>CM043123.1:17129295-17729295 GCA_023701765.1 Hylyphantes graminicola | reverse complement strand
AAATTCTGGGTCTTATTCGGCTTTCTACTCCTAAAAAGATTAAATCAAGTAATTTTACATTTTTTTAGACAATATAACGTTGCTTAACCTAATTTAATCTTATATATACGTCGAACGTTGTTTTTATTCAAAATTCTAAATTATGCATAAAACTCAAAATTGTATCCTTGACATTTCGTTTAAAATTGCATTGTGCTTTACATTTTTTAGAGGAAAATTCTCCGGATTTTGAACGTCGCGTCGTCGTCGATTGGTGTAACTTTGGCCCCAGCTTCGGGAAAAGATACGTTTTATAATTTATCATATAGATAAAAATGATAAGATTTCAAATTGGTTTACATTTTTAAGAAAGATACAACATTGGCTCTCATTTCAAGTAAAGAAAAGTTTTTCATTCTCATTTTAGCAGCTCCATAAATAATTTTCATATTTAAACATAGGTTAAATGAAAGAAAATTCTTCGCACTTTATCTAGAAAAACTAAAATACTGAAACGGGCTAAAGGAAACTCTTTACTTTTTCGTTTACTAATTAGAATAAGCAAAAATTTTTTTCATTAATGTTGAATGCTCTTATACTATATTTAATTTTTGGCCAACAGCAGCCTGTCGACGATAAGGTTACTTTGGTCCAAGATGTACTGATTTTTTTTGTGTAACTTTACTCTTCCAAAAATATATAAAAAGAATATTCTGTTTATCAAATATTGAACAAAATTTATTCTTATTGTTATTAAAATTTCTTATTAGTGTACAAAAATAATTAAATTAGATATTGAATTGAATAAAATATAAGTTACGTTTTTATTTGAGGAATAAGCTTTTAAAATCGCTGATTCCTATAATAAAAACATTTTATAATTTTTTATAATAAAATCGTCCGCATTTTTTATTAAATTTTTTGTCACATTTTTTTCTTAAACTTAAGGTAATTTACCAGTGTTAATATTGTAGCTTATTATTTTTTTCTAATTAAACGTCGTTCAGTAATGCTATGCAGAATTGAGATGACGTCATGACGTCATGCATGAAGTGATTAAAATATAAAATTAGTAACTGTAGTTAGAATAAACTTATAAATAATTAATTTTAGGATTAGTTGTATTGTCACAAATTAATTCTATTACGCAGCCTTTTAATCTCGGTAAAAGATATAATATATATTTTATCTAAGTATTTCCTGCTTGGTCCAAAATTACCCCGACGACCCTAACCATAACCTAAATTTTTAAACTAACCCTAATAATTATCAAACGTTTAAAATTTTACTTAAATACTAAAATTACTCCTAAAAGTACAATATTATAATTTCATAGTGTTTCAAAAATCTTTAAATATTTATAGAGTAATTTTTTTCTTCATTTGTAAAAAAACTGTGATTTTAAGTAAAATTTACACACACACATACACAAAAGTTAACGGTAATTAAAGAGGAGCTTTTCCTAGAATTGTAGTGCTGCCATCTGCCGCGTAAGTTAGGAACAAAATAGATTTTACAAAATAATGAATAGCAATTATTGAATTGTTGCTGATGTTATCACACAATAAAAATTATTACATCATTGTTATTATGATCGTGAAAAAAAATCGTGCATATTTAATAAACGTGTTCTATAATTGTTAGGTGTTTCGATTAATAAGTTATCCACTTTAAAATAAGGAATATTTTCATTAAACATTAAAAAAAAACAATAATTTTTTGCATAGAAAAGTTAGTTATTTCTGGAGTGTATCGTAGAAAACATGAAAATAAATTGATTAGCAAACTAATCAGTTCAAGAAAACATAAATAAAAAAATATGTTTTTCATTTAAACATGAATTGTTGTTATGTAGAATTCTTTCAGTTATAAAGCCACATTGTAGATTTAGATAGGATGCTAAGGATGCGAATTATTTATAGTGAAGCTCTGTTCCTAGTTTTCTATATTTTTATCTTTGTAATAAAATGCTAAGAATAATAATGGGAGCCTCAATTTTAATGAATTACTTTTTGTTGTTTTACAATTTGTTTTTTATATACAAGCAAAAGGATATTATCTATTTCCAATAAGCTCGACGAGCTGCAGGTTAAATAAATAATTGTAGATTGATTATTTAAGTTAGATATATAAAATCAATTTCTTTAAAAAAAATTCTTAGCTTGAAAAGTTTTGTTAAACACGTTTAAAAATTCTATTAGTAAAACATAAAATTTCTCCCGTAAATTCCTCAAATCAATCCAGTGTTTCTGAAAAAATTTCAAACATTCTAATTTTTCTAATTCATTGTAATAACTTTTAAAGCAGTTTAAGTATTTTTATTACATTGTTTATATAGTTTTTATGCGTGAAAAAAATCACTTTTTAATTCTTTTAAAACGCAGCCTTAATTAAGTAAAGCACATCAACTAAAATTAAAGGGGAAATAGATAAATTCACAACTAAACTGAAATTATCCTAAAAACCATTATTTGCCGGATTGGTGATTTAACCGAGCAGAAAGGGTTGTCAATATTTTATGCAATATGATATTTCCTAACACAACATGAACCCTGTCTATCGATAGTCGATGCGTTAATTTCAAGTATTAAAACGTATCTAAAGTCTGTTGAAATGAGTATTTTGGTGCTGCCATCTATCGTGTAACGTCGCAACAGAACGTTGTGACAAGTACAAAAACAAAAATATATATTTTTTCTTTTAATGAATTTTATATATCTATATAAAAATTTGTTTGAAACGCACAGGACACAACACTTATACCAAATTTTTTTTTATTGCAAATAATTTTTGTACTACATGTATGTCTTTCAATTATAGAAATATTGATAAATATACAAACAATATTTCTTCTACAATTAACAATAAATTCAGGGTTAAAAATTTCAAAATAATTGAGCTTTTCCTACTAATTTTGATTTAACTTGTTATTTTTTCAAAAATTTTTTTACAACAAATGTGTAAAACTTGCCTTATAATCTTTTTTCAAAGTAGCATTAGAAACCCAAATTAGGAGCAGTTGTATTTAAAATTTATTTTGAAGAGTCTTAAACCATAAAAAAAATTAAAGCACAATTACACTCAGCATTTGAATAGACCAGGGGTTCCCAAACTTTTTGCACCTGCGTACCACTTGACTTTTTAAGCAATTTTGGCGTAACGCCAGACCTAAATATTTTAATAAAGGTATAATATTTACTCTTTTAAAAGTGTTCAAAGGCTTTTTGAATTAAATTCCGGAGAAAACTTCATATTTATGGTTAGATATTTGTTTATTTATAACATGATTATAATAAAGAAGAAATAAAAAAAATTAATATGGTATTAATTTACAGTTTTATTTATTACCTATAGGCCTAAAAACATACGTATAAAAAAAAAAAACAGAAACTTTTCAAAAAAGTAATAATCATACAAAATATACTTTTATAGCCTGCAATGAGAAACTTGTTGTTATTTGCCTGTGATTAAAATATCAACATTAGGAGTAATGGAACTTATCATCAAAAATAGCGGAGCATGACAGAAGATCAAAGTGTACTAGGTTTTACATCCGAACCAGAAGTTAATGAAAGCTTAGAAGTAATAATAATGTTTAAAATATTAAATAATATATTTGCTTGCTCTCTGCTCATGCCTACAGAAGCTATTAATAGCATGATGTTGCTCACATTACTCACGCGGTAATACCAGAAATTTTCCCGCGTACCACCGGTTGGGAACCTCTGGAATAGACGATAATGTAAAAACATCAAAATAAATAAATTACTTTAAAATCACTCCTTGAGAAACCGCTATGCACAAGTTTTAAAAAAGAGCAAGACTAAATTATTATTTTGATCTTTTATAAGTACATAAAATATACATCTTGTCAATGTAATGTAATGTCTTCTAAGTGCTTACATTAGATCTTAAACGCTTGAAGACAATTTTTAAGAAATTAACTCCATTGATACATCAATTTTGTTTGCACATCAAACATTTTAAATGATAATAATAATAAATTACATTATGTGAAAATAAAAAAAACTTCAATTGTCTCTAAGTAAATAAACGACTCAAAAATAGTCTTTATTACTTTAATTACCATTAATTGCAAACATATGATCCTCTATTGTAACAAACTAACCAGGCCGAGTGATCTGCAAAGGGATAAGAGCAAGACTAGATAGAAAAATCATTTGTCATTGTTATCTTTTTTTAAAATCACTTTATGTATCTACATAAATTTTAAATTGTGTTTTTTAAGAAAAGCTCTAGTATTTATGGTTATGTGATGCTTGTACAATTTTATAATTTAATTAAAAAAAATTATCTCTCATATTTTCCATGTTCCCTTTATTTATTTACCATACCATTCAGAAGAAAATTTCCCTTTCACTTCAAAATATTCCCATTCATTAATACCTCCTCAAAAACTAAAAGTAACCTGAGATTAAATAAGTATGTAAATATGATTTGTAATGAAAATCCATCAGCAAAGTTTCCCAAACTATACTTTAATGAAAACAGGAGATTGTTCTGCTTCCGCTGGGTACTCAGGTTCTAAATGATATTTTGAATCGTAACCAAACTTTCCGCGAATTTCATCAAGTGCTTGACTTCTAAATCCACCGAATTTTCTTCTGCTTTCATGCAATGGTTTGCCCATGAACTTATCAAAAGACTCCCTGTGCTTCTTTTGCATCTCTTCCAACTTCTTTTCATGTTCTTGTAGAAATTTACTCTTTCTGCTCGAGTCAGTTACATAACTCATGTCCTTCTTTGGTGTGTAGGTCATTCCGTAGCTGTGTCCACCATGGTTAAACCTCGAGGTGAAATCAGGAAGGCTCTCTCTTTTCGGGGCATGTATCTGTTTACGAATTTCTTTTATAAAGTCAACCTTTTCTTCAGAATCAACTTGATGGGAAATTGGATCCTCAGGATAACGTTCATTTTTACCCAAGTACTTGTTGCGAACTTCAACATTTCGAATAGCTCTTTCTGCTTCCTCCTCAACATCAACATGCGATTTGTACTTAGGTTTATTCAAAATGGGCCTATCTTCGTATTGTTTGCTGTAGGAAATTGGTCTTTCTTTATGCACTCTTACATCTAACTGAACATTATTCGGTCGCCTTGGAGTATTTTCACTTTTGTAATTGTAGCTTGAATTTGCACTGCGCGAACCATCATCCGTGTTCCATATTGCCTGATTCGGATGTTTTCCATTACCAGAATAGGTAACGGTGCTTTGGTAATCCGATTCTTTTTCTTTTGGATTATCAAGGGTAAGTTTATATGGTGAATCCCGCTCATTTTGAGAGCTAAGTGGAGTGGCTTTTCCTCTAGCCTGCCAACCATTCAGCTTGCTGTATGTCCAGTCACTAAAATAACCTTGTTTATTATCATTGAAGATTGGGTCATTGTTAGAGTCCTTAGGTCTTGAATCTCGTTGTTCTTTGACATTGTATCCATACACAGGCTTGTCTTCTTCGTCTTCGTCATTTCCAGTTTCATAATTGTCTTTTTTAAGCCAATTTCTGTCGCCCTCTTCTGGACTATCATCTTCTTCTGAATAAGCAAATCGACCTCTTTCTGGGGAGTGGAGGGGCTTGTAGTAATCGTAATTGGAAATTGGACGGTGATCATGGCTGCGCTCACCATTTGCAATATGAAGCATCAAAAAGAAACAAAGGTAAACCTGTAGAGATAAAAAAAATATTACTAAATATACTATTTAGGTAAACAATAATCTTAACTCCTAAAGGGGAAATCTTAACTCCTCGTTAGGGCCGAAGTGCCCATTTCAGCTTATGCGACCAAGGGCTATGGGGTGCTGGGCATATGTAATGGTTGGGTGATCAACCTCACGCAGAACCCCCAGTGTTTAGTGTCCAATCATGCTTGGTCCTCAATTTACCCACTCAAGGGTTTAAAAGATGAGTCAACTTCGCATAATACGGGATTCGATCATAGGTCCTGTGGTAATGCGATGCACTACTACTAAACCTCTGTGCCTCCAAGTAAACAATTAGCGCAACCAACAATTAGCATCACTCTAGGTAGTCAATTAGCACAACTAAAAATAATATATTGCTTGCTGGTATTTCATTATCAAAGTATCGACAAAAACTTATTTTTTTTTAAATTTCCCAAATTTTAAATTTAATTTTAGAATTAAAATTTATTCAAATTATTGAAAAAATTCATTTGAAAATAAAATGCATGAAAACATTAAACATATTCCACTTTTAAAATATTGTTTTTCTACATTATTTACAAAAATCATCATCAATATATGTACGTGATGAGCACTTAAATTAGCAAAACGGAAGTAAAAAAAAACAATATTAGTTTTGTATATTTGTCATAAAGAATTTATTAATTATGCTCAATTTCATCATATTATAATGAATTATGACAATGCAATGCGTTGTGTTATATATTTAAACCACCAATTTTTAAAAAAAATTAAAACAATTTAGCCAACAATAAATTGTTTTTAACTATCAAATACTAAAATTTCTAAATTTGATATAATTCAGTTTTTTTTTTTTTTGCATTTTAAGTAACCTTAATAATTACCATTTTTCTTATGAAGGTAATTTCCCTTCGAAAAAGTAAATCCTTTAGTCTCTTGACATTGTTGCAATTTCTTCATTTGCATAAACGCTGGTGCAATCGATTAATAAGGCATTTAAATAATCGTTTATATATTTGTGCATTGTAAAAACTTAGGTGGAAAGTTACATCGTAAATATGGTGGAATGGAAGTTGTGGTAACAAATGCTGTCACCGGTTTTCTGATTAACCTTTTTTATGCTTCCCCGCAAAATTGGAAGAAGCTTGCCAGCAAAGCTTTACAGCGCGTTACTAAATGTTGGTCCATATAATTGTCATTGGTTCAAGATTATGAAATTGTTTCAGTAAAAATTACAAATTATGGATAATAAATTTGAACGGATACTTTTTAACTACAAAGTGCATAATCTTTTGAATTAAAATATCACAAATGCCATTGCTAATTTTCTTTTACTCTCTATGCATCAGAATAGATTATGAAAGTTCCAATGCCAAATAATGAATGGTTTAAAATGTTATCAAGAAAAAAGTTTTTGCTTACAGGCATATCTAATAGTAAAATTATAAATTAATTATATCTTTATAGTTTCTAAGATATCGAATCGAATTCCACATTCTTGCTAAAGAAAACTTTGAAACAAGCAAATTAATAATATAAATTATATAAGTTTTCACAATTCTGTTAATATTTAAAAGTACATACCCTTACAATAGACAAATATGAATCTCTCTTAATGAAGGAGGAACTCTTACCTTTATTATATAAAAATCCTTCAAATTTTATATTTACTGAACATATTTAAAATAAACTTAACATACTTCCTGTAATTTTGATAATAATAAGTATTTGCTTAAAAAAAGAAAATTGAAATTTTCAATATTGATATAATTCAATTGTATATAAAATTAACTCAAAATTTGAGTTAAAACAACATTTTAAAATCATAATGCCCCTAAAATATATATACAGAATTATAAAAAGTTGAAAATTTTCAATTTAGGAAAATAAATTTTATAGCATAATATATCTTAGAATTCCTCATTTGCTTACTAAGTTTTTATAATTTAAAAATGTATACTCTCTTCAAATATCTGATTCGATAGCATTTGTAAACTTACAGTTACTATAACAATTATTGTCACTAAACATAAACATTGATAGCTTTATTGGCATTTTATTTGAAGCTGTTAACACAAGCGCCAAAATTTTTTTTTATATTAAAATCATTTAGACGCTTAATAAACACAGCCTAAGTAAAAAAAAAATCAATGAAAAAATTATCGAAAATTTACATTACTATAATTTATTACGAAATCAAATAATTTTACAAAGAAGAAAGAGTTATAAGTATAATATTTAACATTGTATAAAAAAATAATTAGAATATTGATGGAAAAATTAATATCAAACATCACTCATCTCAAAGAAATCTTACCCATCTATGTAAATTCCTTTTAGTAAACACAAACATTTTCAAAACAACACTCCTTTACGTTCACTTTATTTGAAATAAACATTACATATTGATACCATTCGTGTATATATGGTCATCGTACGGAACAATGAACAAACAACGGGCGGTAATAGGTGATGAAACTCTTGCTACAGCTCACTGTGCTTCCAAATCTCCCTAATTTCATTTCCCCTCACACAAATTTTCAGCTTGGATGGATTCGTGACCAGCGCTATTCATTTTCGGAGAATAAGTCTCCTTTTTTGAAGAACAAGGGTTCATTATTAACGATATTTTTGGAATTTTTATATTTATAGCACCCTAAACTGTAAGAGAAACTTTTTAGAAGGCAATAATATTTGACTTGTTATAAGACAATAATATTTGACTTGTTATAAGACAATAATGCTGCCTCGGTGGCTGAATGGTTAGTGTACTAGCCTTTGGAGCTGCTGGGGTCGGGTTCGAATCCCGGTCAGACATGGATGTTTGTGACTGTCAATAAATGTTGTTATTTGTCTATGTGTTATTCCTTTCTTTGTGACTGTAAAAATTTCTTTCTGTGTCTGTCCCACTTGACGAAAGCTTATAAGCGGTTCTCTGAACAAGCACACAAGCTGGAATATATATGTGTCATACCATGCCATACCATACTATACCATTGTCGATAAATGAAATTAGAAGGGTTGCTTGAGAAGTTAACTGGATGTTCAATGTATCACTTGGCATAGTCAATCAACTTAAATTTATTAGCACTTCAGGTTTAGGGGTTAGGAAAACAGAGAATGTTAATGACTATCTGTCTAATGTTTTCGGACCAACTCTAACATGGGTTTGAAATTTTAATTTGCATTTTTAACAAAATTACCAAAATCAAAAAGTATTTCCTAAATTTGTTTAGCTTAAAAAAACTTTAAATGCGCATACATTTAGTTTAAATATCAATGAATAATAATAAAGAAAATGTTTCTTACACTCTTAAAGCAAACACTCCCAATTTACCACAGTCTGAGTGGATTTCACTCCTCCAGACTGGAAAATGCACTTCTCCTTTTCGAGTGGATCCTTTGTGTGTTAAACCTCCGACAGGATCACTCCAAACGAGTGATTTTAACTCAGTCTGAGAAAATATGCATGCCTTTAGGGTGTCGAAAATGCACTTCTCCAACTGGAGTGGATTTCACTCTTTTGTTTTAAGAGTGTATATAATATATTCTTTAACTTTTACAGGAATGATGGATTACTTAATGTTTTAACAAATTAAAACAAATAAAGAGTTTAGAAATAAAAGGTGTTAGTTGTGTCATAACTATGCTGATAATTGAAGAACATGTTATCTAAACTTTAAAAACAAGTAAAATAAACCGAGATTTAATTTCTTGAACTTCTCTACTATAAAGCTAAGTTGTTAACGTTGCTGCAACAAAACGATTCGTTACGAATGTGTAAAAATGTTCGTGAAGCGCCACGCATCGTTGGTGCATACTTGATTGGATTCTTATCGCACGTCTGGAGATTTAACAACTTTTAACCACGAATTGGAATTGGGTTTTTCTGTTCGATTGCAGATTTTTTTTGTAGAAAAATTAAGTCAATTAATCTAATTGGGTTTTTAATCGTGAAGGAATGTGCTCCTAATGTTTTGGGATGACGGTATTGCGCTGTCACAATCAAATTTACAGATGGTTAGGTAAAGAAATCATTATTATTGTGCAAATAAATAATATGTTACCCTAGAAATAAAACTTAGACGGTCATTTTTAAGCAGATGCAGAGTCAAACAAAAGTTTAGAAACTTTTATTTTTTCATTTCAATTCGTTTAACACTTCACAACTCCTGTGCAAAGGAAGTAGTATGCATTCAAATAATAAAAAAAATTCCAATTTATTCAAATATTAATTTTTTTTAACCTCAATTCTTCAGGATCAGCAAAATAAAGAAGCATTCAAACTTCGAATATATTTTACTGCTCCCCACATTTGCAAATTTGCATCGAAGTTTTTTGGCTATAGAATTAAGCAGACTATGTTGGTAATTTTTTTATGTGTAGTAAATAAGGTTCGCATATACATTAACATAAAAAAGTGGTTAATCTATCCACAGCTAACTCAACTTACAATGCCAGAGAAGCTTTCCCAAACACATGCGTGGACGGAAATTTTGACTTTGCCGTTATGAATATCGTTGTTTCGAAGACAAAGAAACCGGATATCGTTCTTGGCTGACTATATTTTCGGGGTTCCAAGTTGTTTTCATCTGGTTTCTTCATCTTTGGTTATGGGTACAGTGATCTCATTTTCTTCGCCCACGCAACGTGTTTGTTAGAGCCTCTCTGGCCTTGTAAATTGAGTAACTTAATATTTGGTTCTTTTTGTTCATTCAAACAGTCCGTCATGTCTTTTGCAAATAAAATTAACTAAATATATAGGGGGAAGGCGCTGAGGTTTGGGACAGATTTAGATTTTTAATTTTAATATTTTTTTATAAACCGATTATTTAAAAGTTTTTAGGTATTCTCCTTTAACAAAATCTTGCCTATACTAGGGCATTTTTTAAAGAATTTTTTCTTTAATATTTAACACCACAGGTACGATGTCTCCAGGTACATCCACTGTCTACAGGTACAACTTCAGTGATGTATCTGGGGACAAGGCCCGATGTACCAGGGGACAAGGTTCCAAATTGGCTAGAACACAATTCTGTCGTACAAATGAGAAGTCAAATAAATTTTTTTTACTCCGTATAGAATGACATCTTTACATTTTTCTAAAAAAAATATCGAGCTGTTCCTTTTTCTTAATTTAAAATGTATTTCTAAATACGTTTTATATACAATTAACGAATACGCTTCCCAAATGCTTTTTATTTATAAAAAAAACTAAATAAATGTAATCCCCAAGACTTGGAAATAGAGTAAGTTTGTTGTAATTTTAAATAGTAGCTTTATTTTTCAATAACATAATTTGCAAATTTGCAAGATAACTTATAAGCCAAAATAATAATAATAATAATAATTAAATCTACCCAAGATTATAGCCATCAAAAAGACGTAGGAAAAGAACTGTTGTCCTCTTCTTGTGGCTTGGCTAACAACATTTGTTGCTGGAAGTTTTTGAATTGTATCACCTCTATCGAGTTTAAATTTTTCAGTATATTTTTCAGTTTTAGTAAATTTATTCGAATTTTCAATATTTTTTAAGTATTCTATATTAAATTCATTACCCTGTACTTCAATAATATTGGCTAAGTTGTATTTGACAGTTGTTTTCCCCAGAAACCTCATTAAAACAAAGTCCCCTACTTGAAGTTCATCATTATTTGTTGATTAATTATGCAAATTTAGTGTCAAATCATTTTCAAATATTTATATTTTAAGAGTTGAGTTCCATCCTTCCTTTCAACATCCTTCAAACGTATATTTGCTTTATTTTTACTTGGAGGAGACTTTTTGCTTTTGGTCGTTTTCTGTTTAATTTCTGTATTATCGGTTAAAATGAAATTTTAATTTCTGCCTCTCTTTGTTTGTTTTCGTAGAAGGTGTTTTGAAAGTGGTCAAATTTCTTCGAGATGTACAGAAGAGCGGGTCTGTGGCCTCTGATCGGAACTTAAGGACATTTGAAAATTCAGAGAAACAGTAATAGGCACAGTACACAACAATTTACAGTGCAGCAGAAAAATTGGTTGTACCTAGGGACGTCCATAGGTACAACCTAAATACTGTCCCAAGGAACAGCACATCGGAAATTTTTTTAAAACGCATTGTAATAAGAAAGTGTTAAGTTTTGAAAAACACAAATAGGATTAAAAATTACTTCAATTATGGCTTATTAAGTAGTACTAAGAAGAACCGACAAGAAGATTAAACCGACACGCAATACAAAATATAAAATGATAGTAAAAGTTACTCGAGATGTGTGAAATCAATAAATCCTGTTTATTATGCCCCCATTAGCTTTCGGCGACCCTTCTTTAACAAGAGAAGGTAAAGTTTTGTTAGTAGTGTTGCCACTAATAAATATAGGATTTTTTCGATTTCCCTAAAACGAGTTATTCCCCATGTCCAAAGGTACAACTGTCCCAAAGCTGAGCACTTTCCCCTATTTATTTACAAAGGAGTACTTATTGTATAAGAATTATTTTTAATGAAAATTTTGTAACTGTAATAGGTATTCACTAATTATTTATAACTTACAAAGTTACACAGCTTAAGAAGATTCATATTCCTTTATTATTTAATTTTAAAATGCTTCACTAAAACTTAGTTGTCCGGTAATTAATTGTTTAGTGTAAACACTTAACATAGTTTAGATAACAAAGAAATCAAAGTAGTTTATCAAAAAAGTTTATTTTTCATTTCCAAAATTACATAAAATTTATAATAACTTTACACATAAACAAATATATATATTTATTTACAAATTAGTTTTTCAAACTTGAAACAGGACTTTTGATAAATGTATGAATTTTAACAGTAATATATTTATTTAGAGTGAAGGAGAAAGCTTCACTATTATAACAGTCATAGTATATAATCTTGTCAGACACACTAGCTATAGTCTATTATCACTATCGCAGTAGGACATGTCAAATTATTTTTTTATAAATAATAAATAGATATAGCATTTTAGTCATTGAAATTTCTTTGAAAAATTTGTTTTTGTTTCATATTAAAAAAAAAGTTTTGTTTATATTTTAAAATTTGTTGATTTCTATGTTACAATTACAATAAATAAAAAAATATGAAATTCTCATTAAAATTAACATCAGAGGAACTTTAATTCACAACTATTTTAATATAAAATAGATATAGCATTTAAGTCATTGAAAATTCTTTTAAAAAAAAAATTTTCCTTCACATTGAAACATTTTAGTTATTATTTTGAAATTTATTGATTTCAATGTTGTAAGAAATAAAAAATATGAAATTCGAACCTTTATTCACAATTTTAAAGCAATGAACTTATAAAAACTAATTTACACGAAATAAAACCAAGCGAATTAATTACACATGATATATTTACAATATCCAATGTAGAGCTTAACTGCTACTACACAAACTAATAATGGTAATAATTACTAAAACCCAAATTTTCATATGTAATAACAATATATATATCTTGCTTTAATAAACATATTTCCACACTGTTAGTTAAAATATTTTAAAAGAGTCCTAAATATATAATATTTAATAACAGTAATAACCTATAATATTTGTTAAATAGTAGTTTTTTGACACTCACGAAAGGTTTTAAGCTTTATTATTAAGTAAGAGGGACATCAGCTTTAGTGAGTCAGTCATTCTTAAAAAATTTTACAATTAAAACTTTAAAAATGTTTAATAAATATAATTAGTTTTCCAAACTCGAAACAAGTCTTTTGATAAATTTATGAGTTTTAACAGTAATATATTTATTTAAAGTGAAGGAGAAAGTTTCACTATTATATAACAGCCTATTTATATTTTATAGTATTACAAAACATTAAGTAGTTATTTTCATTGTGACCAATTCTTTTGAATGATTGCATGGAATATTCAAATTTCTAAATGGAAACAATATTTCAATTTCTCTACAGATTGCAACAGGGTGGACTTCCAAACCTTTTTAAGAATGACTCTACTACTTAAAATCCATTTTTATAAATTGACCAATAAAATAGGCAATAAACTAAAATAAAGCAAATTAAGTAAAAAAAAATATCCCATCCTTACCCCAGATTTATTTATATACTTAACTACAACAGAACACGATTTCTAAGATCTACAATATTATTGCACCATGGTGCAACGCTTAACCCAGCTCATGAATACATTTAATAGTATAAAAAGGCACATACATCTTTGAGATAATACTTGAATGGTTAGCATATATAGTATAGCATAGTATAAAATTATGCCAACATCAGTGAAACACAATTTTCACAATAAGGTAGCATAGGCAAGTTTCTTCCAAGATCTTCGCCTGGCTTTCAGAGGAGGGTTTCTCTATGGGCCATTTGCAGTCCGTCAATGGTGGAAAAACTCTCGGCATTTCTGGTCATCCATTGACCATCTTCGCCATCCGGCTCATAGTTGGGGATAGTAAGGGGCACTTGGGAATCGGTGTGCCTCGGGGAATGGGTCTCAACCCGATGTTGCTGAAGTTTGGGGCCCCATGCGGCGGTGGGTTTCCACAGAGTGCTGAACCTCTGTAATGAAAAAGACAGTTATTCAGTCACACTGTTAAAAAAAAGTATGTTGTTTTTAACAGAAAATTCAGAAGCCAGAAAAATAGCGTCTAATTTACAGAGACAATATGTGTATCTTTTTTTTTTTTTAATAATAATAATACTTTGTTGGTATACAATGAAAAAGCTTTACAAAATAAGAAACGCATTGGTAGGCAGCTAAGGACCTCACAGAGATAATTGATTTACTAAAACAAGAACAAAAATTTTATCTTATACGAACAATTAGTAATTTTAACGCAAAATCTATTTTATTAGCATATTTTTACAGAAAAAAGTCTGTTTAAAGAATGTAAAAGTATTTTTGTGTAGACATATTCTTTTCGCGAAAAATTAACAGATTTTTTTTTTACAGTCCAGGCAGTGGTATTAACAAATAAATTTGGGTCTTCGTTTGGTTTTTTTCTAATTCAAATGGATATTTCAAGAGTTATGATTTTTTCAGCAATTACTATAAGCATTTATTCAAAATTATAATGCAAAACTTTTTACTGATTTTAATTAAATTAGTTAACAATGGAAGTGAGAATGAACGTACCATAGATATTGGTCCATCAGCATTCCAAACTTTGTAAACCATCGCTATTGGAATTGCCGAGACAGAAAAGAGGGTGAGAAACACGCCGATAAAGGTTGTCCAAGAAGGAAAAACATACTTTCCGTACGAAGTTGGTGGCATATCAATGAAAGTAAACAGCAAAATAAACTGCAACAAAATAGAGACATACCTTTTAATAAAAACACTACATATTTCAACGTTTCAACATTAAGTATTCTTCTAACAATAGACTTTTATCAACCCATGTTGTATGAGTACACTCCACTGCAATAAACCATATTATTTCATTTACGGTTAAAGTTTAAAGCCCGGTAAAGCTTCGAAAAATATTCCACTACTAACTATAAAATATTTTGTATTTATTAGACAATATTGTGAAATTTAAATTACTATTTCTTGTGTGGAAAGCAGTATCACAGGATTGTTGAAGGTAAAGTTAAAGAATTTTTTGCGGACATTAATTATTTGTAGGGAAAATTTAATTAATATATTTTCATTTCAAAAAGACCCTTTTTAATTTGTTGAATCATATAAAGTACGTGTACTTACCACGATCATCAATGGTACAACAAAGCGGAATATTATTCTCCAATATTGGTAAGGGTATGGGTATTCTCCTAACATCACTTTAACATCAGACAGAAAACGTTCGATTCCTGAAACATAAAATAAATATATAATATGGCTACTTGCAATAAAATGTGCAACAAATCAATAAAAAATAAAGTGAAAAATTATGATTGTAATTTTTTATTAGTTATATCCATGTAATATAATAGTAAAAATATACATGTAAAAATATATATAATAGTAAAAATATACATATCAAAACATGATTCAATAAATTATAAATGGGTATTTAAGTTAAAATTGTTAAGATGTGTGTCCATTTATATTTAAAATTTTAAAAATATTATATGTAGGGAATATTAAAAATTTTAAACTAAGATAAAGCTAGACTCTTACCATACACCCAAGAAATGACAATAACTTCTACAAGGCCAATTATAAGAGCTGAAAAGCTTGCAGCATAATTGTCCATAAGCTGCAGCACATACATTCCTCCCTATAAATATATTTTACTAATTATAAATAGTTTTGAAGATCTCGGAATTATTTGAGATAAAACTTACACTAATTTTGCAGCAACAGTTAAATTTGCACTTATTTCAAATATATTTTATTAATTTTTCCACACATTATTTCTATAAATCTCGTTTCTTTTTATATCGTTAGATTTGAAGAGGATAGGCCGTATGAAAAGATGGAAAACGCAGTACAAAATAAAATTCCTTCTGAATCTATTTTATTAAATAAATTGGCCTTAAATTATTCATGTTTGCATATTTAAATGTTTAAAAATGAAATGTTAAATTTTTTAACAAATAAATGTTTAAAATTATTGTTTTAATTTATTCAAAAATTCTAATTCATTTTTTATTAAAATTTTAGTTTAAATTAAGCTTTTGTCCCTGGCTTTTTACTATTTAAATTTGGATGCATAATGAGTTTATTTTGCAGAATTTATATTTAAAAAAATATTAAGAAGTTGGCCTGAAAGTGTTAAAGTATTTTGTACACTTTCTTGACATTACTTACGTTAGTACAGATAACCAGACCACAGGAAAACATTACGAGGCATGCTAAGGATAGCACCAGAGATTTTCTTCTCTGAAGTTGTTGTGGAAAAGTGTCAACGATTGACGTTACAATTGTTTCCACAATAGTAAACTGAAATAAAAAAAATAATTTAAATTATGATTTTTATTTTTTAGATTGAGGCATTTAATTGTTGTGAGGATAAATTCATAATGCTATACAAAGAGTTAGTTTAACCTTTAGATGGACCACTTTTTCTACTAAGAATGTGAAGTTATTTCATTAAACTAGAAAATCTAAAAATTTATTTTAAGATGTATCTATTTTCCTTCGAGATATTTTTTAAGTATTTTAGTCATTAAATGGTTGGGACCACTAAAAAAGCATAAAATTGTACATGTTCTTATATTTAGTATTTTCATGTTGAGAAGTTCAACTGAGCATTTTATACGACATCCTTGGGCATTATATAGTGATACTTTTATTTTTAGATTGTTAGTTAAGATGTTAAGCGTTCCATGAGATTACCAGATGCTTTGTTTGGCATTTCAAGGATAAGTGTTTTAACGGTTTCGGTTGGCAACTTAAAGCTTTTAAGAGTCTTAAAGTGATTCCCGTAAAATAAAGCATTAGGGAAAATTTATATAATTACATTTTTTTTTATTTATGTATAAAATTGATGTTTTTTAGCCTTAGAAATACAAACATATTTTTTATCTTCTAACTACAACCGAGGTAAATATCAACCCCTAGCATTTTTTTCTCGTAAAAGCATTGTGAAATCAGCAATTCGATTAATTAGGTACATGATTATTTTTCCAAGCCGAAGAAAATTTTGAGGAGAAACCTCAATTTTATTAAAGCTTAGTTTGTGAGAAATTAATTTAAATGGTAGTCCTCATGTAACTAACCAGCTTAGAAACGTTGACCAAAGTTGACATGAGGGAAAATGTACCCAGATTACATAGTTCTGGGGTTAAGAACTCAAGTTGTTTTTTCGATATTTTCGGCAAATTAACCCTTTGAGCTGCCCGGAGTTGGGCAAAATTTGTTTTTTTTTCTCTGCATAAATTTTTGATTAAATTTTAAATACTATTACAATTTAAAAATTTGTTTTAATTTCGAAGAAATGATCTTAAAATTCTTTTCAGATGAAACAATTAAAATATTAAAAAATATATTGTTTATGAAATGTTAAAACTTATTGTTACTGCTGAAGAAATCAATGTATAAATTACGGAAAAAGCAGAGTCTTACACTCAGAAGGTTATAGGTTAGTTTTAAAAGTTTTGATACATCACATAAAAATGTCTCACCTGAGTCCCCAGCCCCAAAGTCATGAGCATAGAGAAAAACAGGACAGACCAGAGGGGCGATATTGGAAGACGCGACACTGCTTCTGGGTAAGCAACAAATGCCAAACCAGCTCCTATAAAACAATCTAAAATTATCATCTACAAAAATGAAACAAAAAAGGCTTTTGAAAAATAATTGTTAAAAAGTGTCAAGAGCTGTAGTCATAGATGTTTATTTTCATGTTTTCTTTTACTGCAAGACACACCCTATGACCCTGTAACTCTTTAAGGGATGCACACATTTGTTAAAATCTAAGCATATTTTAACTGCATAAGATTAATATTAATTTCTTTAACTGAAATTTTAATTAATTTTCACTTTTGCACATAATTATTAATGACTAATTAATATTTTAAATTATAAAAATCAGAAAGTAAAAAAAAAAATAATAAGCTTTTTGAAAATTACGTTTGTAGCTAGAAAACCTGGCAAACAGGTTTTATACGTTTGTATCCCTCAGAATCTTAACAATAAACTCAAACCTGTGTAATGATATAGCTAGGTAGAAAATATATTAGTTTAGAACCCTTCAGGTAAAAATAAGTTATGTCATATAATTTCAGCACAGTCTTACCTTGAGATGCAACTTCGCTCACTGGAACACCAAGTTGATTAGCCATGAAACCAACAATGCTGAATATTACAAATCCAGCGAAGAAACTAGTTCCACAATTGCCGAAGACAATAAAAAGGGCGTCCCTAAATTAATTGAAAAATACAAAATCGATTATATTTTTTAAAAATATATATATGCGTCTTAACATAGATTATGTAGCAAAGAGATAATTTGTTGGAATTATAAATGCATAGAATGTGTAAATCAAGAAACATAACTAGATCAAATTTCAAGTCCTTTAGAAATATTTTGTTTTTAACGAGTGATAAAAACTAATTTGTTTAAAAGAATTTAGATTTTTAAAACAAAAATTATGATACATTGAACTTAAAAATATGAAACCTAATTAACGTTTTGAATGGTATGACACGGATTGTTCATTATTTACCTGTAGCAATTGTTGTGGAATCTGTTGTAACTTGCTAAAGTGATGAGTCCTCCCCAGCAAGGCGATAGAGAGAAGAAAATTTGCATGGCTGCATCGCCCCATACCTGTAACATATCAATGGCAAAATAATCATTCACTAATTAAAAAACAAATTATTCTCATTCTTAACCTATAGAAGAACTTGTAATATAATAATTAACTTCAAGGAAGATATAGATCTGGTTGTTATTCAGATAAAAAAATTTTGTGAAAATCACTGTAGCATTGTTATAGTTGAAACATTTCCACTAAATGATGATGTTCAGTAAAATTATATTCAAGGCTTATATGTATTTTATGAGTTTCATTGCTTACTCTGGCCTCCTTCAATCGATGCCATTCAGGAGTAAGGTAAAACATGATGCCGTCATAAGCTCCATCTAATGTAAGGCCCCTTATAAGAAGAATGGTGAGGACGACGTATGGAAACAGAGCAGTGAAGTACACAGCCTAACATAAAACATAAAAGGAAATACATTTTTTGAAGATTTCAAACCAAAAAATATTCAATTAAAAAAAATAATACTCAAAATGTATTATAACTTTTAACATTTTAAGTTCAAACAAATTAAAATGGAAAAAATTATTATTTTAAATTTAAACCTATAAAATCAAAATCAGGAATATAAAAATGTTTTGGTACCAAGTAATTTCTATGAAATTTTGGGTTGTGGTTTTGAATTTAAAATATCCAAGATGCATTTTAAATTAAATCTTATTCAATTTCAAAAGAGGTTGGTTCGTATATCTAATTCAATTCAATTCAAGTCCCATTTCAAAAACGTTGTATGCTATTGAATGTATGAGAGAATGACTATATGCAGATAAAAAAGTTGATTGACCCAGTTCAGTTGTTGAGCGAGAAAATTTTATTTATTTATGTTTCACCTTAGTTTGGATGACTTAATTTATTTATATGTGAAAATAAAATGCAAAAAAAATGGGAAACAATTTTTTTTGAGCATTACTCATACTTTTTATTACCTATAGCAGAATATTACCTAACAGATATCGTTGGGTATTAATATAATTTATTTTAAATATATCCCTCTGAGAGATGCAGACGTATAAACCCGTCACCTGACCATAAGGTTATCCAGCCATACAACTTAATTTTTTAAAAATAATTAATTTAATAAATTTACTAAATTTCAAAATTCAAAGTGTAGAGGAATTATTTATAATCATCTACTACAGAAAATAAATTTAAGAAAATTTTTAAAAAATTAAATTTTTGGTTTAAAATTGTAACTTAAATCTCAAGTAGTGAAAACAACTATACACTTCAGCTAATTTGCGTATGCCTTAAAGACGTACATACTATTATTTTTGAAAAACAGAATATTTTATTGTTTAATAATTACCTTTCCCATACTTTTTACACCTTTCAGTAAACAAAAAAACACAGCCGCCCAGCAAGCAAGAAGACAACCAGCAAGCTCCCAACGTATCCCGCCTAAGTCATGAATGCCTTCTGTCATGCCCAGCACAAAATTACTAAAATGAAAATGTAAGAGTGTAAGTCAAAATAGGCAACACTAAAAAAACAGTAGCTTTGGAAGTAAGAAAAGGTTTGTATAAAATATTAAAAATGAATGTAATAATACTTTTTTGGCCCTCGTGTAGCTCTAGTGCAGCGAAAATTCAAACTAAACAGAACTAAGTAATACTTTTGTTGAATATTTTACATTTTTACAAAAGTTTTGTGTGCAGGTATATAAGGTTGTTTAATTAAATAAATTAAGAATTTTAAAATTTACTTTCAAAAAGTTTTGGATTGAAAATTCAAATATAGCCAAATATATTTTCAATTCTTAGAAAAATCGTAATATGTAACGAAATTATAATATCATAATTTCATCATGTCAACGTACACATTCATACATTGTGTTCGTTAAAAAATCGATAATTATATCACAAATACTTGATCAAAAATATCAGAATTTTCGAGAACTTGAAAACTTTAGATATACATATTTTCATAGAGTTATATTTAAAAATTGAATTTTTTCAGCACACAAGTTGTTACAAAGAAAAAGTAAACTTACTGAAAATACTCATCACTAGAAGTCTTAGTATTTGCAGCAGCTGTTTTTAGACTTTCCCAAGTACTATTATCCACCTGATAGCTAAAAATGCAAGTGCCATTTTGTGACATGATCCCAGCCAAGGCAGTGCAGTTTTTAGAGTCAAACTTTTGACAGGCTACAAACACAAAAGAAGACATTTTGTAAAATCTACCCACAAGTGTTTCGGTTTTAATAACTCTAACAAGATCATTCATTAAAACACCAAAATTGCGAATTCATAAATTCTTCACCCAGTGAATTTTGTCTGAGGTTTACTCTTGTTTTGAATAAATGATATTGAAGTTTAAGCTGTCAACTAAAACTTTTTTGTTTAATTTTCAAAAATTTATTTTTTAGAAAATGATTATATAACACTGCTCCGGTACTTTGTTATTTAAAATTAAGTAAAATTACGAAATTTATAAATTAAAAAAAAATGTGTGTCCCTGAAAAACCTGACATTCAGATGATATGTTTATACATCTGTATCACACAAATTGTTAATTTTAGAATTTATAAAAAGTATTTTAATTATTAACTAAAAGAATATTTATAATTACCATCAGTATTCCACCAATTGTCACAAGACTTCCACGGAAGGACAGGTCTTAATGATGACACCAAAAAGAAGAGAGCCCAGGCCAAAATCATGTTGTAATAAATGCCAACCAAAGACGACATTAAGAACATGGCATACCCAAGTCCTATGAGAGAATACATTTTTAATATAAGAAAAGTCAATTACTAAAATCAAAAATGCATGAATATAAAAAAAATATTAAAAAAAAATTTGATGCAAAATTAGTCATTAAAAACACATTTTAAATTTATTTTTTTAAAAATAATAAACATTTAAAAAAAGAAGTTAAAAAAAAGTAAAAAAAAAATTGAAAATTAGAATTTAAAAAAAAATAGACATAAAATTTTTCCTATGAAGTCCCAAGAGAGAATATAATTTAAATAAAAGAAAAGCCAATTACCAATATCACATATGCGTGGAAAAAAATAATGAAAAATAGTAATTTGAGCTGTAAATTATTCGAATTAAAAAAAAAATTGAAATTTACTAAAAAATAATGTCAATTACCAATATCATAAATGCATGAAAAAAATTAATGAAAAATAAAAATTTTAGCTGTAAAAATATTCGAATTAAAAAAAACAAATTTTAAATTTATTAAAAAAATTCTTGATAATTGAAATAAAAAATAGAATCTGCACATTGAAAAAATAATTGTAATGTTAAGATTTCATTTAAAATCTAAAAGATTAATTTTCTTGATTAGAATTACCCAATGTGAACAGTTTTATTAGATATTTTTGAATTTTTTAAAATACCTGAATTAATTACGTTCTTTTAATATAATTTGAATATTGATTGCCCAATTTAAAACAAAAATGTCATTGTCACCTTGGAACAGTGGAGATATTTTCCAAATCGTGATAGGTCCTTCACTGGCATATTGTCCAAATGCCAACTCCATAAAGAATAACGGCAATCCAACGAAGACAAGCATAATGGCATATGGGATCAAGAAAGCCCCTAAATGGTACAAGAAATTAATTTAAGAATAAAATATTTTAAAATAATAAATTAAAAAAAATTAACTGTTTATAAAAATCGAATTAGGTTTTTACATTAAGCCTCTTCCAATATTTTCTGGGGCTAAAAGACACCGGTTTCTAGCTTCGGTTAAACCGAAAAAAATGTCATATTCCTTAAACTGCTAATAAAATAAATAAAAATTTAAATAATACAAACATTTAAAAAAAATTGAAGTACAAAAATTATTATTAAAATTGCTGCAAATATTTTAATAAAAAAGTTTTATTCAAATTGTTAAAAGAATTCCAAATTAACTCAATACTAATTCCACATCACTTTAAATAAAAAAAATATAAAAATAATCTCACACCAATTTAAATTTTAGAAAAATCCTGAACACAACTCCAATTTTATTGAGAAATGTAAAACAAAATGTCGCTGGGAAGTTTTCCACGCACCCTTTTTTTCACTAAAATATTAAAGGAAAATAGCCTGAAGGGAAATGCTCTAAAAAATTTATAACTTTTTACTAAGGTCTAAGGACTTTTAAGTCTAATTATCGTCCTACTAAAGCTACTAATTGACCAAAAAATAAATTTTCAGTTTTAAGAGTCGAATAATATTTCAAATGTTACCTTCAAAATGGTATAATTTTGTCGACAATATGTCAATAAGAGGTATTTTAATGTAATTAAAAAATAATTTTTGAATAAAATATTGCTAAAAATTATACTTTAAACGCCCTTTTCTCAAAAGGCATATTTTAGAAAAAATAAACGTTTTTCTCAATAACTACTGAATATTTTGTTTATATTTGTTTGCATACACAAAAAAAATAATTAAAAAAAATATTATTGACCTTTTTTTTTATAAGCAAATAATGTCAATGCTTTTTTATGAAAATGTGATTAATAGTTTTCAAAAAGCCATAAATTAAAAAAAATACTTCTTTGATTTATAAAAGCATATATGTCTGTGTTAAAGTGATTGAACTTGACCTGTGTAAAATTTTAAATTAATCCAACAAATAGTTCCTGAGAAAAAAAGCACAAAAAATGACAATTTTAACATAGGCTTCAATAGAGGCCCCTTAGGCTATTCTATTAATACTAAAATAGTAAAAGGGCACGCTTACCCCCTCCATTCCTGTAGCACAGGTAGGGGAATCTCCAAATGTTACCAAGTCCAACCGCATAGCTGAGACAGGAGAGCAAAAACTCGATGCCGTTACTCCAGTTTCCCCGTTCCTTGTTTTCGTCTACTGTTGGAACCTGCATCGTCTTCAATGCCGGGGCTTTCACAGCGGGAGTGGTGGTCAAGACCTGTAAACAAACACACACAAATAAGGAATTTTTTGTTTCAATTAATAAAAAAAATTAACCCTTTCAGTCTCAATGACGATTTGGCATCATCATTTTGGATTTTTTTTTTCTGATCGTCTATAGTCATTTCTGTTATAAAAAAGCACACCACTCGATTCTTCAAACTTTTTCTATTAGAATTTTTTTTATTGATCGCAATAGATATCGGCTTTATTATTTTTTAAAATTATGATCAGACACATGATGATGCCGATTGGCATCACTGGGACTGAAAGGGTTAAAAATATTAGAATTTTTGAAAAAAATATGTGAAAAACTTTATGTTGGCCAAGAAATCATTTAATTTATTTAAGTTTGATTCACCTAAAAGGAATCAGTACCAAAAATATTTTTTCTTTTTGTAACAATTCGAAACCTGATTTAAGCAGTTCATCCCGATCTCAATGATGGCATTCATTTCAATACACACACAAAAAAAAACACCGAACAGTAGAGCTCGCATTACACATCACTAAAATATTAATACTGAAACATGATAAAATCGAAGCACAATAAAATTATACAAAAATAAATTACAAGAAAATTGTTCCCCCACCAACCATCCCCTTAGAGTACACTAAATAAATCTGAAAAATTCTTTCTGGGTCCGGGTTCGAATCCTGTTAAGGCATGAATGTTTGTGTTTGTCGAGTATATGCGGAGTAAGTGCTCGTTAAATCTGTTGGGTCCGAAAGTCCTGTGGGTGGTCATTGCGCAGTTTCTCACGGGTACTGGTCACTGGAGACTATTTCCCTCCCCTTCAGGGACATTTCTAAATTGTGGAGGTGGCGCGGAGAGCAGAATCTGTCACGTATGTGTGTGAGAGAGAGTGTTGTGTTGTGTCTGTCTTCTTGACAAAGTTTTATAAGCTACACGCTTAAAACAAAAGAGTGAAATCCACTCCAGTTGGAGAAGTGCATTTTCGACACCCTAAAGACATGCATATTTTCTCAGACTGAGTTAAAATCACTCGTTTGGAGTGATCCTGTCGGAGGTTTAACACACAAAGGATCCACTCCAAAAAGAGAAGTGCATTTTCCAGTCTGGAGGAGTGAAATCCACTCAGACTGAGGTAAATTGGGAGTGTTTGTTTTAAGAGTATAGTCTCTGACCAAGAACACAAAGCCTGAAAATATATGTCTACCAACCGACCAATCCGAAAATATGATCGTTACAAGCATATCGAACAATACTTTTTTTTAAAATTTAATTCTCAAAAAAAAAAAAAAATACCAACATTATATCCCATACTTACATGGAGGACGGTATCCTCTTGCATGGTCGGTAGACTCGGTTGGAAATTTGATAATTCTTGAACGGCCCTACCACTAATTGCTCCATGCTTTGGTTCAGCTTTACGACGCGACTTACTGTTTAAAATCAGAAGGGCTCGACGCCGTCTGTACTCCCTATCTCTTTTTATAGTACTATATTTTTGTCCGGTACTAGTTTTAAATCGCTTACTAACTTTCGATTGCATCAAAGATTTACGAACTAAATCGTGAGTCTTAGCTGTACACTCCATCGCAAAGTACCTATACCTATGATGGCGAATACACAAATGAACTATAACCTCTTACCCCCTCACAACGGCTACCTGGCGAATCATATTTTTTGACTACTGATTTTATAATTATTCGTCTAATACCGGAGCTTTATTAGCACATGATATGTCCCATGGGAATGCAAAACAAAAAGTAATTCATCTGATTCAATTGTCATGGGAATAAATTCGATATGAATATGTCGTATAAAATTTATTCGGGGAATATTTTCATCGGATTCATATGCTGATTATTTTTGTCAGTCCTTTATATTTTGGTGGATGAATACTATTATTTTAATAAAGGTAGGATTGTCGGAACGACTGGATTATCAGTGATATTTATTGCAGGGGCGGTTTCGAAAGGCATTCGGTAAGTTCGAAAGGTAAAAGGGTAAGTTTTTACTGCTTGTTCATGAGGAAAAACATAAAAAGAGAATATTGATTAGAATTTTCTTTTATATTTTTAATATTTACTAATAATTATTTAGAATCATATTTACTGTACGGTCATTCTAGGTGCAATTTTTTAACATTTGGTGATAAATAATTTTTTTCTGGCAGCCATTCTCCGAGTTAGCGCAATTAGGATCAAATGTATTTTTTTATTATGTACAATTTCAGGATTTTTTTTATGAATTTTCTCGCCAATCAATTTTTTTCAAAGTGTCCTTTTCATTAAATCGTGGTTGTCAAAAAGTCGCCAAAATACCGACTTTTGGAAAATTCGCCAAGATTAATCGTACAGTAAATGTTAAACATATGTTTATATAGGTAAATCCTTTTAGCAGAAAATGTATTATTGGTCGTGAAAGGTTTTAGTGTAATATGCTTATGTCTGCAAATTAAATTTTCCTGCAAAAAAAGTATTTCCTTGAGAAAATTCTTTTATTTATTTTCGACTTATTTTAAGTACAAAAATGGGTATTTAAAATTTATATTTTTATGTATTTAATAATAAATTTATCACGTATTTGTTATTATTTTTATTTTTGGCTTATTTAAAGTAGAAATTGAAATTTGAAACCTGGCAAAATTTAAAAATTTAATTAAAAAAAAGGTAGTGATTATGTATTTATAGGGTAGAACGAAAAACTTCCGGTTTCTTCTTGCAAAAAATAAAATAAATAATTAAAAATTTGGATATTTTTTTTTATTTATTTTGACCTTTTGTATCCTTTACAAAGTACAAAAATGGCTATTTAAAATGATTATTTTTATGTATTTATGAATTAATTTAGCAGGCAATTTTTATTCTCGTTATTTTCATTGTTGGCTTATGCTTATTAAAAATAGAAATTGAAATTTAACTGAATAGAAATTTAATTGAAATTTATACTGAAGCACTGACAAAATTGAAAAAATCTCACTTTATAAACAAGAAAACCGTTGTTAGACCACTAAAAGTTTAGATTTTTTTTTCTCATTTCGTTCAGTTTGTCCGTTTGTCACCCACATTCACACCTCAAACTTCAATATTAAAGACAAGTGCGATGCTCTAAATTGAAGCAAAAAAATCCTTCTTGGCTACATTATAAATTTCCTGGTATTGTAATCGTTCAGTTTGTCTGTTTGTCCATTTGTCACCCACTTTCACAGCCCAAACTTCATTGCTAAGGATAAGTGCGACAACGCCAAATTGAAGCAAAAATCAATTTTGGCTACATTCTAAATTTCATTAAAAATTCGAATTAGAATTAAGTATGTTAAAAATATAAAATAACTGAATGCCATTTAAATATCAACAGAATTCCATGTTGGTAAAACATTGACATAGTTGTTACTTTATCAAACTCAAGAGAACTTTATGTATTTAAAATGAGACTTTAAGTAATATTTATTTTTGTGCTATAAATTAGATTGGAATGATGATATAGCATAGTTTAAAATAAAGTTATTTTAATAGTTTATTTATTAGGTATATCTTCCATGGGCAGGTAAATTGCAGTAACTATAGCCCTTCGACTTGGGCCATTGTTGCAAGCACCTAATTACACTCTAAAAAATGAATGCTCAAAAACGACGAAATTTTCCTTAATTTTGACGATTCCGGAACTGGCAAATGCTCCGAGTTTTCGTTTCCTCAAAGTGAGGAAATTTGAAGCTTCATTTTTATGAGGATTTGAATGTCGTCTAATATAAAGAAATATTTCGTCATTTTTGAGCATGTGAGTACAACAATGAGATTCAGTTTCCGCAAAATCAAGATGCAGAATCGTCAAATCACGATCGTAAAAGCGAGGATTCGCGTTTACTCAAAGGTCACGTGATAGTTTGACGAAACAATCCTCAAAATTAACGAAAAGAGGTTTGAGGATTCATAAATCGCTAAAAACGAAAGTGTTATTTCTGAGGGTGTACTCTAACCTATACGAAAACATATTGAACAAGACTAATTATTTCAGAGCAAAGATGGTCTAATTCATTGTTGTGGTTCCTTCAGTTTACCACGGCAGTAAAATTTTCCTGTTTCACCTGATGCACATCCTTCGTTCCTTTGTTTCATTGGTGGTTTCAAAGACGGTGGTATTACGCCCACTAACCAATTGAGACCGTAATTCACATAGAGATCATAGTTAAAGTATTAGAGTGGCGGATCACGTGACCTCCAATGCCAACGGCGGGACGAGCATGAAGATCAAAATTGGAAGTTATGGGGCCATTGTTGCCAACAGTTTAAAGAGAAAAGTGCTGCGAAAAAATAAAATTTAATTCTAAAATATAAAAAAATATATAAAATACTGCTGCATTTTGGAATATTTTGAGTGACTTTAAAAGAATTTGAAACGCTTTTATAATATTTTTTTTGTAATTTTGGAATTAAATTTTATTTTCAAGAGTATTCTTCTTCTTAATGTGGCGGCAAGTTGCCAGTGTTACCATCACATTAAGATAAAGAATACTACGAAAAAAAAATAATTCTAGAATTACAAAATAAATATTATAAAAATGCTAGAAATGCGTTTCAAGTTCATTTAAAGTCACTCAAAATATTCCAAAATGCAGCACGTATTTTTATGGTATTATTTTTTAAATTTTAGATTAATTTTTTTTTCGCAGCACTTTTCTCTTTAAAATGTTATCAACACCGGCCCATAACCTTCCAATTTTGCTCCCCATGCTCGTCCCGATGTTAGCATATAGTTACGTGATACGCCACTCTAATACTTTAACTATGATCTCTATGGTAATTATGGCAATTCCATTACTTTGGAACTGTTGCCACTCAAGACGCGAAATATAGACGTTGTATAAACACTACAAAATACAAATTATATATTGTTTGTTGAAAATACAGTGTAATAAAATCTATACCTCCACCTATTTTCCCTTAAACAAACAACGAAAAGTAAAATTACGGTTTTTTAAGTGGGACGACAGGGCATAGCGAATTGGCGGAGGTAACTAAAGTTAAATTTTTCTGAAGCATTTATTTACCTTTGTGGATGTAACTGTGCGAATTCCCTACAATTCAATCACAAATTTCCACCTTGCCCGCATTTTGGTAATTAGTTTAGCAGACAAAAAAAGAATAATAATTAAAATTTAGAAAAAAAAATGAGCAATTTCGGCAAATAAAATTTTAAATTACGACTAAATGCTTGCTTATTATTTGTGATGATTTTAAATCGTGCGTGTGTAGTTATAGTCATGACCCCCCACTACATGTTAGAGTTGTATTTATACATATAATTTATTTTAATTTTCTTTTTTCTTCTAAAATAACTCTAACCTAATTCAATCCATAAGGAATATTTTAAATTAAGCAGTTCTAGCTATAAATAAGCTTTTTTAGGCAAATGAAACGTGTAGACATAAAATTAAATATTTATAGAATAAATGTAATTTAATTTTTCTTTTTAAACATGTAATTCATATGGAATTTTTGTCTATACATATTTCTGAGTTTGAAAATTTAAATTAAAAAATATTTTTTTAATTATATAAATTAAAATTTAAATGGTATATTTGGAGTGATAGTTATTTCAATAACGTTAATAAAATGTACAAAATAAAACGTTACTAAGGGGACGTTTTAAAACGAAAAATCCTTAGGTATAACATTGTCCAACTGACTGATACTTGATACTGACATGATACATGATTCATAGGAAAAATAACTACATAATGTGAAATGAACACAAAAAGGACAAATTTTAACATAAAAATAATTTTTTATCAAAAAAAATTAAATATAAATTAAAAATTTTAAATATGCATATGCATATAATTTATACAATTGATTTTAATTGCACACAAACAACAGAAAGCAACTCAGCATTAAAAACTAGGTGGAAACGTAACTCAGTTTAGGTGAAACGTACTCCACTCCACACGATTTCATGTTAACCGATTTTATGAAGTAAAATTAGACCGAAATTATGGAGGTACGTAACGTGAATAAAGAGTTAACTCCTTCAAATAGGTAACATCAAGTGATGCCTCCGGTTTCAAGGAGTAACGCTACACCGTAAAATAAGACAAACCTTAAACCGTGGAAATGAAAAGAGCAAGGCATCCACCGATTTTACGGAGGAACATTACACGTCACAGTTTTACAGTAAAGTACCAAATAATGTTCGCATAAACTTGTGACAGTTTAGTCAAAAATGCATAAAAAATATGAGAAAATCAAAATTATTAAGAAATATGTATTTTATAATAATCTACTATTATGCATACGGAAATATTTTGAAATACTTTTTTATGAAAGTTTTGTAAAAAACACATGTTGCCAGAAATCTGCAAGAGTTAATCGACAAAAAAAATTATAGATACGGATGGACCTCTCCAGCATTCCAATAGCTTTTTCCTTACTTTTTAATTCTTTTAATTTACAAAATATGGGATGTAGACTAAAAATATGAATTCCTATCGAAAAAAAAGTATTAGAATTGCCTATCTCGTATAACAATTTAAGGGTATAACGTAGGTTAGAAAAAACAACAGAAATAGTTCTTTTAATAAATTTTCCGTGAAATTTGAGCACATTTTCTTGAACAAATGCTCTCCAAATTAAGATAAATTTTTTAAAAAATAGCATCTTAAAATAGCAAGTTATTATAACATTTAGCCACTACATTTGCAAATAACTTGATAGATTCACACTTTGCATAAATTTTTATCATTTATTTTTACTGTAGCCTTCAATTAATTAAAATCAATAATCAAACAGTAATGTCTCAATTTTAACTTTTAAAAATCAACAAAACAAGTTATTAAAATAAAAAATATATATAACATCATTTACTTAAAAACAAACAATGAAAGAGATAGGAAATAAAAACACATAAGCAAATCAAATGATATAGCGGTCAAGTTCAATCAATATTTACGGTAGTCTTTTTTTCATAGCTAGCGATTAAAAGCGCAGATAAAGCGCTAAAAAATCACTTTACTCGCGATCGTGGTTTAATTTTAGAATATCTTCTCTGCATCGTCTTTTTTTTTTCATAAAACCTCCGAAGATAATTTGAACGGATCGGACAATCAAAGAAGATCAATTTCGTTTATAAGGTTGTATGAAATTTAATTTTTCAAATAAAATTCATGACATTCGTATTTTAATTTCAGTTTCAACAAAAAAAGAAAAAAAATTATATCGTAAATTTCTTCAACGAAATTAAATATATATATTTTTTAAATTCTAAACAATTCACATAATAATAATAAAGTTAAAACTTTAAGAGTCTTAAAAAACGATAATTTGTTTTCTATTAAATAAAAATCTCGCTACAAATTCAATACTCCAAATGGACTTACCTTATAATCACCATTAGTCCACTTAATGTTGTCTAACGGTCCAGCTTTTTGCGCATCCATTTATGTAGTGTTCTGGGTTTGTCAAAGAATTAAAGGAATATGTTTGAAAAGATCCTTCGTCTATTATTTATAGAGACATCTCCGAGTATACGTCGTGACCAATCACAGGGCTGCGATCCCGTTGCGTCATCATTCAGGATTAAAAATGAGACGAATACGGAGCTCCTCATTTGTCAATCAAAGACAATATGAAAGCGCGTCTTTAGGTCTAAGTCAAGGAGGAACGAAGACGTGACTTGGTGCATCTTGCGATGTTTTTGTTATGATTCTTGAACTTGAAAATTAAAACCCTTTAATGTCATTAAATGTAAACAAATGGCATGCAACTTAGTCGTTTGTTAAATAATATATATAGTAATTTAAGCATTTAAATTTGGTTAAATTAAAGTATGGTCATCATTGGATTGCTGACAAGGTATTTGTGAGATGAAAACATTTCAGTGAACTAAGATGAAAATTGAGAAAGTTTAGTTCACATTCTTTTTAAAAAATATATAGTCATTTGAGGATTTTAATTTCGTTAAATAAATAGATCGTTAATTGTTTGTAGACAGGATATTGGCTAGGTCGATTGAGACCTGAGGCGAGTAAAAACAAAAGATTCAATCACAATTTAAATTATGAATATGATGCCGTACCACTGTAATATCATAGCTCCCATAAATTAGATTTATAGAATTGTAGACTGTACATAAATCCATTGCTAAATTGTATATGTAACTAAGCTTTTTTTTTTAGTTTTCAATGCCCAAATTTATGATACACTTCATTCCTTGTAAAATTGGCCTTAGAAACACTTAAATGGTTTTCAAGTACGTAATGAGCAGCAGTTCTAATGTAATTTTTACTTTCAAATATAAAAACTTATCTACTCAATTTATTTATACATATTATTGTATACTTGTGTAAGAACATGTTTAACAATTTTACAAGAAAAATTAAATAAATATTCATTTGTTTCCTTAAGTTTTATCACTAGGTCTTAAAATTTGAATTAACAAATTAAAAAATTAGCTGGAATATTTTATACTTTATAATTTAAAATAAGACGAATATAGAGCAGGTATTTATATATATTACCTATCTTCATTTTTAAATATTACCGTTTATTTATTTATTTTGAATAATGTAACTTTCTTCATCAATTTTTTGCCTGAAAATGCGCAAGATAAAACCGTTTTAGTAAAAGTGGATTACGATAATTATTTTAAATTATATCTAGTATGGGTTTGACTAAATAAATTAGTTGAATCTTAAAGAAAACGTCTGTGAAGTATTTTAGGCACATTATAAATTCCGAAGTTAGTTGATGATCACCGTCGTCCGAAGGACGATTTCGAAGATAAATAAATTTGATTTTGCACTAGTTCGTTTCAATGATGTATTTAAAAAAATGAATGATACCTGATTTAAGGATTATTTAATAAGTCATAGTTTTTTGGCCAGCCGCCAATAGCTCCCATGTAGTACTAGCACGACTATGTTTAACCATACCAAAACATATCAGGTGAAAGGACTTTGCCGAAGGCTCATAGGAGCACTTTAATGACAGGCATATCTATATTATTATCTTTATGATTGATTTCTTTTATGTTTTGTGGTTCGTAGTGTAGTTCGGATGTTGAAGATCGTATACGTAAGCTGTGACGTTGCTTCTTGATATTTACAAACATTTTATGTTTTTATTGGTTATCTTTTTTAATGAACCAATGCAACCCTTTTGTCATATAAGGTTATGATTGACCTAAAAAACAGTTTTCCTTAAACCCGATGTTCAATTTTATTTTAAAAAAATACTTTAAATAATTTTGAATGTTTTAAATTGAGTTATTGTAAAAAACTAATTTTAAATCATAAAATATTACTTACACTTAGCTTTATCAGATTTGTTTCTGATTGACTTTTCGAATATGACATCATCAATAAATTTTCAAAATTAATTTTTTATTTATGTAGTTTTTTTTAAAAACTATAAAAATAAAACAGATACTATTTACAATTTTGTATAGCCAGATATTTAACCCTTTCAGTCCCAGTGACAATTTGGCATCATCATTTTAGAATTTTTTTACTGATCGTCTATAGCCGTTTATGATATCAAAAAGCACATCATTCGATTCTTTAAACTTTTTTTCTATATGAAAATATGTTTTATTAATCCCAATAGATGTCAGCTCTATTATTTTTTTTAATTATGATCAGAAACATGATAATGCCAAATGGCATCACTGGGACTGAAAGGGTTAAAAAACAAACTAAACTGTACTGAGAAATGTAGTGCGTCTAGTCACCCAAGTTATACTTGAATGAAAATAGAACCATTCTTTTGGATTGAACTAATAAGATACGAAAATCTATTCAATTTTTACAATAATTATAATTGAAACGAAAAAATGGAAACTGCTAAGAATAACACACTCTTTTTGTGTTTTAGTTAATTTAAATACAGTAAAATTTTGTCAACGCGAACTCGAAGGGAACGCTGAAACATTTCGTGTTAACCGAATTTCATGAACCATCAAGATTTGTTTTTACATTGAAACCGTGATTTTTTTTTAAACTAAAAATAATTCTAGTTTTATAATGTAATACACACTAATAATATATGCATACAATTAGCAATGTAATTCAATTAAAGAAGTTCATTTGGAGTAGTACATGCTATTATGTATCTTGATTTTTCTAAACTAGAAGACTTTTTCTTATAAAGTTCGTTTGCATTTGTTTTATGACTTTCTTGGTGAGGGGCAAGATCACCAAGCACTGCGACTTTAAGTCTATTGTACTAAGCCCCAGAAATGACACAAGCACAAGAGACACACAAACAAAGAGACGACACAAACACATAGACAAATAACAACATTTATTGACGGTCACAAACATCCATGCCTGACCGGACATTGCGCCACCGGGGGGGGGGGGAGGGGGGGGCTTGCCGCTGTTTTAATGTTTTGTTTTATTTCTAGTTTCAATTACTAAGAAAAAAAATCGTGTGTTCGTGTTAAGCAAGATTTCTCCAAAAACGATAAGATATTTTTTTTAACATTAGCTTAAATCTTTTATTGGCTGGGGAAATGCTTTCAGTTCATTTTAAGCTAAATTTCGTGTTAAGCAAGTTCACGTTAACGAGGTTCGACTGTATATTTAAATAAATTTAATTCTATATTTTGAACATTAAAGAGTGATGAAATTACTCTTTAAATAAATAGAAATGAAAAAACAAGGCACAAGTTAGATGCACCAGGATTTGACCAAAGAATTTTATTCGTTAAGTGGAGGATACTGAGGAACAAACTTGCCTGGAAACTAAGCACTGGATGTTCGTAAAATCTGCATACTTTACCGAGACATATATTTGGCACCACAGAGCCTTTTAGTCTCGAATACTGTGATTGGCATGCCAAGGCAGGCCCTGGCTCTACACACGAACGAGCGATTTTAACTCAGTCTGAGTAATTTTCACTCCTCCAGTCTGGAAAATGTACTTCTCCTCTTAGAGTGGATCCTTTGTGTGTTAAACCTCCGACAGGATCACTCCAAACGCGAGTGATTTTAACTCAGTCTGATTTAATATTCACTCCTTTCCAGTTTCAAAAATGCACTTCTCCTACTGGAGTGGATTTCACTCTTTTGCTTTAAGAGTCTAAGGTTTTTTTACGGTAAAATAGCTACACTTCTAAATTTGTTTTAATGTTAGCAATGAAGAGTTTTCTTCCAAAACTCCGTTTAATTATGCTAACTTGAATTCCCCTACACTGTTTTTAATAATAATAATAGCAAAAATAATTTCAAAAACTTCTAAATCTGACCAATTAAATTCCGTTTTGACCGATTTTCTGTATTTTCATTGAAACAAAATGAAAAAATTAAGATATGAAACGAAAAACCATGTGTAAGTTCTTCCCAATTAACAAATTCAGGTGAAACCAAGAGATAAAACTTTAATCAAAGTTTCCAGAAATTTCTAATAATTGATAAGAAAACATCAGCCTTCAAATTTTCTTCCCACTCAAAAAGAATCAGGATGAAACAATCGCTAACATTTTAATGGGTTTACCCAGAAGTTTCTAATGGTTGATAAGGAAACGAAAAACCCTTCCTAAAGCTTATTCTCACTTAAATAAACATAAAGAACCAAGAACGGGAATTTTAATAAAATTTTCATCAAATTCCCGAAACTATGAAGCAACCGTTAGATGGTTTCATCAGACGTCGTTTACCAGTACTAAATTGAAATACTAAATGCAATTTAACTAGGTTAAACAGACAAATTTAATTGGATTTTTTTTATTTAGGACATCATTATATAGCAACATAAACAATAGTTAATAACAAAACGAAAAACCTCTCAAAGTCTCCTCCCATAAATAAATCATGACATGCCAAGAGCGAGTTTATTTATCATATTTTCTTAAAATATCTAGAAATAGTCGATAAGAAAACAAAAACCGTACAGTGTACCTTTTAAACTTAAATATAAAGTCAGGAGAAACCCACGTGATAACTTTAACCAAATTTTCCCAAAATTGACGTCTCCGTTGAAAGATGTATCGTATCGCAAGTAATAAAAAAAAAGTATACCCCTATTCCTCTACTTAAAAAAGACAACCTAATCGCAATTTAACTAGGTTTAAATGGTCAATTAAATTAGAATTGTATTGATATAAAGCATCATCATATAACAATATAAATAAGAGTTGATAGCAAAACAAAAAAAAATTCTTCAAAGGGTTTCCCACTTTGAAATAAACTTGTTCCGAAGTAGGTGCACGAAACTCGTTTGGAACCGGAAAGGTATTTGCAAATAGTTTACGTGCTTTTTCGTCCAGGACAAGTTTTTTAGCTAGAAAGTTTACAGGAATTAGGCTATTAGTTCGAATTATAAATATGGTTAATTTTTTTATATAATTAAAAAAATATTTGATTACTTTTCTCGCATTCATAACCATCTCGTTTCAATAATTAAATATTCCTATTATAATAATATTTCTTTAATAAATTTAAAAGTAAAATAGTGTAAAACCGCGAAGGTATTCCTTTAGTCGGTCCCACAAAATATAAAGCAATTATACAGAAAAAAACGAGCATTGCCCAATTTAGGTGCGTTTGGTGGATACCTACTTTTGACCTTAAAACCAAAGAGATATTTGACCCCTATTCTCTCTCTCTCTCTGGGCAGGTAAATAGCCGTTACGGTCTCCCCTCCAGGGACATGTCTAAATTGCGGAGGTGGAGCGCGATAGATGGTATCATCTGTCCCGTATGTGTGTGTGTGTGTGTTGTGTTTGTCTTACTTGACGAAGGCTTATAAGCGAGTCTCTGACCAAGCACACAAGCCTGAAAATATATGTATACCAACCAACCAGCCATTACGGGAAATCTAACATTCCGAACCGGACGGATCGTGTGACGTCACGAAGAACTTATGCCGCCTTAAAGTTAAGTACGCTCTGTCACGCGACAGCCCTGTTGCATCAGCCCTTTTCCCCCATTACTTAAATAAGACACTAAATGCAATCTTAATGAATTTCGTCAGCCCTCACTATACGAAGACAGATTGTGAACGTAACGAGGAGTCGCCGGTCGTTGCGTAACTGCGTGTGTCTGTTTGGACAGTCTACAGCCGTTTGTAAACACTGAAATCGCTGCCTTTTCATTGATGTTTTAGGAGTCAATGAGTGTTTAACCTTTTGAGGTTGGAATCACGTTTAAATAAAACTGAGCGTTTGGTTAGTTAAGGTCTTGAGTGGGGTTAACGAATCTGTTTAGGGTGTTTATATTTTTAAAACGTCGTAAAAAGACCGTTTAAGTATGAATTTAGTCGATGTTTCGTCGTCGAACACTAAAATGTCCATTTGAAATAGTTTTTCTTTTCATATATAATTTCTGAACCAAAGAGTGTTTCACCTTTTGAGCTCGGAGATACGTTCGCTGTGTTAAGGTGGCCGATCACCTTTGACAGCAATTTTCTGAAAAATCTATTCCAACCATGAAGTTGAGGGATTTTATTATTAGTTATGAATATAAAAATAGTTTTAAGAAAGTAAATCATAAAAAACATTTTTTTTTCAGTATTTGTGGAAAATTATAGTGAAATAAGCTGCAAAAATCACGCTTACGCAAAACATGATATTTTTACAAAATTTTAATTTTTTTCCATCGTTTATATTTAAATATGCTTAACCAGCATTAATATAGGTCATGAACTAAAATCATTAAGCTATCAGTTCCCATATTTTTTTATAGGCAAAAGTTTGTAGCATTGTATCGAAAATGCATGAAAACAAGAGAGTAAAAATCATATAAATAGTTTTAAAATATCCAATTCTTGATAGTTTTACACCCATTCTAGTTCAAAACCTTCTTCATACTGTTACAAAACTACTGTAAAAATTTGGAAGAAATTGATAAAAAGAACTTAAGTTTTTATGTTTTGCGTAATTCGTAATGCTTTTTGAAAAAAATGCAAAAAGAAGCAAAAAAAAAAAAAGCTTTAAAGTGCTATAACTTCGGTTCTTTTAAAAACTAGAAACTAAAATGAAACAGATTTAGAAAGTTGAACGTTTATTTTACATAAAAATGCATAAAACAAATATTTTATATGTAGTCGATTTTTGCTGAAAAAAGGTGATCGGATACCTTAAGTTAGTTAAAAAGTAGAGTATATCGTTTTTTAAATAGATCCTTAAGATTTTTTTAAAACTTCGTAAATTGATCATTAAAAAAGAAAATCTCTGTTTTTTATCGATATTTTATACTCAATGAATGTTTCATCTTTTGAGGTAGGAGTCAAGTTGCAATGAAATGGAGCGCTTAGTTAGTGAAAATATGGAGTGTTGTTATAAAGAAGGCGTTAAGACGTAATTAAAACGTCATAATATAATCGTTAAGTAGGAATTTGGTCGATAATTTGAGTAAACGCTAAAAATTATTTGACTATTATTTTTAAGGTAAAATAAATGTTCCGAATTTGTTTGATTAACCTGTAGTTTAAGACAGAATAATTTTTTTAAATATAGGGAAAATTTTCGAATCTATTTTTTTATGACTAATTAATTTTATTTTAACTTTATTATTCTAAAAATAGAGAAAGTGTTCTGGATCCCTATACAATAAACTGTTCATTTTTGCCATTTAAAAAACTAATTTAATCAAATATAGAACGTGAGAAAAAAACACGGAAATGCGGAAATCAGTGGCACTAATATTTCTAAAACATAATTTAATTTAATTGAAATAAGTTACAGGTTTCTGACCTATTTCAATTTATATTTCCAATCCTCAAACGAAATTAAAATTCAGAAACCCATTAAAAAAACCGACACTTTATCATCTAAACCCAACTTTCTTCTCAACAACAAAAATAAACTAAATTAAGAGTTTCACCACGCTGAGACAACAAAAAAGCAAAACAAAAATGCAAGTAACGGTAGTTTTTCCAAAGAAATCGATAAAAACTTCGAAGGTGAATTTCTACACGTTTTGAAATCCTTCTTCCAGAGTGAGTTAATTCCTTTATCAGTTTGGAAAGTGATTTAATAGAGTACCGGACAAAAGTACGCAGCAGCTTCATCTGTCGCCAGAGAAGGTCAGCATTGCGTCCTCTGGGGGCGATGCTGAAAACCCAATTACTTCTAATCCTTTACAGTGATAGAGATTGGATGACATTCTGGACAAGTCGATAGGAGACATATTTCTGCCTAATTTATTGCTATCTATTATGTTGATTTTCATTAAGTGCCACATGAAATAACCTACTTACCCATTCTCTTCCGCGTTACACGCCATTCTAAAAGTTTGGTTGTCGTGACGTTATATTACAACTACACTACACTCTTAAAACAAAAGAGTGAAATCCACTGCAGTTGGAGAAGTGCATTTTCGACACTGGAAAGGAGTGAATATTATGTATCTCAGACTGAGTTAAAATCACTCGTTTGGAGTGATCCTGTCGGAGGTTTAGCACACAAAGGATCCACTCCAAAAGGAGAAGTGCATTTTCCAGACTGGAGGAGTGAAAATCAATCAGACTGAGTTAAAATCGCTCGTTCGTTTTAAGAGTGCAGGGTTATAATATGTATGGATAATTCTGTGTAACTGTACTGTAAGTTAAAATTTAAGAGGAGATTAAAAGCTTTTTAAATTTGAAAAATAAGTCAAATTGCGGGGTCGGTACATTTTACACCACAGATTTAATGAACACTAAGTTCAGAGTACGCAGTCATGGCTTACTCTACTTTAAGGGGGAATGGGCACGATGTACCGTGGGTCTCCAAACTCAATTTCCTCAATGTTAATCCAATGGGGAAAATTATTTTCTCTGCCGCATTTCTCCGGCTGTATTGATTGTTTTTACAACAGCTTTTTTTTAAATAATAAATGTAGATAACTTAAAGGTTTCTATTATACCACTTTTTAAAATTGCTTTGAATACCTTTTGTAAAATTATTTATTCAAAAATTAAAAAAAAAATCGAAATTTTTTCAAAAAGTTGGATTGTTGCACCTGTAAGTCAGCCACATTTATCACAAAGAAAATACGTTTGTAAAAATATTCAATGCAGCCGGAGAAATGTGGCAGATATTTTTTTTTCTTCATTCGATTAATACTAGTGCACTTTGCTTTGGACACTCGCGATCCAGCGCGTCCATTTTCCCTTAATGTCACAGCTCTTCGTGACGTCACGCTTTTCATCCGGATAGTTTTTTCAGCTTTTCCGATTAAGTACGAATCCTATGCGCACTGTTGACAACTTTTCAAGTTTCATTCCTCTCTTTTTGAACAGACGGATAGTGTGATGCCAAAAAAAAGCTTCTCCGGTCTTATTAGTTCAGTCGGCCGTGATTCAGCAGTACACTGTATATCACAGTTATTCATCAAAGTAAAAAACCCACCATCTCGTTGTATAAAATCAAAATCCAAAGGGATGGCGTCACTTTACACTGTAAATTTTTTTTAAGTCATAATACATCACCGTGTCTTTAAACGTAACGCCTACACGCTACTCCGGTACTGTAATTTTCAAGTACATGTGGCTTGGCCACGGCCCATGCTGTTTTTTCTGGTTAATAAAAAAAAAGCTAAACAGAAGTTCAAATTTAGTATGATTGAAAAATAGTATAAACATTAATTAAGTTGTTGTGAACTGAATTTTAGAAAGAATTGTAACTATACCTCTCTACATTTATTTAACTCCTTCGAATGCTAAATCAAAATAGAATCCCTTCAAACATTTTATAACAAATCAAATACGCTTTCTATAAAAAAATAAAGATCAATCGCAATAAAAAAAAACCCGTATAATTATGCTATAAGAAGTTACTAGCATCCTCCGTACAAAATTTTTATCCCTAGAATAAACGGCTCAGTTCAAGGTCATGAGTACTTTCTCTTAATATATTACGCAAAAAAAAAAAACCTTTTACTTTACTGAAAGAAAATTATACTCCTTTTGAAATAATATGTTCGAGTGTAATAGTTTAAGCGCCATATAAACTTTTTGTTCCAAAATGGCGCCATGAATTTATTTAAAAACCTCTGCCTTATGACATAATTATACACATTTAGTGAGTCACTGATAGCTGTCCTCTAGAGCATCTTTTAATCTGATCTTGAAACCCACAATTTCATCGTATGGTATAAAGTACAGAGTCCTGAATTAGTTTCAGAATTTTCTTTTGAATATTTAAGTAGCACATACTTTATCGGTGCTGAGTTTGAACACAGTAAATATGTAATATCATAATGATAATATTTACCCAAATTTTTATTTTGAGAAACTTTTTCTCGGAAGATAATAAAATACCCTTTGAATGTCATGGAAAATCCGAGAATTTATTGTAAACGGCTCTAACAACTACAATTTTTTTTCAAGTTAAATATTCTTGTTTAACTTTGCGGATATTCCTGAAAATAAGTGTAACAAAATTTTTATAATTCAAAATGTACAGACTTTTCAATATGTCAAACCAAATCATGTCACTAAAACATACTTAACATATATTTTTTGCAAACTCAAAACGATAATGTATCCAAGAGTAAACTTTGAAGGATGAAATTTGGATTTGGTGTACACAACTTTAAAAAAATTCAATACCAATCTAAAAAGAACACCTAAACATGTATCTGCATTTAATGCTTTCGATCTATACCAAATAAGTTACCAAAATATTTCTAAAAATGAAAATCTAGCCTGCATTTTAAAACCAATAAAAGTCAAACAAAACACATTAGGCTCAATACAGTGACACAAATACCACATGCGATTTTCAAAAGTATTTAGAAATAATTAAAATGTATCTACATTTTAATATTTTATGGACAAGTACATCATAAAGCTTGTAAGTTTTTTATCCGTAAATTTTTTTTAAAAATTGTTTAGCACTCTCACTACTCAAAAACAAATTCTTATATTTACAGAGAAGCACTTTTTCGTGCTTTTGTGTAATACTTCACTTTGACATTCATTTCATCAATACAATAAAATAATCAAACAAAAAAATTAGATTGCTTCAGAATCTATCAGTAGAAAATTATTGATTTTTTTGCTATACTAACTTCTCCAATTAGCCGGTCATTTTTTTTAAACGGGAAAAAGTCTCCAAAACTGGTGCTGTCCCCATTCAAATGGAATGCATAGTCTCCGGTTAAGAATGAAATCAAACAAATCCGACTTACCCCAATGTTGTTGATTGTAATCTCTTGCTGGTAGCACGTTTACGACTGATTGGTAAGTGGGATGAATTGACGGCAGCGTCCACATTCAGACGCTTTTCGGTTATGTGTACAGCTGAGAGTACGCGAGACTAGACTCCGTTGGGCAAGTTCATTTTCACACACACCTCTGACTTGCAAACTTCCGAAAGAACTAAGATGCAAATTTTCCCAATTTTTGCGTATTTTCAAATACACCCACACCTCTGACTAGCAAACTTCGAAGGAACTAAGATGCAAATTCTTAATCCAATTTTTAATAACCCTCTAATGCATACTATGGATACTATTGGTACATTTGTACAAAGGTACAACAGTGAACTTATTGGTATAAGTTGTAATGTTAGTCTTCATCATAATTCAATAATTTACTATTTAGGTAAACTTATGTAAATTATAAGAATAAATATTGCGAAATGGATAAAATGATGCAAATTAAAAAAAAATACGAAACTTTTAACACCACTTAAAAGTACTGTAACTATACAGATTAGTTATTTTACCCTCTAATGCATACTGTTTCCATATGGTAACAAGTAACATAATCCCTTTTATTCTATTAAAGTCGAGCTCCCTCTCGACAAATCTGTGTTTTTTCTTCTATTGCATTCCATTTTGAAGTTTTAGTTACTAATAACCCTCATTGATGACAGTAGTAAAAGTGTATTCGAAATTAAAGAGTGAAGTTATTAACTGTTGTTTTTATATAATATGATATTGTTTCAAATTTTAATTGATGATTTCAATTGTATAATTTTATGTGTTGTTTGGAATTGCCTGGGGGCCCCTTGGCAGCCAATGTATTCTGCTTTGGAAAAATAAAACTTCTTTCTTTCTTCTTTGTGAAATTACGTCTTTGGCAGTATTCAAAGTAAAATAATATTAGTACTAAATACAAATAAATTGTTTTAAAAAAATAATTATAGTTCAGGAGGATTAATTTAAAATATATTTAGTAGTTTTCTAGTCATTCTTATCAAAATTTGAATATTATAGTTGGTTTTGACCGTATGGCAAAAATTTAAAAAATTGAAATTATTTTAATTCCAATGCAGTTACTTTTTTTAGTATTTTTACCATAATGTATGAGTATTAAAGATACAAATATATTTTTTTGGGATGAAAAAAATTCATGAATTACAGGGTTAAGTTCTTACAAATATTGATATATTCAATTAGAAGATTCAATACATATGATAGATAATTTTTGTTAGTTATTTCTTTGTCAGCTGCAAAACTAAAAAACTGTCAATTACTTTTTAAATAAAAATTGCTGTATACCCTAATAAAATGACATGTTGTGCCTTATATAAGTGTCTGAATTAGAAGTAATTAAATAAAATCCATTTGAGATGTTAAATAGCTGATTTAGCTGTACACGAACACTTAAGAGGAATTTCAAGTAAAAATATAGGGAATATATAAAACTTGTTTAACCATGTTTAAAATGCTTTTAAAATACTGGTATTTGTAATTTTTAACCATATTTAAATGCATTTTTCGTATCCCTTTCCGACCGGGCTCGCACGATCGTGCGAGCCCGGTCGGAAAGAGATACGAAAGAGAATATTAAAGGAAAGGGATACGAAAGAGAATATTAAAGGAAAGAGATACGAAAGAGAATATTAAAGGAAAGGGATACGAAAGAGGATATTAAAGAGAATGTTCAAGCTCTTCAAAAATATCGATACCGAAGCTGATGACTCGTACCATTCGCTATTTGTATAAAAAAAATACTTTGTTTTTAAGGAGTTGCTGGCATTGATGCTGTGAAACGCATTTTTTTCGATAAAACTCCAAATTCAGTCTCATAATTTTAAATCAACGCCCTCTGACCACCGGTCGAAAAGAGCTATACATTCTAGAACATATCTAAGAATTTGTGAAGTGAATCCTAAAATGGCATAAAAATGTAGTTAAGATAAGAGCATAAGAAATATGTCCGACATTTTAAATACAACAAATATTAAGATTTAAATGATATCGTAAACACAAAAAACACGTTTCCTAACAACAAAAGTTTTTTTAATGAATGTTGGATGAAAAAAACACAGGTTAATTATTTATTTTAAATTCTAGAAAATACGCGAAAAAGTTTCTTTAAGGCTTTAATAACGTTTAAAACCTAAACTCCAGGGTGTTAATCTATCTTCTTTGTTATCTTAATTAAAAACAAAATTGGCTAGGCAAAAAGATTTCTATTCTTAACAATGACACATTTTCTGCATATCGAACAAAATTTTGAATTTCCCATTAACAGAATTACTCACTTCGGTAAAATAAAAGTAGATTTTTTTCCCCAAGAAAAGTTCTTTTGCTCTACTTTCTCTGGGTAAAAATAAAATTCTATTTAATAATCGAAGTTTAATTTAAATTTTACTTTCAGGAAATGGAACAACTTAAAAAAAATGTTTTTTTTTTATTTAAAACTTAGAAACAAATTATCGAAATTTTTCGCACGATATAGTTTAAAATCGAACACTATTTCCTTTATTGAAATGGATTACATCAGTGCTTTTTATGTGATAATTATCATTATCCCTTAAAATTAAAACCCCTTACAATTTTCCTTGTTTGTTAAAACGAATATAGAAATAGTTACTTTGAATTTCTTAACATACTTTTTACTAAAACAATTACAAAAATAGTTAATTTTAAAATTTTAAATATGAATGAAATCTTTTTCAAATCCACAAATTTACAGTGGAGTCCCGCTTATACGAAAGGCACGGGACCAAAATTGAGCAGCAAAAATAAAAAATTGCTGCATATTTTGAGAAATAAACCAACTTTATAAGTACGTATTTATTTTTTGTGTATTTATTTATCCCTTTTCGACCGGCGGTCAGGTGGCGCTGATTTAAAATTATGAGACTAAATTTGGAGTTTTATCGAAAAACAGCACAATGCCAGCAACTCATTAAAAACAAAGTCATTGTTTATACAAATAACGAATAATACAAGTCAGCTGCTTCGGTATCGGTATTTTTGAAGAGCTTGTACATTCTCTTTGCTACCCGCACGATCGTGCGAGCCCGGTTGGAAAGGGTTATGCGTACACATTTCATATTTTAGCAACAACAAAAGAAATTCCGATAATTTGGGTAAATCCAATTTCGGATAACCGTGTTTCGGATAAGCGGTACTCAACTGTATTAAGTTTTGACTTCAACACTCTTAAAACAAACGAGTGAATTTAACTCAGTCTGAGTTAATTTTCACTCTTTTCAGATTCGAAAATGCACTTATCCTATTGGTTTGGATTTCACTCTTTTGTTTAGTTAAAACTCCGACAGTATCACTCCAAACGTGTGATTTTAACTCAGTCTGAGTCAATTTTCACTCATTTCCAGTGTCGAAAATGCACTTCTCCTATATGAGGGGATTTCACTCTTTTGTTTTAAGAGTGTAGTTGATTAGGTTTTGTTGTGCTTTGAGTCATAATTGCGTGTAGATTCGATAAGATAAATGTTTGTTGAAAATACATTGTTTCAAAACATTTTTCTTTCGCGTTCCAAATGTTTGTGTAAACATTACTAAACACAAAAGTACCCGGAATCCGAACAGTAACCTTGTCACTACAATCAAGATGTCATCGGTTTAATATTTCATTCATAAAATATAATACACTCAAATGCGTAACATAAAAAATTTCTTACGTCATTTAATGTATAACTATAACCTAGCGGAAACTTATCTTTATAATAAAAAAAATAAAGTGATTTATAATTATTGACGGGATCTGAATTACTATGGACTAAGACACTCTGAGAGAATTATTTTTACAATCGAATCATAAATTTTTTGTACTAAGACAACGAGGTAAATTTTAATTTTTAATTTATTCTTATATGCTGCGATATTCATGTTAAAAATATTAAAATAAAATAAATTTTAAAACTATACTTTAAGTAATTTTAACTTGTTGACGTTAAATTCAATTAAAATTAAACTTTTGGCGGAGTCAATTGTAAATCCTTATAATACCCTCCCTAAAAAAATAACTTTAAGGGAAAAAATCAGATTGCACACTTAAACAAACAAAAAAATATGACAGCACAGTTAAAGGTAATTTCAATAAAATATTTGAAAATAATTTTCATACTTCTATGCAACACATTTAAACGCAAACATACTAAGAAACTACTGTACTACAGTGAGTAGGTAAACTGCAGTATCTAGACTGCACTCTCAGATATAACACTTTCATTTTTGACGATTCATGAATCCTCAAGCCTCATTTCGTTAATTTTGAGGATTGTTTCGTCAAACTATCATGTGACTTTTGAGTAAACGCGAATCCTCACTTTTACGATCGTGATTTGATGATTCTGTATCTTGATTTTGAGGAAACTGAATCTCATTGTTGTACTCACATGCTCAAAAATAACGAAATATTTTTTTAGATTAGACGACATTCAAATCCTCATAAAAATGACGATTCAAATTTCCTCACTTTGAGGAAACGAAAACTCGGAGCATTTGCCAGTAACGGAATAGTCAAAATTGATTAAAATGTCGTCGTTTTTGAGCATTCATTTTTTAGATGTGCAATGACTTGGACCTTTATTGTAAGCACTCAGTAACTCGAACTTATTTGAATTTACACTGAAAGACAGATTACTTTAGAGTAAAAACGGTCCGGTTCATTTTTGTGATTGCTGCAGTTTACCTGCTCATGGCAGTGTTAAGGGGGTCCGATACCTCAGGCAATTTTTTTTTTTTTTTTTTTTGTACTTACACATTCCAATTTTTTTTCTCTTGTTAAGCATGTAATAAAAATGTCAGTGTTTTTTTTTTTAAATTAATTTTTGTTTAATTTTTAACAATTTTCAAATCCCTGTTCCTTTTTATTTTTCAATATCTTTAAGCACAAACTTTTATACAAAATTTGGAAGATAATTCAAGCCAAAGTATGCATTTATATTTCGATTAAAATGAACAACTTTAAAAAAAAAATATTTGTAGCAATTATGCCAAAAAAAAATGCCGGAAAAAAAGGAAACTTTAACTTTAAGAATTTTTTAAAAAAAATTGTGTGACAGATATCAAAAATCCAAATGCATACTTTTGTTTAAAATATATTCATTTGTGCCCATGAAAGAACAAATTATGAATGTAATTATAATATTAAAAAAGCCTTAGCATTTTTATTAATCTTAAAATTGAAAAAACGCTAACAGAGATATGAGCGTTTAAAGTTTACATTTAGTGGAGTGGATCTTATTCAAAAATTCATAACTCAAAAACTAATGCGTATTTTTTTAAGCGGTTTCTTCAAAAATGTTAAGAAATATCCAAACATAATTTTAATTTAAAAAAAAATTATTTTTTAGCGATTTGAAGTATCGGACCCCCTTAAGCTAATATTGTACAATTGAAATTTCCCATATTTTGAATAAGGCGTTTGACTAGCGGTAAACTGAAAAAATGTTGATTAGTTATTTATAGCCATTTCTTAGAATGTTTAAGAAAGGTAATTTTCATTCATTGTTTTATTTTGTAAATGTTATTGACGTTTAGCAAGGTACATCAGCCTACTTTTAAGCATACAATTAGTTACCCTTTTATGCGATTTTTTTTTATTCTTTAAAACAGAGAATTGAATGCCAGGACTGTTCTAATATGACCTTCAAACTGTTTATAAAAAAATTAAAGAGGAATAGAATCATTAATTTCAGATTTGTAATTAGCATTCTAAGATTAAATGTACTTGAGTAAAATATAGGAAATGCGTTTAAAAGTGTTAATTTGAAGCCCAGTGGCATAAAATGATGACCCAGCATGCTTGGAAACTAAACACTGAGCAATCCGCGTGAGATTGACCACCTAAACGGGATATATGCAGAGCATTCCAAAACCCTTGGTCACGTAAGATAAAATGGGCACGGCAAGCCTTAGCCCACTAATGGGCTGTTGCGCAAAGGAGTAGTAGTACTTTGCGCTTACTATGATATCAATCGATAAACCAAAATTGACATACGTAGGTAAAATTATTATTAAAAATAAATTCATTTTATTGTGACGACAAATGCAACAAAATGTTTGTTGGCAAACAATTAAGCAACCTTCAATAGTGGCACGAGCAGATTACTGCCTAACAATGGTAATATTTCTTTATCGGGATAAGAGTATTGATACATGTGACTTTGACGTTAATATGTAATTTAATAAAGCAAAGCAGACAAAAAAAAACTATACAAAAATTCAAATATACGAATATGTAGCGTCATGTCTCAGCAGCTGTTTCTATCACTTCTTAATGTATGCGCATTCTACCATTACCATAATGTATTTAGCTGCTTTGTGTTTTAGTGCTATTCTTTTGAAACACCTACCTCGATGGCATTATTTTGCAAATTAAATAGATGCAAAGTGGATAGTCAGGTGTTTTAGTAATAGGCAAAAAAATTCTAATTAAATAGTTGCAAAAAATAACAATAAATGCCAATTAAATAGTTGCAAAAAATAGAGTCATGTCTTTTAATAACTGAATGCATGTTTTACTGACAGTAAGGTAAATAATACCATTATAAAAATATCGGCATAAAAGTTACTTTGATTATTTAAAAAATATAGATAAATGTAATTTCTAAGAAGAAAAAATATCAAGATTGCAGAAACTTAATTTTTCATCCCCTAACAGGGAAATGTATACTTGTAGCATCAATCTATGTTATAGACTTTTAGCCAATTTTAAATAAACTGTTTGCTGTTTGAAATACAAAAAGTAAATTAAAGTGAGCACTCGTCTTTGTGATTATGTAAATTTCTAGTAAAAAGTGTTTTATTTTTGCGCAATATTAATTTTGGCGGAATTTAGCTTCGTAAAATTCTGAATTAATAGTATATAATATGCTTTTTTTTACTTTGTACGAAAGGGCAATTATTACTTTTTTGTTACGATATTGGTTAAATGACTATTTTAAAATTCCTTTTTAGTGAACTAACACTTTATATTTCTAAAATTGGATTTTTTTCGTTGGCAGATTCTTGTTGCGCTACTTTAATTCGAGCAAAAATATTTTCCTGGAAAAACTTCAAAATAAGCAAAATTAAATACATGAGTCAGTTTGAGATAAAAAAAAAAAATACCAAGAAAATTACTGATCCACCCTAATAAGTGGTAATTAAAGAATTTGATTTGGGATGTTTCATTCAAAACCAATTTAAATGAGATATTCAAGCTCCTCAAACATCCACAATCTTTTACTAAGCAGGACTCGGAAATGTCAGAAGCTCGTTTCTTCAACACGTGATCAAATCATCACGTGAGCTATTCCAAAAATTTGGTCTTGCAATATTTTAAGAATATAACGTAGATACATCTTCATCGCAAATATTGGGTTAATTAGGATGTACTTCGTTTTGTATGACATTCATCTGCGTTGAAGATATATTTACTGGTCTGAGGCGACACCATCTAAGTGTTTTTTGAGTTACGACCCATCAATTATATGAGAAGATGCGCACGCATTCAGGAGAAAATATTTTTTATAGCTTTGTTCTGTTTCCAATTAAATTTAAAGTTTTGAAGGAAATACCCAAAATGAAATGTTAATTAATTTTGTATAATATATTTTTACTAAAAAATTAGAAAATACTATTTTTTCTTACTAAATCATATTCATAACTGTATTCTTTAGCTTTACTTCTATCTTTAAAACTGTATTCATTGGAAAACAAATGTTTTACAATGTATGTAATCATTAATTTTTAACAATGTCTGCAAATCTTAAGTACACATATTAATTAGTTGTTTTCTAAATAGCACCTAAACTTTAAATAAAGAACTGTTGAGATATGCCATTTGTTTAAAGATTCCCTGCTTAAAAAATATCAATTTTCTCATCAATTGCTAACTATACCAGGATTATTAAAAATAAAAATAATACAAATCCAAGTGTTCTAATGCATTTGTGCATTTATTCCACATACAAATATTCAAATCAATATCTTTTCTTTTTCAAATTTAAATAAACAACATCTTAAAAAAAAGATAAATGTCTCAGCCGAACAATTTAATGTATAGTATTATTCTAAGAGTATTTTGCTCCGACATTGTAAAAAGTAATGATTAAAAAATTACTTCACTAGGAAAACTATGACTTGTTTTCGAAATAGTCATATATATTTTACACTCTCTCTTGGTTCTTTACTTTTTCTAACGGTACACAAATTACTGTTATATAAACCTCTCAGTGTGATTTTTTTTTCAAAACCAGTTCGATTATAGTTCCCACACATACTTTGGATTTAAATCCAGACGCCACTTGCTATAAGAGTAATCGGATTTTAGTTCTTAATTTTTGTGCCCTTCAACGAAATTTATGTTGGGATTTTACATTGAACACAGCCTTGTATATAAACAAGGGTCTGCCTTATAATCTTTAATTTAAGACCAAGTTTCATAGTGTACTATGCATAATAAATGCGATTAGAATTTAAAAAAAAATGTTATCAAGCATACTTTATTCAACAAATTATTATTTTTTTTACAAAACAACGTTTTACTTAAATTCTTTCTTAAAATTTTTTTAAGTTTGTATGTATTACATTATAAAATCGTATAATATGGAAACTATAAGCATAATGTATTGGCTGTGTTAAAGCTCCGAAAGGGGGCTAGAAATAGGCAGCCGAAATTGATTACATTACCCTTACCATTAAGCATACAAAATGCAAGGTTTTGTATGATTCTTCGGGTTATAAAATGTGGATAATATTAAATTTAGTATAATAAGCTATAACTTTAGATGTCACACATTTCAGTTAATTTAAACTTATCGCGCAGAATTTTTTTACACGGGGAATTACTTGATCAATTTATAACAAATCCACGATGAAACGATGAAATTGGAAGTAAATATTTGACTTACAGTAGTATTAAAGATGTATCTCTAAACTAATTTTACGAAATTGATTTTCAGTCGCTTATGCTTCATAATTTCATTACATTAGAAAAAATTGGGGTCGAAATAAAATTAAAAAAAAAAAACTTTTTAACGTAGTTTCTTCGATTTCAAAACATTATATTCTTATTTTACTTGTTTAATATCAATTTTTTTGTATTATCGCTGATGTACTTGCTGACATTTCCAAAAGAATATTTTTTATTACCAAATTTTAGAAACTGGAAAGTAATTTTTCAACGTTTCCACAAATTTTATTTCTAATTCCTTGTTTTTAAATATAGTCTTATTTTAAAATGATACTTTACTTTTTTATAAAATTATTTAATTTATCCAAACGTCAAGATATTAATTCAAAAAGTGGCTTTATCTGAATCAAGTCAGTTATATAACTTTACAACTAATGAGATCAGAAATGTTTAAAACGTTTTTCAAATATTTCAAGATAATAATTAAAAAGTAGCTTTATCTAAATCAAGTCATTTGTTTAAAGATACAGCCAATGAATTCAGAAATGTTTAAAACGTTTTTGCAAATGTTTTGCGGAGAATATAAAGTTAGAAAATTAGTTTTCAAAAACTTTTATAGATTCAAGTAAATATTTTTTACGTGATAAAAAGTTTTATTGAACCCCGGACTGCTGACATTGAATTGTGAGTTGTCCGGTGCAACTTTCGTTTGTGTCTGTTTAGTTTAGAATCACGTACACGCTCTTCCTTAACATCCTTACATTGTTTGTAAACAAATGTTAGTTGTGAAAAAAAAAAAATGAATTTTGAAGGGGTTTAGGAGATGCTCATTTTGGTAAATGAGTCACATAATTTCTTATTAACGATCTAACTAGCGCGGAAAAGTGAAAGGTCTCTTATTGCGTTAACAAAAGAGATCTGCCCTTGTTCTGCTTTATATTCAGAGACAAAAGTCCATGGCTATTTGCTCTCAGTATCGGAGTAATAAACGGTAGATATTGCGGTTCATTTTTTTTAAGTTCATTTTATTTGTATTGATAAAATTATTCAATTTCCTTACAGTAAATTATTTTTTATTAAAACAGTCTTGTATGCTCGATGGATTTTTAGGAATTTCTTTAATTAAAAAGCAAAAAGTACAAAAGGATATAGTTTTCGGAATTGTCTGTAGTGATTTATTTTATTGTAGATTTTTGAATTGTCTTCCTTTTTGTTATCGACTGGTAATCCTCAAACAGATTTATGGTCATTAGAAGGACGTCTTAAAATTGACATAGTTTTTATGTGCTGTTGTTGATATCGTTTGTACGGCATTTTTTCTTCTATATGTAATCTTCTAACCGTAAAAAATAATACGCATTTGTTAAAATGGATGCCATTATAAGAACTGATTTTATTCTCTCAAAGATATAACGTCCTAAAAATACGTCCTATCAACTGAATAAATACTTTTTATACTTTTTTCAGTTTGTAAATTTTTAAGAATTAAAAAATATATTTAAATAAAAATGTTATTCCCCATTAGCATACTTTATCGTGTGCTATCATGTCTACTTTTTCCGATATCCTTTTGACTCGGATATCGATCCAAAATTAGGAGGTGATCATGATCGTATAATATTGTGTGCTACAAGAATTATTCTGAAATGGACCAGTAAACTGCAGTGTCTAGAAGTAACTTAGACCGTTGTTGCAAGCTCTAACCTTTCTGAAAGTATATGGAAATACTGATTATTTGAGAGCAAAAATGGTGCAATCCCTTGTTGTGATTACTGCAGTTTACCCGCCGAATACAGTATTGACAACTGTTAATAAGCAGCTCACCCCATCGCAGCGAAAGACCGTTGTTATCATCCTGTCTCCTTTCTTGGCTTCGGTTCCTCATCCACACACTTGTGTTCTCCTCCAGGTGACGAATTCCAAGATGATCCGGAGACTAAGTCGCTCGCGGGAGATTTGGGTCAGGAGATGAATCCGACACAAGTTCAGGAGGTGGCTACACCAGGGTTGCTACAGACGAGAGATTCAAAGTCAGAGGGCTTCGGTTTATGCAGCCAAACATTTAGAAAGTCAAAGTCAGGGGTGTAGCCAAATATTTGGAGATACAAAGTCAAAATGCTTGGATGAGGTTCAAGTCTGTGGATGGAAACATTAGACTGCAATGTTTACTGAAAAGGTAAACACAACTCTTTGGTTGAGGGCAAGGTTGGGGTGGTTTTTATTAGCTTGGTCCTACTATGGAAGACTTTAATGACTTTTTTGTTTGGTTGTTGAAAGTTTGATTGCTTTGCTTTTAGCCAGTAAAAGCGTTCGTGTTTTTTTTAGGTAAAGTTGGTGCCTAATGTTTGAAAGTGTAAGATTATATCTTTAAACGTTTAACATTTTATCAGCTGTTTTTAATTTAAATTAAATTATATAAAATCAGGATTAACAACTTTGTATAGGGAAAGAACATCATTTGGAAGGCTAATGTATGCAAAAAGTACGTTCTTGGTTTTCATATGTACCTCACCTTTTTATCCTATCGCAAAATATGATAAAAATGTTTAAGATAATAATCGAATTTCTACAGTTTAAATATTAATTAAATCCTTGAAACTGGAAATTAGAAGCAATCAATGATAAGGTTTTTAAGAATGAAAATTTCACTACTTCGTACAGTGAATTCACATAAGAGAAAACGCCCATACACCCTTTTTATCTGGCTTAATTTAAAATTAAACCCTTGTCCAGTTTACTTACACCATTCTCTTTGCAGAGTAAATGTGCAAAAAGCATATAAGGCTTCAGCGGACTTACTTGGAGCAACCATGTCGTCTTATACAGGGTGTCCCAAAATGGACTACCTGTTTTTTAAAAAATAATAAAAAAGAAATAGATAGAGATATTAACACAATTCTTGTGGAAAATGAATGAGTCATGTCTGGAATTCGATATGGAACACTTTATTGTGATCAATTTAACCGATAGACGGCGCTGCAATACCTTGTGTTGGCTTTATGAAAGAACTAGGCCTGCGTATACACCTAAAAGAAGAACACGTGGTCAGAAATGTTCAGCCTACTGAACATGTCCTTCTTTTCAATGTATAGTTATTCATGCATAGTTCTTTTATATAGCCAACGCACGGTATTGCAGCGCCGTCTATTGGTTAAATTGACCACAATAAAGTGTATTAACATAATAAACATAACTAACATAATTAAGTGCTCCATATCAAATTCCAGACATGACTCATTCATTTTCTGCAAATATTTTGTTAATATCTCTATCTATTTCTTTTTTATAAATTTTTAAAAACAGATTATCCATTTTAGGACACCTCGTAGTTTTATATGCATGTAAGGTTGTTTATAAAGTATAGTGGTAAAAACTTTTGAGGAACTCTGAAGCCAACCAGGAGATGTTGGTGTATTTTGGTGGCTCTGCACTTATGCCATCTCTCCGCATGTTCTTAAATTATCAGTCGTTCTCCAATGCTGGAAATAGAAAGAAGTTCAACAACCCCTCTGCTTCGATCAGTTTGGCTCCGCGAAGATGGGAGAGGGAGTCGGGATCTACCTAGGCCACCTGAGGGATACGCTCAGAAAAACTTGTGTTGATTTTTAATACAAAAAAAAAAAAAAAACTTTTTCCAGTACAAGTTGTGTCGTAAAAATACAAGAGTTGTGTTGCAAAAAACTAAGAATGCATGTTTGACACCCAAACTGTGTAAATGGCACAGCATGCATGCATTCATCCAAAAAATGTTCAGCATCTGGTCTTTAGTGTTTTGGATAGATATAGCTATACTTTAGGCTTAAAATATATATTACGGTACTTTAAAATGAATGTTATAATTTTCATACATATTTAAATAAAAAATATAACTTACAGTTTATTGTCAATCGGACATTGATATAATATTCGTCTCCTCAAGCGATCGTCAGTTGAGGTGGAACAACACAAATTTGTGTTGATATGTCATCAACATGTATCTTTATGACAAATTTTAACTAATTGAGATTAAAGAAATTTCGTTTGAATCTTATGCAGTAAAATAGAGTTTAAACTAGGGTCAATTTGTTATCCGTTTGTTATTTAATTTAAGCCCTTTGCTTGAAAAAAAAGGTATTAACATGAACTATAGAATCTTAAAGAGGTAGAACGAATTTCTACATTTGGAAGAACACAGTTGGTTCAAAATCTCAACCAATTTCATCAATATAGTTTACAGTTTATTGTCAATCTGGCATGGATATAATAATCGTCTCCTCAAGCGATCGTCAGTTGTGGTGGAACTACACAAATTTGTGTTGACATGTCATCAACATGTATAATTCTGACAAATTTTAACTTATTGAGATTCAAACAAACAAACACTTTATTAATTTAGAAAAAACATTACAGGAAAAGAAAAATTAGTCACAAGGGGGTAAACAAGAACCCCGTATGTGTGACCAAAATAATCAATTAAAATAAATAAGACATTAGTTAATTACAAAAAACACACAAAAATTAGATTTAAATATGTAAATATACACAAAAGAAAAGAACAAAATGTGACAATGTGGCTTAGTATTATTTTTTTTTTCAAAACAAATGTCTAAAAATTCTGGACAGCGGAGGAAATATATAAACAAAAAACATTTCGCTTCTAAGAATTAAAAAAATACATCGATATCGTCTATTGACAAAATAAATTTAAATAATTTTTTTAAAACCTGTTTAAAGAAGGGATACTTTGAAGTTCAGTAGGTAGTTTGTTGAATGCATTTGGGGCTAAATATGAAAAATGTTTTCGAAAAATTTCGAAAGATCGAGATTAAAGAAATTTTGTTTGAATCTTATGCAGTAAAAAAGATTTTTGGTCAATTTGCTCAAAACTTCCCTAAGCTCTTGCCTGCCAGGCTTAATTTCTCCTGTAAGAGCTTATAGGCCAGGTTAGCAAATATTTTGATGCCGCCCCAGATGCACACTGCAGAGTGGACGACACGACGTACGCTGTGAATTCTCGAAAATATAGATTTAATTAATTTATGCCATATTTAGAGTTTTATTTCTTTAAGGCTGCTCATCACCCCCATTCCCCGTCCTCCTTCGATCGGGCTTGCTAATGGTTAGTCTATGGGGAAAAAAATGGTTTTTGTTCCAAAAAAAGCAAAGAAATTATATTAATATTTTGATGCGGTTTTTTTAAAATTCATAAAACTCCAATAAAGTTGTGCTTTTAGAGGTTATTTTTCTAAAAACGTTATTTACTTTTTTTAATCGAAAAAAATTTAGATTAAAAAAAAGTAAATATCGTTTAAAATAAATAACCTCTAAATGCACAACTTTATTGGAGTTTTATGAATTAAAAAAAAAACGCATCAAAATATTCCGATAATTTCTTTGCTTTTTTTTTTTTTTGGAACAAAAACCATTTTTTCCCCATAGACTAACCATTAGCAAGCCCGATCGAAGGAGGACGGGGAATGGGGGTGATGAGCAGCCTTAATAGATTTTTTAGGAAAAAAAATGGCGGGCTTGTCTCTTTATTCTGCATTTAAAGTTGTAGAATATAGAGACAAGCCCACCATCTAAAAAAACTAAAAATCTTCTTTTCATATATATTTTTGTTAGCACTTATCACAGAAATGCTGTATTTTCAATAAATTAGGAAAATATTTTGTTTTTGCTGCTGCCATCTAGTTTAGAAATATTTTACTACTCCACAAAGGCCATTTTGGTTTACCAACAAATATACTGTATTTAACATAATATTGTTGCAAAAAGGAAAATATAATTTAAAGTTTAATCTGAATATTCAATCAAATTTCTTCATCAACTGAAGGATTTATACATTCGTTTTGAAAATTTGTTTGCTTATTTAGAGGTCACAATATCATTATCACGAGCAATAAGCAGCTTTGTTAGTTTGAGCATTATTTTGTTGCAAATGTAAACTTATTTTTGCTGGTTTAAATAATTATTGCAATTGCACAATTTTTCTGTAACCCCCAAATTTCGTACAATCATTATTCTGAATATACTATAATGTAATAATATATTAAAAATGTCATTTAAAAAGTGTAACTTTCGTGGTTGTCCAGACAAATCTGTATCTAAACTTAAATAAATTTAGATTATTTTAAAGTGTAAAAAAAAGTTAATTTGAACATCAGTTTATTTTAAAATGAGAAAGTATAGGCATGCTCCACCTTCACTAAATGATGATATTTTTGGTAAGTATATTTTAAAACGGAGATAAAATATGGTGCTTCTAGAAGATTTGTTAAGTACTAATATCTGCTTATAGAATTCAAAATTTCATGCTGCCATCTATTGTACAAAAATTATACTATATATAACCCAAAATGTTGCGATAAAAAAAAGGATGGAATTAAATGAAATAAACACACAAGCTACGAAACAAACAACTTTCGGAATAAAATTGAGGACCGGAAATATTTTAAATAAATTTTTTCCAAGAAGGTTTTTGAGGTTTTAGAGTTGCATAATGCATATGTCATTATTACGTAGCTTTGTAGTAGCTTTGTTAATACCAGCATCAGTTTATTGCAAATTTAACTTTTTGGGTGGTTTAAATAATTACTGAAATTGTAAAATTGTCCGTGAGCCCCAAATTTCGTAATATCATTTTTCTTAATTTAATTTAATGCAATAATAAAATATATAAAAATATCAAATAAAAAAGTATAATGTTTTAAGTATGTGAGATGGATTTGTATCTAAATTGAAATAATTTTAGTTCTTATTTAAATTTTACATTATAGTTAAATAGTATATAAGTTTAAGTTAAAATTGAAATAATACAGACATGCTTCATCTTCAATAAATTATGATATTTTTGGTAAATATATTTTAAAATTGATTAAAATGTAGTGCTGCCATCTAAGAGATCTGTTAAGTACTAATATCCTCTTACGGAGTTTAAGTGTTGATACTGCTACCTAGCGTAAAAATATTGTACTTTTTAAATTTCAACATGAAAGCGTGGGCCGTTAATTTTTTAAAGCTACATTTTTATAAAGGTTTTTCAAATTTGTAAAGCCACCATAGGGTTTGGTTTGGTTTGAATTATCGTTGCACTAGAGCTACAAGAGGGCTTTTGGCGACTGGCGTCGTATTTTCGAACCACAGTCAGACGAGCCACACCTGAAAAGGCACCCAACGCAACCCACCATAGGGAAAAAGCTATTTACTTTTAATCACATGGACTTTAAATAGAAGCAGAGCTATTATGAGCGTAAGTAAAAATGTAGATTTTAATCATTTATGTAATATTTAGAATTGTATGTCTTTAATAGATTTTTTTTTAAAAAGATATTTGCGAGCTTGTCTCTTTATTCTGCATTTAAAGTTGTAAAAAATAGGGGCCCTTATCGAAAAAAATTAAAAATCTTCTTTTCATATATATTTTTGTTTTCGAGCTTTTTAACGAAATGCTTTATCTTTAATATATTAAAGAAATGTTGCGTTTTTGATGCTGCCATCTAGTTTTGAAATATGACATTCTACATTCCAAAAGGCAATTTAGTTTACTAACTATTTATGACGGTTAACATTATATTGGAGAAATAAATATTATTTAAAGTTTAATTCAAATATCTAATCAAATTTCTTCATCGAATGCCAGCTTTATAGTATTTTTTTTAGGTATTTAGAAGTGAGAGGTCCCTATGTCATTATGACGAACTATAAGTAGCTTGAGCATGTGAGCATCATTTTGTTAAAAATTTAACTTTTTTTCTGCTAGTTTAAATAATTATTGCAATTGCAAATTTTCTTCTAACCCCAAATTTCGAACGATCCTTTTTCCTTATGTCCCGATGGATCTGTATCGAAATTAAAATAATTTCAAATTAAGTTTTAAAGTGTAAAAATAGTTCATATATTTGAGCATCAGTTTATGATAAAATTGAAACAATACTCTTGAATTATGACTGTTTTAGTACACAGTCAAGTGCACAAAAATGTTTCATGAACAATTTTGTATCGCTTTTTACCATTCTTTTAAAATGAAGTATTTACTGAATTTAATATTTTTTTTTACCACGGGAAAAATACCTCTTGTGTGTAGAGCCCTAAAATAACCATAAGAGATGGCAATTATTTGTACGTTTGTTCTGACGTATCTGTATTTCAATAAATGAAATTATTCGTTAGATAATGCCAAAAGTCACTAAATTTGAAGTATATTTCCCACCTAAAACTATTGACCAGAGAAGGACAAATGAAACTTTTATTAATAGTACATAGATAGCTACAATTTATTCAATGGATGACATTTTACAACTCTAATTAATCTTATCAGTATGGGAGAGAATGGTAATTGCGCCCACTTAAGGAAAAGTGAATGCCACAAGCATAATACGACATTTAAATTATGTTTTTTTATTGATATTCATAAATAAACACATATAAAACAGAATATCATATCGTTAAACATGAAAACAATAAAATTTGTGCTGAAACATTAAGAACAAGAAAATATTACATTGAGCGCCATTGGGTACATACGTGTTGGGTTTTTTTATTGATATTCATAAATAAACAAATATAAAACAGAATATCATATCGTTAAACATGAAAACAATAAAATTTGTGCTGAAACATTAAGAACACGAAAATATTACATTGAGCGCCATTGGGTACAAACGTGTTGGGTAATGCCGCTCACTGCGACGGCTCATTATTCAAATACTTTATACAACATATTTCGCAACTGATTAAAGTTATTTTACAATTTGCAATAGTTACAAACATAGTTTTTTGCTTTCCATCTCTACAACAACCTTAGTGGCTCTGGAGTCTTGAAGAGCGGTGATGTTTCAGAAAATGACACTCCAGATGAAGAAGAGGACCTTTATTCCAGTTAGGAAAAGATATCAGGTTTATTCAACTTGTGTATGAAAATATTTATTTACAGTTTTGATTAGTTATAATTCGACTCTTCCAACAGTTGAGGGTAATGCCACCCATTCCGAGCGTCATTACCCGATCGCGGCCATATTTAATTTCTTGCGTTCTAATTAGGCGCGCAATGAATTTAATGAAATAAACTTAGTTACATTAGATAACAAAATTATTATGCTTTGTAACTATTCAATGATCATACTGTTACTAGTAATCAAATTTGGCCTACCTCAAAGTTAGCTGCAGAAGTTTTTTAGATGAAAATGCGCTATGTTTTGTTTACGGACGAAAGACTATGTATTTTTTCTTTTCCAGCCACCATTATCACACTAAGCATTGCAAGTGCATTCGGCTAGCTGGCAGTAGAGTTCAATTAATAAAGGATTGTCCAGTTTGTCGCAGCTTAGCTGAGCGCGATTACCCTCTCCCCTATAGATATAAAACGTACTGTACTAAATTTACTGGATACTTGCTTCATTTACTATACTTAATATTTTACCTTGTTTATAACGCTCCTGGTTTATAATGTCTTGGCGCGCCTAGTCGGTTAGGCTTTCGCCTAGCATACGGAAGGTCCCATGTTCAAATCCGGGCATCGCTAAAATAACTGCCGACCTTATAAACAGCCCGTGCAGCCAAAAATATACGACGAACCAAATACGACGAACCGCCAAAAATGTACCCCGTGTGAAGGAAGTGCACGTTAAATATCCTTCAAAGTCCTAACGCTGCGTACGATGTCGCCCTTAACGGTTGCGTTGGAGGTCTACTCAGGTGTCGGATCGTCACTTGACTGTTGTTCTAAAATACGACGCCCGTCGCCAACAGCCCTCGTGTAGTTATTGTGCGACGATAATTCAAACTAAAAAAACAGAAATTTATGTACTAAAAAAAAGAGTTGGTTATACACTTTAATTTAAAAAAGTTTTAAGAAAGTGTGAATAACCTTATTCGAGGGTTAATACTGTTTTATGCATTCATTAGTTGTTCTTAAAAATATAATTATTTTTAATTTAATATGCGATTCCTGAAAATCATAAGTTAATACAATTTCTTTTTCAAAACGCGATTTCACAAAATTGGGTATAGACTCATTAAAAAAAAAACGTTTGCAGTATGCCCACATGACAATTTTATTGGCCCTTAATGGGTATCTTAGAAATCTACAAGTAATTTAAATTTTACACGAATGCAAATTTCACTTTTAATAACTTTATTTACAATGGTGATAAAATCTATCAACAAGTTAATGGAATTCCACAAGGTAGTTCGTTTTCAATTATCCTTGCAATTTTTTACACTGGTTTAAAAAAAATAAACTCTTATAAAATTCACTGCTTTCCGATTTGTAGATGACCTGATTGCCTTTGATTATATTGATTTTATTCATCTCTAGCACAAAATTTACCCATCAGAACTTCTTCTTAAGAAAACAAATAACTCCATTTCTTCATTACATTTCTTAGAGATACAAATTCAGATATCAGATAACTCTGCCAGCACCAACCTATGTTAAACGTAATGACTTTGATTTTGATGTTATTCAACTTATTCCTTGGAATTCTAAGATTTCTGATAAAGTCTATAGAAATTGCATTATAAATCAATTTCTATAGACTGAATTGAGGGGTGATTTTATTTTTATTTTCTTCTGGAAATTCCACAATACACTTATGGATAAATTGGGATTTTTCATTTAAAACAATGACAAGATTTCAGTTCAATGATCAGATTTCAGATTGACTGACATAATATCGGTTTTACCATGTCTTAAAAACGAAATATTTTTAGACATTTTTCTTTAAAACAAATGTTATCGACAAGAAAATTAATTGTAACAAACTGACAGAGCTTGTTTGTTTATTCCTAACACACACAAAAATGAATATTTACCTCTCAAACCCTCAAATTACACTAAATTGATGTGCCCCTTAGCAAATGTTAAGATTTAATACTTTTAAAATCAGTTGCAAAACATACTTTGAAATATATAATAATTTGAAAAATACATTTATATAAATAACTAGGGGGCTCCGCCCCCTGATCGCTATCGCTCGCCAACCCCCGGAATTGCTGCGCAATTCCATTGGCCGCTTCGCGGCCGGTAGAGGGCTTCGCCACCTGCTCGCTACCGCTCTCCAACCCCCTAGAATTGATACGCAATTCATCTTTATTTTGCTCCGCAAACAAACATTCAAGACTAATAAGTGTGTACTGCCAATGCAGGAATGCTCACTATACAATCTGCATTGAATAAAGCACGCTTCCTGCTCATTAAACATAACTTATTCATCCTCAGTGAAAAACGATTTGATTGGTCGATGCGATGACGTCAAACTCTTAAGCTTATTTAGTTACCACCTTTAGCTCAGTGCGTTTAATCTTCCCCAAAAACATTTGAAGAACTGAATTGGTGATTTATTCAATGTTTACTAATTCAATATTTTTATTTTCTAATGCAAAAATTAATTAGAACAAGCAGGAAGATATTTTAGTTAAAAGGACCCGACCAGCTTGGAGAGTGCGAAATACGGAAAAGGGTAGATACATCGGCTTCGGCTGTTTTTACCATAGAGTTAGGAAGGAGGAGCAGAGGGTCTATCCAGAGAAATTGAATAGAGTGGACTGCGCATTGCAAACCTAAAGTGTCCTCATAATCTAACTTACACAGTCACATGACTGTGTCGCGTTTGGCTCGCATGTATGGCGATTTTACCTTTTGGCGAGTTTTTCCACAACGACCTGAACACATGAGGCCGACAATCTAATTTTATGATAAAGAAGCTTGGAAAGGTGATGAGGATGAATCGCTATTTTTTTCTTAGATATTCTTATTATTCAGTAGGACCTGTTTTCCGGCAGGGCAAATGGGGCACGTGCCCAGGGCCCCCTTAAAGGGGTCCCTCAAATTTTCTGCATGGACATTTATCATTTATGATCAATACATTTGCCCCACATTTTTTTAATCTGGAGTAAACAAAAAAAAATAATAAATTCACGAACAAAAGTTTACTATGAAACTGTGCTTAAACTCTGAATTGATTAATTCACAAAAGATAATAATAATTTTTTGGGGGGGGAGGGGGGGGGAGAAATTAAGCATGCTTTCCAATATAATTACCTCGGCTATTTCTTTTGAACAATGTAAGATAGGAAAATACACGCAAATATTTTATCGATATATGTTTCGGGGCCCCAAATTTGCTCGAGCCCTGGGCCCATAAGTCGGGCCCTGGATATCAGATCATTCCTTTGCTTTTGTACGTCTATTTAAGATTACTTGAAGAATTGGATTACGTGGACTCTTTATTAAAAATTAATTTGAAAGAACATTAAGTAGGTTTTTGTAGAGTGTTGCCGTAATATAAGTTGATGATTGACATGGTGAATATTTTCAGCCGTCTCTATAACTTTCGTTCTAAAGCTCCGATTTGAAAAAAGAAATTCAAATCGGTCTTTTTGAAATAGTGCTTTTTTCTTTATTTCACCTGGAATAAACCAGCTTTCTAAAACTCATCAATATATTCCAAATTCAATAAATATTCAACTTTTTATATAAAAAGAACTCAAAAACTACGATTGCAAAAACAGGTTATTTTTTACCAAATTGTACCAAAAATATTCTACTTCTTAGCTGTCAATTTTCAGACCATTAATTTAACTGACTTGGCCCAAAAGATTAATTATAATTATAATTCTAACAACGCTGACTTAATCATGAATATTATTCTTCAGTATAAAAGAGCTTTTAGAATAAATTCCCTCGATAGAAGTATAGTTTATAAAGAACACGTATAGTTATATAGAAGTATAGTTATATTGCACAAAACGTTACTGAATTAAGAGTATAACATTCACGATTGTTAACATGCTCAGAGATTAAAAGAATATAATTAAATATTTCTTATAAAAACCTGAAGAGAAAAATAAGAACTATGCGCAAAAAATCGTTTGCAAAAACATTAAAAAAACACCAAGCGGCTGTGATTGGTAGAAACCCACGTGACTTGGAAACAGATGCAAGTTACCACTTTGGCTTGCCAGCTGATATGCAGGTCTGGCGACAATTTGAAATAGTTCGTAACGAAACGGTAGCTTTAAGTTGCCATATATAGCAACCTTTCGTCTCTTGGCGATTTGTGATGTTTAAGACATAATGCTAATTTGCAAGGGATGGCGTTTTTTTTCCTAAAAAAACCGATTTCCGGTTCAGACCGGCCTCATAAAACGTTTTTTTCTGTCAAAACCGGGGCCAAAACACCAGTTTTTCAAAAAACCTATTTCATTTTCCCCTCCTTAAGCTGCTTTACTATTGAAGCGCAGTCCATTCTATTTAATGTCTCTGGGTCTATCAGTTCAAATTTATGGAAGCAGGGCTGTCTGGTTTTTCGAGCTACTGCTTATAACAAACCGGCACTGAGGTATCCCAAGATGCACCACTTTAGCAGTTTTTTCAGCTACCGCGCATAACACAGTAGCCGAAACTATGGAAACTGCCACTGAGTATCCCAAGATGCACCGCTCTAGCCTGCTTCTTTTGTGTGTTATTGCACACATACATATAGACCGCTCTATTATCTTTCCTAACTCTATGGTTTTTACGATCCATGGCCGGAAACTCAAGACCGATGCCAACAGTTGAAAAATAAGCTAGTTTCCGTGGGACTGCTCCAGGGCATCACGTAGCTCTAGCGCTAAGCAATTATCTCTACCAAAGCCACGGGACGCAACCTGAAGCAGCCCCAGCACAAATCAAGCACACCACCACACTTACTTTCAGCGTTTCTGATTGGCTGAAGCCGTGTACGTTTCAAGCGTACGACAATTACAATTTTATATTATATAGAGACACAATTACTAAAAGTATGCAGAACTAATTTTACCAGTGAAGTGTGACAAATCCTTTTTAATATATATATACCTCTCTTTACAATTAGGAATTGCACAAGCATTTGGTATATTGCACAAAACGTTACTGAATTAAGAGTATAACATTCACGATTGTTAACATGCTCAGAGATTAAAAGAATATAATTAAATATTTCTTATAAAAACCTGAAGAGAAAAATAAGAACTATGCGCAAAAAATCGTTTGCAAAAACATTAAAAAAACACCAAGCGGCTGTGATTGGTAGAAACCCACGTGACTTGGAAACAGATGCAAGTTACCACTTCGGCTTGCCAGCTGATATGCAGGTCTGGCGACAATTTGAAATAGTTCGTAACGAAACGGTAGCTTTAAGTTGCCATATATAGCAACCTTTCGTCTCTTGGCGATTTGTGATGTTTAAGACATAATGCTAATTTGCAAGGGATGGCGGTTTTTTTCCTAAAAAAACCGATTTCCGGTTCAGACCGGCCTCATAAAACGTTTTTTTCTGTCAAAACCGGGGCCAAAACACCAGTTTTTCAAAAAACCTATTTCATTTTCCCCTCCTTAAGCTGCTTTACTATTGAAGCGCAGTCCATTCTATTTAATGTCTCTGGGTCTATCAGTTCAAATTTATGGAAGCAGGGCTGTCTGGTTTTTCGAGCTACTGCTCATAACAAACCGGCACTGAGGTATCCCAAGATGCACCACTTTAGCAGTTTTTTCAGCTACCTCGCATAACACAGTAGCCGAAACTATGGAAACTGCCACTGAGTATCCCAAGATGCACCGCTCTAGCCTGCTTCTTTTGTGTGTTATTGCACACATACATATAGACCGCTCTATTATCTTTCCTAACTCTATGGTTTTTACGATCCATGGCCGGAAACTCAAGACCGATGCCAACAGTTGAAAAATAAGCTAGTTTCCGTGGGACTGCTCCAGGGCATCACGTAGCTCTAGCGCTAAGCAATTATCTCTACCAAAGCCACGGGACGCAACCTGAAGCAGCCCCAGCACAAATCAAGCACACCACCACACTTACTTTCAGCGTTTCTGATTGGCTGAAGCCGTGTACGTCACGTGGCTTTCAAGCGTACGACAATTACAATTTTATATTATATAGAGATACAATTATGGGATATTTTCAGAAGAGAAGAAGTTATGACAAGTTCATTTTATTCAACCCGAAATACGTCATTTTAACGGAATAAATGTCGTCGTCAATTATGCCTGTATGTCAAAGGGGACGTCTTGAGATACCTTATATTTTCAAAATTAGTTGTAAAACATACTTTGAAACACATAATTGTTAAAAAAAATATTTTTATAAAGAACGTAGGCGTAGGGATTGTTTTCAAAAAGTGAAGAAGTTATAGGACAAGTTAATTTTGTATAACCAAAAATACGTCATTTTAACGGAATAAATGTCGTCGTTCATTACGTCTGTACGTCAAAAACGTCTTGAGATATCTGATATACTTTCAAATTTAGTTGCAATACATACATTGAAATTTACAATTGTTTGAAAAATATATTTATATAAAGAATATATGCGTAGGATTTTATTAGAAAATGAAGACAACTTATTTTTATTTACTTAAAATGTGTCACTTTAACGGAATAAATGTTAATAGTTCATTTTGTCTGTACGTAAAAGACGTCTTGAGATGATACCAGGCATTTATTAAAATTAGTAGCAAAATATACTTTGAAATACATAATCGTTTGACAACAAATTTTCTTTAACGAATATTCACTCTCAAAACGAACGAGCGATTTTAACTCCGTCTGAGTTAATTTCACTCATCCAGTCTGGAAAATGCACTTCTCCGAAAGGAGTGGATACTTTGTATGTTAAACTTCCGACAAGATCACTCCAAACGAGTGATTTTAATTCAGTCTTAGTAAATATTCATTATTTCCTGTGTCGAAAATGCACTTCTCCAATTGGAGCGGATTTCACTCTTTTGTTTTAAGAATGTAAGTGCAGGATTTTTTCCAGAAGTGAAGAAACTAAGACAAGTAAATATTATTTAACTCAAAATACGGCATTTTAACCGAAAAATGTGCGTCAAAGACGTCTTGAGATACCTGGCCAGAACGAACCCACCCCGGGAAAGCCACGCAGCCCTCGTTGGGCTTGAATGTGTGGTTTTATTAATCTCCCTCACGATTTCGTGCACTCTGCATCAAGAACCTCAGCAACCAACACGTTTGTCACATTAAGCGATTAGTGGGAAACAGCGCAGCAACACTAAAAAAGCCAAAAAATCTCCGAGGGAACAGTTTACTAATTATTTGAGTAAGTATTGTTTACTTAGACAATAACGCACAGCAATTTCCTTGTAGTAACGGAAAAGAGCCCAACTCGTTTCAACAAGACGATGTTTTTGTTTCACAAAACTGTAACTGTCAATATTTACTGTTTTTGTTTAATTAGCCTTGCATATGCATAATATTAGGTTAGGTAAATTAAGTCAGTTAAAATATATTTGAAAATAAAGAGGTTGAATCTATAACGGAGACCGGTGAATAAAAAGTATTCCACTCTTGCCTTATTAGTTCTTGATCCTTCTTATAGAGCAATTGCCAAATTTTGTTCATTAAATAATTTTATTAAATTAACATAATTTTGCTTGGTTAATTATGGTCATATTATAACTAATTTAGAGAAATTTGGACTCAATTTTTAAATAACAAGCCGGAAATGATGCCGCAATCAGAAGACGAAAACAGATGTATGTCAAAATGATGTATTTTACCCAAATTAAACTTGGCGTCTTCTTTTCATTGTACAAATTACAAGAAGAAATAAAAATGTTATTATCAAAGATGTAGATTGACCTTTTATTTTCATTGTACAAATTCCAAGAAGGAATAAAAATGTTATCATCAAAGATATAATTTGTTCTTACTTTCATTGTACAAATTACTAGAAGGAGTAAAAATGTTATTACCATAAATAATAAGTTATACACTGTCAGTAAAAATATCGCTTAACACTAAATTATCCCTAATTTTTCACAAATTGTTTCCCTTTTGATCGGAGAAATTACTTTCCGTTAATTTACGTTTTTGTATAGATTCTTCTACCAAAAAAGGCGAATTCGTCATTTCCAAAACTATTGTCTATTATATATGCTTTCCGTTATCCAGCCGATTTTGTCGAGTCGCTAATACATAGGTAAGACCTCACAAATTCATGCATTGGAACCCCGGTCACCCTATGAACGATTTATAAGCTAGCAAACATATTTATAGTTATTTAATTATATTTTTCTCCAATACAGAGAAAAATTAAACTGGAATAGTGTCCATTAACATAAATGTTCCCTTTTGAAACGGAAAAAATAACGAAAATTGTGTCGATTAACACATTCGCTGCCACAATATCATCGATAGAAGCTTCATCGATAGAGGCTGATGAAGTAGAAGAACATCCTGTTTTTTAAAACCTGTTCGTTACAATGAAAATGTAACTAACTATTCTTTATTTTCGATCAAGTACAAATCTTAGTTCGAGGTCGTAAAACTGCAAGGTTAGGTTGAATTAACGTCGCTAACTAAAGATACAGCTATAGTCGTAAAGATACGAGGAATTGTTCCTCGCGAAAGATACACTTCGCATTAACACATAAACTGCATAAGCTTTGAAATCTACGTATGAAAATTTATCAGTCAATCTGGGATTACCAGGCGGTTGGTTGGTAGGACATATATATTTTCAAACTTGTGTGCTTGGTCAGAGATCAGCATTACTAGGCGTCAATTAAATATCACACAAAAGGATAGATGAAAGAGCTAGATCGTGTAGTTTGTGGAAGGATTAGACCATCATGCTCACAAAGTTTTCAAACGAACTTGAACTCATAAGAACGGTGGGCAAAATCGTACTATGAATTTCATCAGAATGTGCTGTTATCGGTGAATCGGAACTCCGCGACTTCCTAGGGAGTCAGTGGCATCCAACGTGTTAATCAGGTTCTGTTGGAAGCGTGGTTAGGTCTGCCTTTAGTGTCGTTTAGAAAACGAGGCTTGGAGGAGGATGCTAATGACCGTCAGTGGGGATCTGAACTCATGTAGTGAGGCTACTGGATGTTGTATGAGCTACTTGAAGATACTCTTCTACTTCTAGGGCTACTTGAAGAACTTCTTCTTTTACTCTTCTTTGGTAGATGAGATTGAGATCATGATGGGTTGAAAAGTATGTCAAAATGATGGCCAGCGCATGTGGTTCTTAGTTTCTGTAGCAGATTGGACCGACTCTAAAATTGAAGCTATGTGGTGATGAGCGTTTGGGGAGGAATAGTCAAATTTGGCATGTAGCTGTAACAAATAAGCGTTTTGATCAGTTTATAAATTACTTATTGCATTAAATAACAGAAATTCTCAGTGATAGAAGTAGATACCAAAAATAGTGTGGTGTTCTAACAATTTAGTTGCGAGTGCCACCCAAATGATGATTATTTACTGAATGATACTTTGAATGATTTACTTATGACTTACTTTGAATGATTATTTACTTATTTTGCCTGTATCCAAAATAAGTTAATATTGTAATTTTTTTTAAATATAAATAATTTAAAAATAAGTCTGGATCATTAAGTTTCGTCAGAGGTGGGTCACAATGGAATGCAAACTATAGTAAGGTTTTGAGAATAACATACCCAGCCAAAAAATTCCGCAGAATTGCTTCACAAAAAAACTTCAAAAAAACTTCACAAATTCTGAAGGGATTTGAAACACTTAGTCTGCAGAATTGCTTCAAGAAAACTGCAGCTATTTTGAAGCAATATAAATGTAAAAACTGACCACAGATGTATCTGCAGTTTTTCTGCAGCAATTCTACAACCATTCTGAAGTCATTTCGGCACTTTAAAAAAACTGCAGTTATTTTGAAGCAACAGACGAGTGAGAATATTTTCCAACTAAAATATAGTTTGCTCATATATTTACAGAACCAACTTCATTACAAGTTTCGGTAGCACAGTCGTTAGAGCATTGGACAGCTGCACAATTCCAGTCAGATCAAACTCCGCGCTCCTACTTCCCAAAATGGTCAGAAAAAAAACCCCACTCGTTCGATAATTTATTTCTTTATTTTTATTTTAATAACATTACGCTAGATGGCGCCACGTTTTCTTTAAAAAGGCCAAAATATTCTGCAAAACTGCTTTACAAAAACTTCAAAAAACTGCAGTTTTCTTGAAGCCATTCTGCAGACTAAGTGTTTCAAATCCCTTCAGAATTTGTGAAGTTTCTTGAAGTTTTTTTGTGAAGCAATTCTGCAGAATTTTGCAGTTGAGAAGTGCCGAAATGACTTCAGAATTGTTGCAAAAAATTTCTTCAGAAAATTTGTAGATACAACCGTGGCCAGACTTTACATTTCTATTGCTTCAAAATATCTGAAGTTTTTTTAAAGTGCCTAAATAACTTCAGAATGGCTGTAGAATTGCTGCATAAAAACTGCAGATATGTCCGTAGTCAGACTTCACTTTTCTGCTGCTTCAAAATAACTGCAGTTTTTTTGAAGCATTAGAAATGACTTTAGATTTGCTGCACAATTGCTACAGAAAAACTACATAATCCCTATTCGATATACTTCAATTTTCGGTTGATTAAAAAAACTGCAGACTTCTTAAAGATGACTGCAAGATCGAAATTTTTTTGAAGCAATTCTGCAGAATTTTTTGGCTGGGTAAGTTCTAAAAAATTTTAGAATCGTTTTTTTTTTGTCTTTTGTTAAAAGTGGAATGAGCTAAATAAATAAAAAGGGGGTTAATTATATTGGCTTTAGATAAAGCAGATACAAGATTGTGTTCTTTAAAAGTGTGAAGCCGTGTCGGCCCGCATCTATCCAGATTTCCAACGCAGTAAATTCTATGAAAAGGCAATGATAGTAGGGTAAGGTGGGGTAAGTGTGCCACCCCTGGCATTTCCCGAATTATGGACGCAAAAAAAATCTGTTACAATATTTCTACGTATTTACCCCAATGGATGCAGGAAACATTATGGCATCATTTTCATTTAATTATGTAACAAGGTACAATCCTTTTTGTGAAATTTTTTTAAATGGCATCTTTTCGTAATTCACGCCATCATACTATTTTTTTTATTTATTTCCAAACGGTTCATGATACAAAACAAAATGTCGTATATTTTGAAAGTGCATAAAACATAGTATCTTTTTGTAGTGGCATGTACTTGTGATGTTGATAAGGTTAAAAGAAAATTGGGGTGGCCCAGTTGCCCCGCGTTTGGGGTAAGTGGGCCACCATGGCGGGGTAAGTGGGCCAGGGGTGGCCCACTCGCCCCAACTCTTTAATATACTTAAAAAAAAGTCATATTCACTGATTCATAGGGTTAGTCGTATTCACTATTCATAGTCCTATTCATTGACATAGGCCAGTTTAAAATCTGTAGCCCTAACATTTTTTTTACACTACATGCAAAAATGCCAAGATGAAAATTAACGTATTATTTCTTGTAGTAAGCTTGCATGCCAGAAAAAGTTGCTAGGGGGGAACTATTAAAGATACATCATTACTTTTTTTCTTTCAAACACTCAAAATATCATGTAGATTATTCCACTTGCCCCACCATATCTGCCAGTTATGTGTAAAAATATATTAGGGGGGTGGCCCACTTACCCCACCTTGCGGGGCAAGAGGCCACTCATTTGACCAAAAAGAAAAACATATTTTTAAATTTATTTTTTTGCCAATTTGTGTTAAGGTTGTCATGGGTACAGTAATAAACATATGAGAGAATGGACCACACAAAAAATTAAGTTGTTAGGCCGATTATATCCAGTGGTATGAGGGTCTAAAGTCGAATTATGCCAAAAAGGTGGCCCACTTACCCCACCTTACCCTATTTGTAGTTTTTATGCTGCTAAGGTTGGAAAGTAAAGATGCTTTCTAATGTTTTCAGGTTCTGGTAGATGTTGTCACAATGCATACATTTTTATGTTATACACATCTCTTAATGATGATTGATTGAATATTTGTATTTGAAATTCTGGTAGCAAGAATAATCAAGGGGAATTTAATGTGTAAGCATATGTACTGTAAAATGTCGCCGCCGTGTGCCACCTTTATTTAACCTTTATTTAACCAATTGAATATCCATATTTTTTTCGTGTGGTATTGGAATTGACAAGTAGTATCTTATACATAAAAGTGAACAAAAATATAATTTGTAATTTTTTGTTGTTGGAAAATCAGCATTTTTCATAAAATACAATGTTTAAATATAAAGAACTTCTTTCAAAGTCTATTTTTCCCTTTTGGACATCGTATGCATATACATTTTGATAATGACGATCAAACCAATTGGAAAAAGTAATAGCAAATATTGATACAAGGGAAAGTTTTTGAAAGTGACGCAGTTAGCTCCTCACAAGGTGTCGTAAAAGGTGTGGCTAACACAGTCTAATTGTCCTTCAAGACGCCAAAACTTTCTTATGGGTGTGGCAAAAGTTTTGCAGTAGGTGAGACAGTTCAAATCGACTCATATTTTATTTAGGTTTCTTTTTCCTATCTTTTCTAAGGTCTTAATACTGAGTTATTGTCACCAATTGATACTAGTATTATCTTTTAAGTTGTTTAGCTCAGTATTTGGCATTATGTAAAATTTCCGCTTGTGTTTCTCGTTTCATTAACAGCAGCCACCTCTTATGCACTGTGATTTTTTAGAGTTTGTCAAGGTTAATCTAGGTATAGAATAGAGGTGTTTTATCAACAATCGCATAAAAAATTTAATTCTGCGTTTACGAAAAGTGTAATTACCAATTTTCACTCTACCTTAGGAAATCTCTAATATTTCCGATTCCTTTAAAACCTTTTTAACTTCCCAACAAAATCCTACTATTATATTCTTTATATCAATCTACTTTTCAAACAAATATCTGTTTAAAGTATGTTTTGCAAGGAATTTCGAAAAAATTAATCTTTGCTTTTCGTATGGGACACATAAATCGTTTGAAATTTGAGGTTTTAAGCAATAAAAATTCGTTTTTGGGCAACGGATCTACAAAAAAGTTCGGTCATGTTTTTGCAAATAATATTCAATTTCTAATAGTTTTTAAATACAAAAATATTTTTAAATGTACTGTTAAAAAGCTCAGTTTTTGACATCCGAAGTTAGTTGACCTCCAAAATAGTGCCTGACCCTTGTGTGCAAAGTCATTTTTTATTACAAATAAATGACTGATACCAGTCAGCGGCTTGGGTATCAATGTTTTTGAAATCTTTGAACATTTTTTTCTCGTTTATAATTTGAAAGTTAGTACTAAGAAAAGCTGTAAAATGAAGTTGTGAAATGAATTCAACAAAGGTCCCCGCTCTGGATGGATGAGGTTAAAAGTATACATCTCTCCTCCCTGTAGAAGAAAGTCCAGAGAAAAAAATATATATTGCAGCAGACGAAAAAATTCATGTTTATTGACAACTAAGTGATCGGTGAAAACACCTTCTTTTGCGAAATACCCCTTGAATGAGATGGATCGGTTAATTTAAAAGAGAGCAAATACTTCTTTCCGTATTGCAAAGAGCTACATTTTTGATTTCCCATTAGGTGAAAGGGACTTCGAACGATAGTTCATTTTCGTTATGTCCGTCAAAAGGGTTATTGCAATAAATTCTATACTAAAATGAAGAAATATCCACAATTTCTGTAACCTTAAGTTTGCCTCTAAGAAAGTTACAAATTTTATGCTAGCTTTCTCAATAATAGAGGTTCTCAGTAGCGTAACGATTGCGAGGTGAAATAGTTCACTATATTATTAATATTTGGATGAACCGTTTTTTAGTATTTAGAGAAAAAAAAACTTTAAAATGGTTTAACCAAATACCGAAAATATGGTGGAATATTTCAACATATTGTTGTTGCAGCTAAAAAGACCCATATTTTCCTTGATGCCTGACAGAGATAAAATGCCAGATATCTTCAAAATTAGTTGCAAAACATACTTTGAAATATTTAATTGTTTGAAAATATATTTATATAAAGAATGTATGTGTAGTGTTTTTTGCGTAAGTGAAGAAATTAGGACAGGTTTATTTTATTCAAAATGCGCCATTTTAACCGAATAAATGTCGTAGTTCATTACGTCTGTAGGTCAAAGACGTCTTGAGATACTTGATATATGTTCAAGATTATAGTAGCAAAACATACTTTGAAATAGATAATTGTTTAAAAACTACTTTTCTATAAAGAATATAAGCATATGATTTTTTTCAGAAGTGAGGAAATTAAGACACGTTGATTTTATTTAACTCAAAATACGTCATTTTAACGGTAAAAATGTACGTCAAAGATGTCTTGAGATACCTGGGCAAAACAAACCCACCCCGGGATAGCCACACAGCCATCGTTGAGCATGAACGTGTGTCCATCATTTACAACGAGATTATATTAAAAGCCGATCTTTCTACAGTTATAAGTATTCCTTTAGTGACAAACCTAAAAAATCTTGTGGCTTCGTCAGGAAGTCAGTACATTGGTTTATATATTAGAAATCTTAGTAAATGCTCGGCTGCACAGCAATGTGGGCGTTGGCTCGTCACTTGACTGTGTTTCTAAATCACAACGTCCGTCGCCAATAGCCGTCGTGTAGCTCTAGTGGTATGATAATTTAAACTAATACGTAACAGGGCTGCAATGATTTCGTAGGTCACAGAATAGTTGGTAAATACTAAATGTATCTTTTCGATATAAAAAAAAACACGACACTTATCCATAGAGTTAGGAAGGAGGAGTAGAGGGGTCTATCAATTCAAATGGTTTGAAGCAGGGCTGTTAGATTTTTCGAGCTACTGCCCATAAAAAAATCGGCTTTGAGGTATCCCAATATGTACCGCTTTAGTAGCTTTTTGAATTACTGCGCATAACATAGTAGCCGAAACTATGGAAACTGACACTGAGGTATCCCAAGGTGCACCGCTCTAGCCTGCTTCTTTTGTGCGTTACTGCGCATATACATGGGCCGCTCTATTCAATTTCTTAACTCTATGCACTTATCATCTTTTCGATAAAATACCTAGCAAACTACCATCAACGCCATCTGAAGGGGTTGTAAAGGGATAAATGTCTAATTTATAACGTTTAAAAGACGTCATTTTAATTCGAACTTTACCAACTTGGACTACATACGACCAGTTTACGACGTCTTGTGCTGCGATTGTTCAGCTGGTGGGATCGAGATAAATCACCCAGGCAAGTAGGGTCAAGCCTTGGGTTCCCACGTTTGGCTGTGATCGGCCACACCCTGAGCCACAAATCGTGTCAGGCTTGGACTCCGGTCTTTCATCTTCAGAAGAAGGCGATCGGCGGCCGATCGTTTAGCGATCATTCATCAAGCAGGAATGAGATCGCAACGTGTGCGGTGCCTGGGAAGGGATGAGAAAAATTGGAGGAAAATGAATGGGGAATTTCGAGGCGTTAAAGTAATCTAGTTTGCGTCGTTATTCAAAAATGTTGTCGTGTTTCGTGAAAAGCTTACGTTTTTTGTTACCATTGGAGAAGAGCGATGAAACAAAGTTATGCTCGACACTGTTATCCTGATTTATGAAATAGACGCGAAACCCAGTGGTCATGTTTTTCAATGCTTTGGTGACTTCTCATCGAGCGTTAAACTTGGCTTTTATCTTATTTTTTGTAAATAAGTCTTTCTTAAAATAACTTTATATTTTACGTATTTGAAATTCGTTGTTGTCTGTTTGTAATATCTTCATATTCTTTGACACATTTGTTAATGTTTTCCATATTTTTAATATTTTAAAAGAACTCCTCGGCGCTACAGCCCATTACTGGGCCATGCCCTACCATGCCCATTTCAGCTTTCGTGACCTAGGGCTCTGGGGTGCTCTGCATATGTCCCGGTAAGGTGTTCAGTCTCACGTGGAACCCCCAGTGTTTAGTTCCCAAGCATGCTTGGTACTACTTTTTGATGTTACTTCGAATATTAATGACATTTTCGAAATCATTAACCATCAACAAGCTTTGGGTGACTGACGGACACAGCCATAACAAAAGCCACAAATTTTTCTTTCTTTAGCCCTTTCAGTCCCAAAAATTTACTACACTACAGAAACATCTGATATTCACAAAATAAGCTTATTTTAGGTCAAATATAAGATTTCTATAAGAAAAAAAAAATTCATTTTAATTTTTTATATGGTTTTTGAAATAATGCCAAAATTTTTTTACTGTGGAAAACAAAACAAATAAAAAAATATATATATTACCTAAAAACCCTTCGAGTTATATATTTTAAGGTATCTGACCATATTATCAAAACAATTTTAATAATTATTTTAACCGAAATAGTTTAAATTGTGTTTTAAATATGAGGAACTGAAGTGAACTTTTCAAAAATCAGGTGAAACGCTTGTTAGCTATTTTCTGGGTAAAAAAAAAATAGTAGTTCTGATTTCTATTGACATTAATGTAAAATATTGTCGAATAGAACTGAGTGTGAAGAATCGAATAATGTGTGTTTGGATGTCATAACGGGGCATAAACATTTAGAAAAAAAATATTGAAAGTGATGATGCCAAATGGCATCACTGGGACTGAAAGGGTTAAAACGTAGTGTGGAAGCTAAATCACAAATCCGCGAAATGAACACTAAGACCGAACGTGTTGAAACTCTTAAGCGTTCGATTGATCGTGGAGGGGCATTTATTCTTCGCTAGTTTTGAACTAGTTGCTAACAAAAAGTGCGCATCTACAAATCTGCCACTTTTAGTTGTCGACTTTCTTTGATTTTTACCGACACTCTACGGGAAACCAAAAATTTAGTGTAAGACATGTCTCTCCACCCTCAAGTAGGAGACAGAAAAAGTTGCTGTTTTGTAGAAAAAGCAATAAATTGCCACAACTTGTGGAAAACTTAGTGGTGACTAATACTTTGGTGTAAACGTCCCTTATGGTTTAAAAAATAACACCGTTATTGGCATGCATAATTGAAAGAGTTTAGTGGAAATACTTGCTAAGTGACAAAAGGTTAAAAATGAAAACAATGGGCTTTAAAGATTTTGGTTTTCACTTAAATGATACTTGCGAAGTTTATGACAGAGAAAAAACTTGTTATCTTTAAACAATATAATAAAGAATAATATGTTCATTGACACAAAAATCTCCAATTTTCTCAAAATGTCACGTAGCACATTCTTCCACTAAGCTCTTCAATTATCTTCGGGTAGTTAGTGATCCAGGCTCTAGCCACGTTTTTCGATACTAAAGGGTTCCGCTTCATGCTGTCTAAACTACTTACAAAATTATGCAGGCCTCTATTCTCCCTCTTATTGGTCACTTACATATTTTAGACTAGCTTTTAAAGACTTTTTTTTAAAAAATTATGACTTTTCTTATTGAAAAAGGTTACTAAAAACTATACTGTTGAAACTAAAGGTGACAATGGGGGCCATTTTTCATCCCGGTGAAAAGGTTGTCTCATATGGCACCTGAAGGCCTTGGGTCGATGATCTTGGGCTTTTGAATCGCTTAAGGGTGCCATTCTTGCACCCTAGTGGTCCCGCTGACGGGACACCGTCATTCACGACTGGGGGTGCCATATGTCACCTTCAGTTTGAGCAGTGTGTACTCAATTATTTTAAAGATCAATGAGCAAGCAATTAATGCATGTAGTGCAAAACGTTCCTAAGGAAGCCGCTAAAGCAATTTTGAATAAATTAGCCAAATATAAGGTTGTTAATGAGAAAATTAATGTTTATCTTAAGTGCCCTTGGGCAGTAAGTATGGTATGGTATGGTAATTACATATATATTCCAGCTTCTGTGCTTGTTCAGAGAACCGCTTATAAGCTTTCGTCAAGTGTGACAGACATACAAAGAAATAGTTTTTACAAGCACAAGAGACACACAAAGAAAATACAACACAAACACAAATAACAACATTTATTGACGGTCACAAACATCCATGCCTGACCGGGATTCGAACCCGACCCCACCAGCTCCAAAGGCTAGAGTCCTAACGAGTGCGCCGGGCAGTAAGTCTTCAGCAGCCCCCTTTCCCCCAGCTCCATTGAAAGTCCATTTAAAGCAAATATTTTGCCAGATTTACCACCCTTAGCTGGCAGGTAAATCATCCCGATCGAACCTCATCTAATCGAAGTCCTTCGGCACATTAGTCCCTCCCTGTTTTAATCGACATGGATCGTTAATGAGTTCCCTTGTCCTTGATCAATTGGAATCAAGTGCTGATCAGCGCTTCGTTGTAGGTTTTTAATTAAAAGGCTGCTTAGTATGCGTGTCATGTAGGTTCCGTGTGATTGAGATGCCTGCCAGGGTTGTCACACGCATTTGTTGCTTTAATCGGCCGATTTTGTGGTTGAAGTAGTATATTGATGAGTTGGTGTCGAGTTTGAGCTATGGTAATAAGATGTGGTGTTTATCAATAAAATAAATTCTCCAGCAATAAAACTTGCGCTTAATTTGTAACGATTGTCACACAGCTCTATGTGCCGATACTTTATCGTTTTTTGCATTAATTAAATGTCAAATTTAAATGAGGAATTGATAATGTTACTTACATTGAATACAATGTAAAATTGAATTATTGCCATTTATTCTTTATTTTCTTTACATAACGAGCAGTGCATAAATACTAGTTAAAATTCAAAGTAATCTTTCAAATATTGTCATTGTAAATATTACTTTATATTTTCATTCGAACCGTTATGGTGGTTATGGCCCTCGATTGCTACTGTCTACGAGTTGGCATGGGTTTGAATCCTGAATAAGGCATGAATGTATCTCTGAGAAAGAAATCGGTAGAATCTACAATGCTCAAAACAATTAGAGGAGCACTTTGCGTACTTTTGTTTACCCGTCCAGTTCCAACTTCTTATTTTTCTTCCCCTTCTTCCCCTTATTTTTTATTATAAGAATCTAAAATTTCTGAAATAGATTCCTTATGCATCCAGATTGAAATGGTACAAAACAGGAAAATAAATCTTCATTTTTTAATTAAAATTTAAGGGGCAAAAAAATGGAATCATAACTTTTGAATAAATTATAACAATAATTTTTCCAAAATTTTAATTGTAAAAAAAAGGGTAAAATCAAATTTTAGACTTCTAAGAAAGAAAGCGTGAAGAATTAAGGGTCAATTTATTTCATAAAAGTTTTTGGGAGTGAATTTTATTTTACCTTGTTTTTCATTTTTTCATTCTATTAAAACAAACATTATTTAATTCTTCAAAATACATGATTCTTCCATCTAACAATAAATAAGTACGAGTTCAACTTAGTGAACGAGAAAATCGGGAGCTGATGATATCAAATGTAATCATTTGGGGCGAAATGGTTTAAGCCATGCATTCCCCTAATTGTTTTGATCAGTGTATATATGGCTCGAAAGGGAAACGGCGCACTTCTTCAACCTTCCCTATGCCATCTTGTTTGATTATCTCATCACATTATCTCATACCTTGTGTATCCCTTATATACATATATATGCTTTGCCATTTACCTGTATCCACCTATAAACACATGACAGCATCCATATCCCCATTATAATTAGGTTTTAATAATTAAGGAAAATTATTTTAATACTTTATAAAATTTAAACAGTTTATATCCTCTAAAAGTAAAGTCTTTTTCAGCAAAAGAAAATCGCAGTTATTTCTTAATTTGTCACGTCCTTTAATCCTAACGCCATAACTACGAAGGTCATTTATAAAATGATCTTTAAAAAAGTTCTTTACAATGATAAAAATTCTATATAACTAATGGCTCTTTAAAGAAAGTATCATGAAAACATTGTTAATTGTTTTGAAAATCTAAGTCATGCAAGTTATCATATGTTATACAACCACAATTTCTTATGCAACCCGTTTTCGCTTTATATCGGCCTAAAATACACCTAAAAAACATTGATTTATTGAGATTTATATAACCATTTTCTAACTCTTTTCAAAAGTATGCAAATCGAAAATGTATCGATTTCAATGAATTGATGGCCGACTCCCATTGAAAAGCAGTTGTGACACTTGCTCGTCTATCATAGCGGGCGACAACAGAATGGATAGCGTACAGCTCAATTAGACCTGGGTGTGTCAGCTCACACCGCTCCAAGGTTGGCAAAATGTTTCTTTTTTAATTGAAGATCAATGATTTATGGGAAGTATTTTGACACTATTGCTGTCAATACTTGAAGTGTGTATGGAATAGACTTCGCCTTGATTTAATTTCTGTAGACTGTCTGTTTTGCTCTTTTGCGAATCGAAAACGCTGCTTTTATTTAAGATTTATTGTGGTTCTTGTTCTTTCTCAGTAACTGTGCTTATTTTCGAGTAAGAAAGCTCATTTATTGTGACCACCAAAGAAGAATGGTTGTTGGTTTGTTAAAGAACCAGAAACAAACCATTTATCTGTCACAATTAGATTATAACTTTAGGTGAGTTACTTTCTGCATAGGTAGAGACTAGGGTAGCTAGTAATTTACTCAAGTAGATGTCTTTGAATGTATAGTTGCATACATATTTGAAGTTAGTTAGGCAGAATAAATGTGGCCAAAACATAATGAATGCATCATTTAATTTTAACTACAACAAATTTGGAATTTAATTTATGAAAAATATACAAGTGAAATTGTATTGAGTAGGTATAATAACATCCCCATTGAGTGATTTTGCTGAAAACCAAAACTAAACTTTGCTTAAACCTAACTAAAATCTAAAATATCATATATAATACTGATGTTTATTAGATACATCAATATTAACTAATTTTAATGATGTCCTGTTTCTGCAAAAAAAGATCTTAAGACGTGTAAGAGCCATTTTATACCTATTGAAAAAAATCGTGGAGTGTAAAAACTAAAATGTACTCCCATTAAAATAAATACTTATAAAAATAAATTACATCATATACAGGATTGTTTATTCCTATCCAACTCATAAACAGCAAAAAGTTTTTTGCATTTGAGTGAGTTGTATTCTTTATTAACCTCAAGCTAAACGAATTTGAAATTTAACTTCTGCAACGTCTTTTTAACCATAATCAAAGTTGATTTATACTTTCTAGTTAGTATTTTGCCAAAGGGACAGATCAGAGGGTAACAGAATCAGGTAGCAGGTTAACGAACTTTTATACTTGTTGAGAACATCAGATGGGTGTCCAGTATCATTTGTAGACATAGCACGACATAAACATCTTAATGCATCTTTGCATATTTCAAAACTTGATTGCAATGTCAAATTCAAAACTACAGAAGAAAAGCAAACTTGTTGGTTAGGCTACCCTTTTTATAGGTTGCAAGAACCACTCCCATATAATCTCTTGCGCAAATAGAAGAAGTGCATAAACGTCGCAACTAGTTTTAATTTTTTTTTTTTTTAAAGTTGTTAAAAGCCCGTAAAAAGGACGGAGTTATATGGCAAATGAAACATATTTGCCTAAATGATGTTTTTTTAAAAAACAATTATTTAAACATGAAAAAAGTGAGGTGGTAAACGGTTATTTTGATGTTTTCAGTAATTCGTCGTGTTGTTTTCTAGTCACCATGTTGATGTTCTTTGATGTATCAAGCCTGAAAAAAATACATTTAAACGTTGTTGTTGTTGTTGTTTTTAACTTGAAATCGCTAATGGTGCATTTTGGTCTCCTAAGTGCAAAGAGATTTGAGCCAAATAACTAACCTTAGTTCTCCTTAAAAAGAGCATTTCTGGGAAGCGGAAGTTTTTACGATGCATCAATTGACTTTTTATAAGTGAAACTCCCTACATCATAAAAAAATTGATACCATCCAAGGTTGCAAATGCGCGGCCCATCGAAAAGGCAAATCTTTCACCTGGTTTATCATTACCTGCATCATTAATTAACCTCACCCGAACGGATTTTTTTTGTTCACTGATTTCCCTTTTGACCACCGTATGAGTTGATTTATACTTATTGGTTAACTTCTATCGATTGGATATCTTGCCCGAAGGCTAGCCATCTAAATAGCTTCTTAAACACACAGTTCTTCAAATGCACATATCTCGAAGCGGTTCCACTGCAGAAGCCGCAATCAATTTAAAGGAATCAGTTCCAATCAGCATTGGTAAACGCGTGCTCTTTTATAAGAGCAGCTGTATATGTACATCTATTTTTAAGACATAAGAAGCATAAAGTCATAAAAAAAAAACTTTTTATATTTTCAAAAATACAAAGATATCGTCAATAAGTTGAATCTGTTAAACAACCTTGAAAGAATAAAAGAAATATGAATAATATATCTGATGCTATATATTCAATATTAAAACTGTGTTCCTATAAACAAGCGTTTGGCAGTCCTTGATCCAAAATCAGGTCTTGTAATAATTTAAGTTTTATTTTTTTATTTCCATAGAAATAAATGTCCACTATGCTTACTATATAAATGGAAAAACATGTTTATTAGTAAACTTCAGAATTCAGAATTCAACAGAAACGTAAGATGAATTATTCATAGTTTTTTTTAAAAAAAACTCGGTTTCCTTTTACTATTTGAAGAATCATGGAGTTAATTCTCTCGCATTTTTCTTTTTTTTTTTTAATTTCCTATTAAGTGGATTTTGGCCGACCCAGCAGCACAAAGGTTAGGGAGCTAGCCTTTAGAGCTTCTGGGTCCAGATTTGAATCCCGGTAAGACATGGATGATTGTGTTTGTCAATAAATGTTGTTATTTGTCGATGTGTTTGTCTCGTCCTTTCTATGTGTGTCTTTTGTGTCTGTGTCACTTCTGACGAGTGGTGTAACGGGCTATAAAGCCTATGCTTTTCCCTTTTAGAGGGCGCATTCCAAGTCAAGTGGATTTTGGTTAAATCAGTTTGAAAGTAAGAATTTTAAAGAGTATGGTGAAACATAAAATATAATTCTTTTTTTTTTGCTTTACAAGTAACTACCAATACGCACGTTGTCACTATACCATACACTCTTAAAACAAAAGAGTGAAATCCACTCCTGTTGGAGAAGTGCATTTTCAACACTAGAAAGGAGTGAATGTTAACTCAGACTGAGTTAAAATTACTCGTTTGGAGTGATCCTGTCGAAGGTTTAACATACAAAGGATCCACTCCTATAGGGGAAGTGCATTTTCGACACTGGAGAAGTGAAAATTAACTCAGGCTGAGTTAAAATCGCTCGTTTGTTTTTAGAGTGTAGTGTCACTTTCGCCTGAAAGTTAAATTCGCTTTTTTTAACAAGCAAAAAGCATTGCTAACATACGTTAAAATATTCCAAGCTTTGTAAAACTGTGGTATAATGTTTATCCAGCTTCATTGAGTAACGTTACACAACTAAGGAATCTACTCTGTAATATCGGTTAAACAAGCACTGGCAGTTTTACGGAGTAACTGTACAATAAATTTATAAAGTAAATCAACACCACAAAATATAAGTAATTTTTTTTCTTGTGTAACTTTTCCCCATAAATTTTGTATCAAGTTGACAATGACAAATAACAGTGAATGCGCCCTCTAGAAGGGAGAGTGTAGGCTTTATAACCCATTACTCAGCTCGCCAGAAGAGACAGTCACAAGAGACACACAAAGAAGGACGACACAAACACATAGACAAATAACAACATTTATTGACAAGCACACTCATCCATGCCTTTACCGGGATTCGAACCCGAGCACAGCAGCTCCAAAGGCTAGCACACTAACCACTGAGCCAGGGGGCCGGCTTGTATCATGTTACTCCATAAAACTGGAGGATACTAGGCTTCTACCAGTTTTATGGTCACTCACAACAATCCCTTCCTTGGTAAAGTGTTAATCATGACAGTGACACTTTATTTATATATTTTTTTCTTGTTATTGTCCTTTTTAAAAGCCCCATCTGGTTATGGGTATTTTTATCAATTAATGAACGTTCTGGGATATTGGTGTAAACATTTTATTAAACTCATTTGTAAAAAAATAGTTTTTTAAGGAAAGTCGTTTTAATTTTGTTAAACTAACACAATAGAAGGTTGAATACATTCATTTCATGTATATGTGGCTATAAATATCTGTATAAATATGCGTTATTGTTAATATTTGCAAATACGTGCTGTTATAAACGTGTGTTATAGTAAATATTTGCAAGAAATTATTGTTATCTAAAAATATATACTAATGTTAATATGTTTAAATGTGTTTGTTATAAATACGTACGAATACACGTTGTTATAAACTTAAGTAAATATATATTGTTTAAAAATATGTGACAGTTCTTTTCTTTGACGTCCTCTCTACCAAAGGCAATGGTGATCGATTTCTAATGACAGATATTGCGATGGGATAATTGATACTTAGTTACAGAAAGTCACTTCTTGTTAGCTATTACGTGTGTCGATGCCGCTATGAGATTAACTGAATATGCACAAACGCATAAAGAAATAAAAGCAAAACGGCCTAGTAAATATGTAACTTTTTCTATGTTCGGGAACAGTATCTTTGATACAATCTGGTCACTTATTCAAAAGAAGTGATCGCGTTATCTAAATTGTAGCTGGCAAATTATTGTAATTCATGTCTATCACCTCGAGTTATGATACTTTCTTTTTTTAGGATAATTTAGATTTGAAGATAGACTAAATAAGTGTCAAAGGAACTCGTTTAACACTTTTTGCAGTTATTCAGAATGGTTATATTTTTATGTGCATACAGAATTCCATCACCACAAAATACAGTAATATACAAAATATACAAAGAATAAATAATTTAAATACTAATTCGTAAATTATATAAATATATAACTTAAATATATGATTCACGCAAAATATTTAAAAGGGCAATCACATATTCGACTATCATGATTACTCGTAATACTGAAAAATGGCAAGGCCTGAATTACCATAAGACCCCAACTTTAAAGGGGACTCTGAATTTGAGTTTCTTTTAGGCTGATTGCTGTAGAACCCACAATTTAAGTAAATTTTAAAAATTTCTAAAACCCCACTTTATATTTAGCTTGACTTTGATTCAGAGATTGACCTAACGGGTGATTGGTTTGATAGGTATTTTAAGGAAGAAAATGAAAAGGTAGTAAAACATATGATACATCGGCCAATTAGCACCATCATAACGAGCTATGAAACAAACCATTTTACGTAAAGGGGTCCCCAAAATTTGTTGTACCTATAGTAAGAGTTTTTACTAAATCAGGCCCTAAGTAGACAGTACTGTCATCTATCACCAGCTTCACAATTCCTGCCTATTAACAAAGTATTAAGAACTTCTCTAGTAGTTTTGTTCTCTGGTAACGACTTACGACCAACCATACAAATTTCGGATCTTTGAATTTTAAGAAAACGTACTAATCGTGTTCTCCATGGGTCATTGGTAGAGGCGGGTATCGAACCCGGGTAGGCGTTTGTGCAGAGAATCGTGTATGAAAACCTTACTTCCTATATTATTGGATGCTAAACCCTTTTCCTACAAAGGTACGTAATTTTAGAATTGTATTTTCAATTACTCCCTGAATTTGGACAACAACACGAAAACACACATATTCACAATTCCAAAAATGACACCAATGCACGTTTTCTTACTTCTTTAGTTGGACTCTAATTACTATTTCCCCACCCCACAACCTTATAATTACAAGCTTCTTATTTCTATGTGTGGCTTGACCCCCTACTGACCCTTACCATCGCAGCCGGACCTTCCCTTACAAAAAGTCTTAAGAAAACCTCAAATACGAAAATAGCGAAGACGCCGCAAAGTCACGATTTTTCAAAAGCACGGTCCGGCACCAAATATTAAAATGTCCTCAATATTTGGATGCATATTGGTTTGAAAAAGTAGTAATAGACACATAATGTAATCAATTATAAATCTTATCAAACAAAAAGTAACACATACGGGGTTGATTCCACGAAAATGCGCCATGGACATCATTTTTTAAATTTCAACTTTTTTATTTTAAACAAAATCTACTCGGCAAAATTCTTGACACTTTATTTTCTCTTTTTATACCTCAAAATAAACAGTTCGTAAGAAATTTGAACATTAAATTTAAAATTTGAGTTAAATATAGAACATCAAAACTTTGTCAAGTCTGTCACATTTGTCATGTCAGTAAAGTTAATAAATATTTATAATATTTTACTATTTATAAATTTCTTAATTTTTTCTTTCTGGTTGGCACATCAGAATCTTATATTGATTTCAAAAAAATTCTAGACTTGAAATGCATACCAGTCAAGAGCAAATGGTAATAATATAAGTTCACTCAAAATCTGTGTCTCAATTTTGTCATGTCAGTCACGGCAAGTTTTAACCCAATTAATTTTAAGTATTTTCCCTGGAATGAAAATTTAAACGTTTTTTTATAATCAAAACCTTTATTTCCATCACTCCATGGTAATTTTTTAATAGTCAATTAACATTTAGTACTTTTTAAGAGCCAAGAATGTTGTCTTATGTCATGTCTGTCACGAATGGAATTAGCCACGGATGATATTCGCAATTTTACATGCAAAGAAATCTTTACCCAAGTGTTAAAATGGTAATTGTTCGATTAAAATAAAAATATAAATTCCTTGTTTACAAGATCATTTAAAATCATCAGCAGCAGCAATTTCTGACGCAATGGTATTAGGCGGCGAAGGAGAGAGTTTCGCTTTTGTTTTTAATGAATGAGTGGCATACACGCACCTCAAGAAGAATACATATAACAAGAAAGTAAAATAATAGTTAAGTTAAATAAGTTTTTTTGAGTAAGAGAAAAATGTTTTAGGAAGGAATAGTTAACCCAAGTAGTGCACATCTTTTATTTTTCTTCACTATAGGAGCTTTGACCATGTTTACTTGCGTCGCCAATCCAAACTACGGATTTCCCAGTATAAGTCGCTTCGCGGTCCTTTATGAGCTTCTCTGCTTGGATATCGCAAACTTTTTTTTTGCATTGCAAATTTTCTTGATATCGTTTTTAATGAGTAAGTATCGTTTAAATAAATATTTAAAGGATATATTATACTGGCATTTTGTAGAATCAGGTTGATTTTCCAACATTATATTGCAGCCTATAAAGCCTATTATGTTGCAGCCTATGCAGCTGAAGCATTTATGTTTCCTTTTATATAATGAATTACAAATAGCCAATATAATTAAGCACAAATCTAATCTCTAATGTCAACAAAAACGTTTGTTCGTTTTGGCTGATAGATGGTGAATATTTAAATATCTAGCGATTTTTATTTCAAAAACATATTTTAGGTAACTGGCAGATCCTCAATGATACGTGCCTCCGAATTTTTGAGATTTGCTTCACAACTTCCATAATTTGCAACGTTTATTTTTTAAAAAAAATCTGGTATATGTCACAAGGTAAGATAATGAAAATTATAAAATAATTTCTCTTAATCTATAATATTATTCCGTGCAATTCTGAAAATATCAACAAATCAAAAATTCTTAAATTTATTTCAATCATAGAGAAGCTGAGGGTATTATGGAATACCATTTATATTTTTAACAGTAAACTCTTTTGGTTTAAAATAAAAATACACACAATCATTTTCAGTATATACTATAACTAATGGTAATGAAGTATTAATGGTGAAACAAAACAGTATTTTTTTATGTAAAAATACTTTAAAAAAAGTTACAAGTGGAGGGTAAGATATAATAGTCAGTTAATATGGAATAGTTGTTTACAATTATTGGAAATTGAATTATACTTCAAAGAACATATAGTTAATTTTAACTAAAAACAATATTGGAAAATTTACATTCAATAGTCTATTTGCAAAAATCACAAACATAATCTTCTTTCTTTTCTCCAGTACAATCAAAATGAGCCCATAAATAACTACTAATGTTTTAAATCCAAATTTCATTTATCTTCGGAAAGTTTTTCGTTGCAAAAGGTACATTCAGCAACTTTATTTACCGGTTCTTTAGCTAATTGCATGAAGGAATTTCAGATGATACGTATCCCTTATTACCCGACACACTATTTTGGATTATGAGCCATTTTACTAACGCATAAAGCATTAATGGCTAAAAGACGACTACAGCATAACAAACGTCTGTTCTTATAGTATACATCATGCATAACAACATAATTAAAGTATCATGATTACTAGTGGATTAAAGAGTTTGTACAATCTTAAAACGAACGAGCGATTTTTACTCAGTCTGAGTAATTTTCACTCATCCAGTCTGGAAAATGCACTTCTCCTCTTGGAGTGGATCCTTTGAGTTGTAAACCTCCGACAGGATCCAAACGAGTGATTTTAACTCAGTCTGATTCAATATTCACTCCTTTCCAGTGTACTCCTACTGGAGTGGATTTCACTCGTTTGTTTTAAGAGTGTACACTTTCCGATATAAAAACTTTCAAAAATCAGAAAACATACTTTGTTTTGCAGCGACTATAACGACAGCAACAAGAAGTTAACTCTTTGTTCACTGCATCATGGGGGACTTCTTAGGTCTTTCACGGCATTTTCACGTAATTTCAGCAAGAGAGAGGGCAGAAACTTTAGTATTCCATATTCCCCGACTATTCCATAATACCCTCCTCTCATATATGCCTATGGGCATTGTAAACACTTGTTCAAAACTCTTTGCTCTCCAAATAACATTAGGTTAAAAATGAGCTATAAAATAATACTTCTATTGAATTATAATCTTAATTAATTTTGAAATCAATGATATTAATTTTTTTTCAGTATTGCTTATAATACTAAATATTATGACATGAATGTCATAATACTCCTGCCATCACGTTTGCTCTATGGTAACATGGAGAGAGAAACGTGCAGGCAAATGTACAAAATATTGTGCCATTTGGACATGGTGTGTATGTGAAAAAGGAAAGATCCTATTATTTTTTAAATCTTTGAAGATATTAGAGTACAATTTGTAAAGATATCTGGAGCAGGCATGCACGGGCTATAGACGCCATACTTCAATAATGATCATTTTAGGGGTATCTCTACCGTAAAAAATTTAGGACTTAAATTGATCCAGTGACCTTCTAATCAAATCTAATAAAGGTTTGGGATACTCTGAAAAAATTGGGCCTATTAGAATATTAGTTCTAAATTCTAATGTTCTTCTATTTGGGGTTTAAAATACCTAGTGCGCCTTATCTGTAAATTTAGATACTGAAAATAAGCGAATTTCGGGCGTTTGTTAAGGTATTCTAACAAAGTGTGAAAATATTCTGTCCAGAAAAATTAAGTTTTCGATTCTTCCCAAAATGAACTTTATTTAGGGGCCCACCGTTATTGTTTTCGAAGCGCCTTTATCAACTAAAGTAAAGCACCAACGTCTTAGAGAAGGTGAAAGGGTGTGAAGATGAGGTGCAAAATATGTGGCCATCCGGAAATGGTGCGTTTCGGCAGGTGTCGAGCCACCAACCTCTGAACCGAGGCTGGGTCACGTCGTGCTAGGGCCATTATCTATTCATCGGTAACTATTCAGAGCTAGCCCAGTGTTTGGTTAATGATATCGAGGACTTGAAATTGCCTCGTACTCTATGAAAAGAGTTGAACTTGGGTTCAGCCCGCGATGAATCTAGATATCAACAGGGCTTCCAGAATAAGGCAGAGGGAACCCTAAATGTATAATTAGTCGAGTGGTTTCTAGCTTTGGAGTTGTAAGGAAAGCGTGAAATAAACACTGGAGACTCTTGGGAGCCTTTGTTGGGAATCTTCATAGTATAAAGTTGAATTTGTATGGGAAATGAGAAGAATACAACTTTAATTCGGGTGTTTAAAAACAGTGTGAAATTGTCGAGCATTGATAGGGACAACAATAGTAAATTTTCAAAAGGGTTTCACACAAATAGTTTCATATTAAAATATTTTATGCAGTACCGTACTAAAAAAAAACTGAAGCCCAATTCAGTTACCTAGAAGTTACTCTGTTTTTTCAAAAGTATCCATCTTCACAGAATTTCTTCTTTAAAATATCCATATCAACAGTTATAGCATTAATAAAAATCATACTTAGACTGTATTTAGCTATAGTGCGAAGTTAATTCAACCAAACCTAACAATTTATACATTATAACTTTGTTTAATAGGATTGTAAAATATATAACTTTCTCTCACTTTCTCTTCTCTCATCAAAACTCGAAGTAAATTATTTTTCTTTCGGTTTGATTTGGTTTGAATTATCGTCGCACTAGAGCTGCACGAGGGCTATTGGCGACGGGCGTCGTACTTTAGAACCACAGTCAAGTGCGACCCGTCACCTGAGTAGGCAACCAACGCAACCGTTAAGGGTGACATCGTTCAATATAATAGACAATTATAAAAGTTATATAAAAAAGTTATTATTTATTATAAATATTATAGTTGCATTTATTTGGTTTTGCATTGCTCTTCATTGCAACAGCTTGCGAGAAGATAGTTTTTGAGTAAAAGGATAATGTCGGGTGAATAAAGCTTTTAAGGTAGGCGAATACCCAAAATTCCCTAAATTTCTAAAAATTTTAAAATTACTTTAATCTTTTCCAAATTTGGCATAGTGATTTCAAATGTAATGAACAATACTATTTAGACATTTTTTCTTATTTAAATATAATTTATTTATTTTAAACGGTGTTTTTCAACTAAAAAAAGAGGTTTACGCTAACAAGTCTACCACATTGAATTTTCATCCTATGAACATTAATTATGTGTTAAATTCTTCGTTTTGAACTGATGCATGCAATGATCCTCTGGAGTTACATACAAATTACAAGAAAAGAAGTTATTAAGAAAAATTTTATAAATTAACCACACAAAAAAAAAGGATTTTTTCGATAAACTTTACGCTAACAAGTCTACCACATTGAATTTTCATCCTATGAACATTAATTATGTGTTAAATTCTTCATTTTGAACTGATGCATGCAATGATCCTCTAGAGTTACATACAAATTACAAGAAAAGAAGTTATTAAGAAAAATTTTATAAATTAACCACACAACAAAAAGGATTTTTTCGATAAACTTACACTTGGACATTTTTAAAAAGAAAAAACTTGTATATTTACACCAGATGTTAGAGGTTCATGGCACAGATATATATTAAAATAGCATCTGTAAAAAATTTCAGGTAAATTAATATAAAACTTTTTATGCTAGAAGTGTTGGCGCAAACCCCTTTTTTTAGTTGCTTTATATTATGCTTTTCCTTTTTTTAGTTGAAAAACACCGTTTAAAATAAACCAATTATATTTAAATAAAAAAGCATTGTTCATTATATTTGAAATCACTATGTCAAATTCGGAAAAAGATTAAACAAATAATAAAAATTTTAGAATTTTGGGTATTCGCCTACCTTAAGTTTTCCATTTTCTGTGTCGATGTTATTTGCTCAAGGTCTCTGCTAGTAAGGATATTTCGACAAGTTTGTTATACGTTATGGGTATTATATCTTTCATATGTTATGAGAGCATTATACAAAAAATACACAAGCAATGTTTACTATCAAGGTGTCACAAAATTGTGTGGGCTGTATATTTGTTAAAACTGACCTAAAATAAACGAAAAAAATATGTGCATGTTTTATAATTTTCCGCTATCTGAGTTTAGTTAAGCTATGGGTATGCTTATTTGCTAAACAAGTTCGCCCACTCAAGAACAGTCTAAATTTTATTAGAGTTAACTAACAATGCGAAGAAATTCGTAGTAATTCTGTTTTTTAGACATCTCTAGGCCAATATTAGACCAATTCCATGATGTGTGTGATCCTGAGAATGTCCAAGACAAAAAAAAGTCGTATTTGATGTCTTTCCATGTCTACCCGAGACAATGGAGTCTGTGCTCGGGACTCGCTTGAGCACCTCCTCGACTGTTAGAGCAGTCAGGGGACAACTTAGATTCAGAGCCATTTTTTTTAGGAAATCAAAGTCCCATGGTCTACTATGCATGCTCATCAAATTTGGTTAGGTTTCGTCTAATACTTTACTCGCAAGAGGGCTCTGAACATCTCACGTTAATTTATAACCACCCTGTATGTCCCGTCCGGAATCTGGAGAAGGCAGTTTTATTTCTGCCTGTACACTGTTAAAAATTTCAGTTCAACGTTGAACCAAATATTGGTGAAAAATGAAGAACTTCTAGCAGATACACCATAAAATGGTTCAACCAATTATAACATTCTGGAAATAGAATTGCTTTCACGAAAAATTGGTTCGACTTCAACTCCGATAGCACGATAGTTCGGTTCAACTTCTACTAACCGCATCCGACAATTTAACTGTTTACTCACACTTAGCTCCATGACTGAGTAGCACTGTTTCTGCTTGATAATTGACCAGTCCTTGGACGAGTGGTTATGACATCAGCCTAGAGTTTCAAGCATCTCAGGAGAGCGGGGGTTCAAATCCCACCTACTGCCTGTCATCCTATAAATCGGATATCTTTACTGGGACAGACGTGCTCGTTAAATCTGTGGGGTTTTAAGTCCCGACGGCGTTAGCTTACGAAATACTGGTTTTTTTTTTTCACCTTTCACTATTATTATGCATTGGGAGAACCTTTTTATGGTTCAATCTCTCACCATAGTTACGCAATTTAAAAATACCGTTTTATGGTTCAACAGTCTACCAAATCATGGTTGCAGCAAATTTGAACCGTATTTTGGTTAAACCTTGAATTATTATTTTTAACAGTGTATATTTGCAATTTTTAGATCTCGCCTGGTTTCTTACCTCCATACCAAGAATGATGAGGGGGACTCTGGTCTCCTGCTGTCATTTGTAAATGGAACCAATCTCTGTATAAGTCAGCAGATATTTCCCATTTGAAATGTGACCTCCAGCCTGCTCTTGTCAGCCGGTTCATTCTCAGCCATGCCGACATGAGAATGTACCAATACCAAATACACCGGGATAAAAGTGTAATCCTTTACTCAATGCAATTTTGTGTTATGGCGGGTTTAATATATTAGGAAACGAGAACCAAATATTCTCTGGTGATAACTACGTACTATTATAAAATATTCCGAACAACTAATTGAACAGTCACAAAATTATAAATTTGATTATTGTAAAATCAACTAAATATATGGTATTTTCATTAAAAAAATATTTATGCAATACTATTGTAGTAATAAAGTCAAGCAGAACTATTTTAAAAACAGAATTAAATTTTAATTTGGAAATGTTGTGAGACGGCTTTTTCTGATGTGGGTCATCCGAGACTCGCCATACAGCAAAACACTACATCTGTTTTTTTCCTTATTAAATAATTTCATTAACAAAAGTACATTTACATAAACATGTCAGATTCTCTATATAATTCTGGGGTTAAATTTGCACGCCTTGGCCTTGTTCTTAGGAGAAAGAAGCCTGCTAGATACCTTCACGAACACCGTTGAAGACGCATCTTTTGAAGAGTGTCTCAGTGTTTTAGTGATGCAGCAGTTTTATGGATGTAAAAGAGTAGAAAATTAGATTATTTGTTACCTGTTATGTAAAACTGGTATCAAAGAAGTTTTTCGTATGTAAACACTGTCATTTTTATATGATTATTGCTAACTTAGCTGTACTTTTGAAAATAAAAGTATTTTGTGTTTAGCATTGAGGAACAGATGATATCGATACAAAATTGTTAGGCGTTAGAGGCTGATGTGGAAAAAAGAAAAAAATTAAAAGCCATCTCGTTAAAATAAAAAGGAGCACTTTTTCATTTTCGAAAGGGTGAAACCCTTAGTTCGAGGAACTGTCAAAAAAAAAAGATATAAGCATTTATTTATTTAAATTGTTCATTATTACTTCAAGTAAATTAATGATATTTTGGTTTTTGCATTTTTTAAATTAAATTCGTACTAAAGCTACACACTTTAAAGACTTGTGTTTCACTAGTTTTTTTGTTAAAAAAAACATTGCCAAAAGTTTTAAAAAAACCACGAACTTCGGGTGCATATCAGGACAGTATTGCCACTTATTTGATAAAAACAATTCTAATGTATCTTCCGATTTTTCGGTCTTAGTAAAAAGTGACAAGAGCATAAACTCAAGCAAAGCATAAACAAGCATAAACTCAAGCAAGAGCAAATGCATAAACTCCTCTGCTTTTTAATGTAAGAATATTGTCTATTAGTGAAGTCTTTAGTCTACTATTTGAGAAGTCTTTAGTGATTCAAAGGTATGGTTGTCATGGGTTTTTATATTCTTGGATCGTTAGAAATTCTAAGTTTCAGAATTTCACAATTTTGGGATTTTACAACAGCCGCAATTTTTAGATTTTACAGAGTTCGCTGAAGTTTCGCAATTAGCAGATGTAATTTACAGATCCCCAGAGTTATGTTATTCCATGACTGCAATTTTTAAGATTTAATGATCACTTTAAACCTTTTACAAATTGGGATGGGAGAGATTTGCAATTTCAAGACTAGTTTTGACGAAATTGTTAAAAATCCCGTTAAATAGAACTAGTATAGACGAAAATTTATTTTGTTGTCCCCAAATTGAAAAAATTAGTAGCATTTTGTGACTAGGTCGTGTAAATTTTTAACCCTGTAATCCTAAGTATTGATACCGGAAGAGGAATCGGTAAGGATGGTTATGGGAGCGTAGGATAATAAGAGGGTTATTTGTCGCCAAACATTAAATTATATTGGTGGGTAATTCCACGTCAGAAGGGACCACGACTGCAAAAAAAAAATATTTTTTCCCACAATTGTATCTTTTATATTTGCTTTAGAAAGGTTTGAATTTTATTTTTTTTGCATCATCAACTATTGTTGTTTCGTCTTTGGCAACACAGCGGCTTCAAAATGGCCGCCTTGTGTCGAAAACATGATCTCGTGTTTTTGCATCATTTTGAATCCTTGAATTTTCAGATAAGAAATACATTTTTTCAGATTTTTTGGTAAAATTATGAAAATACACTATCAGAACTATGTTAAAACCACATTTTTAATTGGCATTTATAACTAAAAGATATTTGATTCAGAAGATAAAAATCTAATTTTTGACTGTAGTGTCAGTCACGAAAAGATATAAAAGTTACCATAACTTTTTAAAATAAGGCTTTACTTCAATTTTTTTACGATATTTTCTTACTCTAGTAACCTCTGTATAATTCCAACCTTTTTAATTTTAAAATAAAAAGCATTTTCTATATTTATAACACATTTTAGATTTGTAGTGTCAGTCACGATGTTGTGCTAGTCACAACTTCTTTTTGATCTAGATGTTTTAGATTAGCTAAATATTTGTAGATTTCTTATATTTTGATAATTTTGATTTAAGATGGCTATATCAACAGCTAAAAGAAAAAAAAAGAGAGCAAAGGGTACGTTTTTAATACAGGATAAATTTTAAAAATTTAAAGAAAATGAAAGCAAATACCACTTTACGGACAACACTTCAATTAAAAGTAATACACCTCTATTGCAATCCTCCAACCGTTTGACAACCTTGTCTGGTAATTCTCTTCCAAAAGTCATGGTCATCTTTGAATTCAATCATGGTAAAGGACCAATTGATGGACTTCGCGATACAGTGAGGAGGGGATAAAAGAAATCACACTTTCTATGAAATTTGACCCACATTTTGCTAAAGATTTTTTCACTTTACATAAGAAATCTGCCCAACCATATAACTGTTATACATTTCTGACAACTGTGTAAAGGGCAAAATAGGTAGATTAAATTATCTATGCCCATTAAAGGAAGTCAAATCTTCCAATTCCTAGACACACAAAAATTGCTTCGTTTTTTAAAATTAAACAAATGCCTACTTAAAACAACTGCCAATGTTTCATTAAATCCCCCAAAATACTACGAGGTTAATTAAACAAATTTAAATGTTGTAAAAAGAAATACATCTCAACAAAATTCTGAAAATGAACTTGATGCTGGAAAAAGAGCTTTATTTCCTTTTGTAGTTAAATTATCGTTAAATATTTTGTGGGCAAATGTTAAGTAAAGTTGCTTATTCAATAAAACTGAAACATCTGCAATGGTCGGGGGTCTTTTTGCGTGGCCTGAGAAGGAAGGTTTTTCAGAAAATGCTATTGAAGAAAGAAGTAAGAAACTGCCAGAAATCAACTTTAGGGGACGTTGTGAAAGTTTGTCTAACTATATTTTTACCATTTACGCAAATTTTAACTTACTATGTTCAATACTATTTACATATGTTGTGTTATAATTGCCTAAATTTTCCATTTCTGTGATACAATTCACATGATGAAGTTTGTCACAAGTTGAATGTAGTGTAAGTCACGCAATAAAGTGTTAATGAAATATTTCCTAAGATATTTCAATACTTTTTTGCAATTAAATGATTTAGCTTTAAGCCTTATAATTAAAATAAGCACTGGTAAATTGTTGATTTACTGCATTTTGAAGAAAAATTAGAGTTCAAGAAATTACCAGAAACCTACTTTAGAGAACATTGTGTAACTTTTTCTAACCATAATTTTACCATTTATGCAATTTTTAATACTCCCCTTTACAAAATTATTTACATATGTTGTGTTATTATTGCTTAAAATTCCATATCTGTGATACAATTCACAATGTAGTGTCAGTCACGAAATGAATGTAGTGTCAGTCACGCACAAAATCGTTAATAACTTTTTTCCTATAGTATTTTAATACTTTTTTGCAGTTAATATATTTAGCCTGAAACCTTATACTTAAAATAAGCAGTGGTAGAATGCTGTTTTACTGCGCAATCAGAAGAAATTAGAATTTTTCTGATAGCCAAAAATCTACGAGCTTTCGTGTAGTGTCAGTCACATCAGGACATTTTTCTTATTTTTTAGTTAAATATTAAATTTAAAAAAAAAATGTAATGATTGCTAAAAATACTATATGCTTAGGGGTATACTGACATACAAAATTTCTTTTTCAAAAAATAAAAAATAATTACGAAATATGCAAACGAAATTGGTTAAATCGTTCTGATGTAGTGTCAGTCACGCGTGGAAATGCCCTGAAACATCCCTGCAGGCTAAATGAAAGAACAAGAACATAGCCCTAGTGCTCTTTAAAACGAACCGCCATCGTTTCCCTGTAGGGAGTGTGTTGGGTTTGGCGTCCGGGCGTAACCCTACTAAAGGGTGCGATCCTCACGAGCTGAAGACCCACCTGTGGATGGGTGGCTACAGGTGGCACGGGTCGGGGTTTGGCACAACTTCGCAAAGAAAACAGCGGGCGCACTTCGTGAGATGTCTTTCTGGGGGAATTGTTTGCATTTGAAGAAGGGTTTTCAGCAATTATGAGGATCGCCATAAAAATAATTTTCAAATTTGTTGTTTTTCATGTGGGATTATGTACTTTTTTTTGCAATGAAAGGTACGCTCAGACGGACAAAGAAATTGGCCTATTATATGGGTAGTAAAGTTGAGAATTCGTTATTCCACTATCAGTTTTCATCGCTTGCGTGTGTCAGATTTAACTTACCTTGCGGAACTGTTTGTTTCTAGCTTCTTGTAGCAGCCTAAACTGCACCCATATACACAAAATTGGGAAAGTTTTTTAAATAGACATAGCTCTCAAATTTCAAAAACTTATATACCTTGTACTTTTTATCACTCTCCAATACTCCATTTACTCCATATCTTTGAATAAAGATTGACTCTGATCCATCCTAAATAGCCCATTGTGCAGGTGGTGGTGTGAAATTAAAAAAAAAGGTTTTATCAATTATATGTATTTGATGAGTACTCATATATATTTCATCTGCATTAATAAAATTTTGGACACCCTTTTGAATTGCATTGTGAATTATGGAACAAAAATAAGAAATTTTTAAGCGACAAAACGGTTTGGATGTTTTTGTAGCTTTTTTTGTTACTTAGTAATTTATTTCAATCTCACGAATTCTCTTTCAAAAAATCACTTTTAAATAAATATACCGCACATTAAGTATTAAGCAAAATAGATTCTATTCTCGGCTGCCTTACTACCATATCATCAATATTCTTTCAATTTTTGGTAATTTTTCATATATTCCAGAAGCAAAACGTGCAGGATACCCTCAAATTTTGTTTCCTAAATGCTCTAAAAGCAGAAAATGTTTCAAAAGAGAGGTTACGTAATGATGACTTCGTGATCTTGTCACTCCTACATTACAAATACGGCGAAGTACATCTTCCAATGCTACGCCACTTTACCATGTTCGGAATATTCCCAAAGGCTAAAGTTTTTTTAGTTATTGGGGTACAATGTATCATGGTGGAAAATCGCCAGAAAAGCAGTTTTCACGACTAACGTTTTATAAACTTTAAAGAGTGGAATAAAATGTTTGCCTTAATTGGCAAGAGATCGCTTCTTTTTTTTATCGTATTTTTTGTTTTATTTGTGTATACGCCAACTTATGTGAAAAAATATTATTCTTAAATAAAACTTTGTTACTATACATACTGTAAAAAAGTGATCATTTTACATAAAAATGTCAGCTGGTGTCCCAGAAAAATACCATATCATTTACAGATTATTTTATCTTTTAACAGATAATTTCATTTATCAATTAACAGTAACGGAAAAACAAAATACTGTCTCCTAGCGGAAAATAGTACCCACTGTCACCCCATTGACAGGCTGGGATAATGACCACAATACTACCTAGGAATAATGAACCACTGACTTATAGGTCTTCAAACTACATCTCGCAACTGAGCTATTTCGCCACAAATATTTTCAAAAATAGTGCAAATGCTTATTCGGTTGTATTCTACTTCTCATTTCGCGGTTAAAAACTGAAGAAAAAACTCGTTTTACGTAAACCAGCATATTTTTTTCATATAAATTTTTTGTAAAGAAAATGAGAGTACATTACTGCAATTACATGAGGTTTTCCTGTGAAATTAACAGATTTTTTACAGTATATTTTCTTTGTTTGGTTTCCGGCACCTGAAGCTCAAGAGGTAGATAAAAATAGTATTCTTTGCTAGAATAGATACTATTTTACTCTTCTCTTATCCAAGTTATACATTAATTACTTCCGAGGAATAATATATAACAGGGCCGACCCGAAGGCGCATTGTGCTAGTCTTTGGAGCTACTGGGTTCGCGGTTCGAATCCCTGTAAGGCATGGATGTTTGCGTCTGTCAATAAATGTTGTAATTTGTCTATGAGTTTGCGTCTTCCTTCTTTGTGTGTATCTTGTGACTGTCTCTTCTGGAGAGCGGGGTAACGGGCTACAAAGCCTATGCTCTTCCCTTCTAGGGCGCACTCACTGTCATTTGTCATTTGTCAATATATAACAGGACTCAAATATAAAGGAAACAAATTTCTTGTAAACCATATTCCTTTTTTCAATATAATTAAAGAAAAAAATATTTTATTCAAATATTAGTTTAACTACGAGTTATGAGCACGGACTAGTTTTCATGCAGTTACACATAGCCCAAACATACGAAGGCATGAGGTTGTTTTATTATACTACCTTCACATGATACCTCCCCTTCAATTTTACGTCTTTGCGACGTAATCTGTTTCAAATACGACGTCTTTAGAACTGTCCTACTTTGTAGCTTTTTATAAAAAATATATTCAATTTTTATTACATAAACTTCTTTACTTATTGAATAATGTATGACAATAATATACGTATTCAAACTTCAATTTCTTTGTTTTGCATTCATTTCCCTGTTGGCATGTCATTGGCGACTTTCCCGTTTCTTTTCACACCCTGCAACCCGTTAGACGAATGAAAAACGAGGTGTAAATCCGAAGAACCCTCTAATTTCGAGCTTATTTTCATCGATCACTCTGCTTATTTACATCGATTCGCGATCTGAAATGCGCGCCATCCGAAATTACAGGGGCTGTCAGTACTTCATCTTTCAGATGGGCCCACATTAACAACTTCGTGAATCGTTCCCTTTAGAACTTAAGAACTGCACGAACTCAACCGATTCTTGAAAAGTTTTGGGATGCAAAGAGTCTTCAAGCGAAGCTTTGCTGCCTTGGTGTGGCACAATAGCAACTGACCGAATGATGTTTTTGTGTAAAATTAGCTTGGAAATGCGAATTATGTGGGATATCTGTGAAGTTTATGTGAGCTGAAAACTTATGAACTTACATCACTCTACTGGTCTTGAGTAAAATCGGTAAGATAATGGAATCGTAAAGGAGTTTAACGAAGTTCACTAATGCCCATTTGCAACTTATGAAATTGTACTACTGATTTTAAGCAAAATTAATTAAAAAAGATAATTGCAATTCTACTAACAGTGATTTAAAATGGAAGTTCTAAAAGAACAATAACTTACTTTTCTATTATTTTAATACTCACAGAAATTCTAAAAGAAAACGCAAAAAATAGATCGATGAAGTCAAACTTTTAAAAGAAGATAAATTTGAAAATCTTATGGTAAGCGGTGGTCAATACATATAGGTAGACAGACGTCCTTAGGGATTTATAGGCAGACAGAGACAAGTATAAAATATGGGTCCACTTTTAAACTAAAAAATTATAATAATTGGTCAATTTGAACAGAAATTACAATAGAGGTTACAAACGGACTGACGGACGGAAATATATCCACGATGTCAATACTCACCATCTATTTTTTTTTTTTTTTTGAATGAAACAAATACATTGGGCTAGCTACGATAAGGAGAATTGTAAAGTAGACAGTTTAATGATTCGTATACCTTATTAAACTTTGTCTATTTGAAATAGGATATTTGGCAGTTCCTGATGAGCTCCAGCTTATTCGTAAATGTGTGTTACAGCTTTGTTTAACGGCATTGCTTTTTAAAAAGCTGGCCGAATCTTCGGTAATTCGAACGCTCCACTTGGTCGAACTTGACATGCAGAACAATGAACCTCGAAAAAGAAACCTCCAACTTTGTAGCGGATCCTAATTTACTTAGAATACTTGGAAACAAAAGCAGTGTAAATTGCTTGTTACTTTCAAATTGGTAATATTGTTTTCCTGGTATGTTGTATCGGAATAAAATTATAAGGGTTGCTATATTTCGAACTATTTCAAAGAGCCGCTTGTTCAACTTTATAAGTGTATGACAAGTGCACTAATATTATTGGAGCTGTTGTGAAACTGTAGATTTTTTTAAAGTTGTTGTATGTGAGAAGCATTACCATTTTTTTTAATTTTAAGATAGGGTAGACTGACCAGTGAGTGAACAGGCCCCAGTGAATGAACATTTGGTAAATATAATTAAAAAAAATAAGGATTGAAAATCATTCCACTATATGGATTGGCAACACTGACTTCCTCCAATGTAGTAGGGAGCTATCTGACAATAATTGGTTGTCCTGGTCATTATATCCTGGTGTTCATTCACTGGCGAACATGACGTCTTAAACGTTCATTCACTGGTTAGGCTACCCTAGTTCAAATAATCTACAGACTAATAAAATTATTTGCTATAATTTATGACCCTTAATTTTTAGAAGCATTTGTTGTCACACTGAAACTGGCATTAGTAGCCTTACCCTGCAGTTCCGCCCTTATGTGTCGATTATATTTCCTGCCGGAAGCTTTGAGCTCTGTCATTTCCTACTTGAAATCATGGTTCTTCATTTCAGCATTTGGTATTCGACAAATTGCTGCTGCTTTTCAGAAGAGAACTCCTATAGAAGTTCTGCATGGAACCAAAAGATTATCAAGGTAAATCTGTACATAAGTTGATTTTTTGCTTTGTTCAAAAGGGTAATTTCTCCAGTCGCTACATCACTTCCTGGAAATATTACTTAAAATAAAACTTTTAGCCACGTTAGTGAGTTAAGAAGTATTAACAAATGTAGAATATGTTAACAACCAGATGAAAGATTGCATATAATTATTGATTTTTTTTTTTCAAATTTCATCCGAAAAAATTCACTCCTCACTTGAGAAGAATTCCCACTTGAACTTTCCTTAATAGAACAATTTTAGAAAATTACTATGCTATTTCAAATGCTATAACCGGAGAAAAATTCATGAGGAAATTTTTTACTCATTTAAGACGTTTGCCATGCAAAAATAAGCTTATTTGCCATGAAAAAATAAGGTTTCCTTTTTATGTTTAGCTAAATAACACAAAATATAAGACAAATAAAAACCGGGGTTCTGAATACTTTATGTAGAACAAATGAAATATACGAAAAACAAGTTTTCGAAGCTTAAATTTAAAATTTCCATTCAATAAAGAAGATGTTAATAGTATTCATAAATTGGTCATTAATTGGTTTAAGGGTGCAATCAAATGAGACATAAACGTTTTAAAAAAGATTTTGATAATATATACGTGACTTTTTTCAGTCATTAAGCATTCACTCTTTAGTCACCAATAAATATATAATAACGGTACCCCACCAAAGTATCATTCAAACCTTGGGTTATTTCGTATATCCCTGTAGGTAGTAAAAGTTTGATGATAACTAATATTATCAAACCGCGCATTCAAGACATGCTGGATCGGGTCGAAAACGTCAGAATAAGCGAAGATATTTTTAAAAAATTAAATGATTAATTAATTAATAGATTATTTTTATTGTTTTTTTAATAGTATTAATTATTATTATTCCCTTTTCTGTCCGTTTTTCGATGCTTTCAGCCCAACCCAGAGTGTCACGAATGCGAATCTTTATTGCTTTAGTTGAATAACTAAACTGCACTGTGAAACACCTTAGATCTGGTCACCCTACTCATCACCCTTCCACTGCCTAAACCCACATTCCCAAGAATGTTCTTATCAAACTCCGAAACCGTTTAAATGTTAAAATCCAGCCATCGCCCATTCACTTTTGATGAAACGCATCACTGTTGCCTCAGTCCATCATTGTTGCCTTTCAGTTTGATGCAATCCTCTTCTTCTTAAGGTGTGTACAACCAACTCTTTGTTTCTCAAAGCGACCCATCCTCACTGAAAAGAGGCCTCTTGCTCAATACGGGCTGAGACCGAGTTTTTCCACTAACTCCTCCCAGAAGCTTTTAATTAAATTTTTCTTTGCAGTTTATGTAAATGGGTGTCGTAATCTCGAGTAGCATGAATATAAAAGGGATGCATGCGTATTAATCCGTCACCTGACAGTAAGGTTTTATACTAACGCACACAATTTTTAAAAATTATAATTTTAATAATTTTATTAGATTTTAAAATTTATAAAATTTAAAGCATTTATAATTAAGCCATTTATAATGAACTACTACAGAGGTATAACTTTTTTTTAAATTGACAAAATAAATTTTCAGTTAAAATTTTTTATAAAACCTCATGCAGAGAAAGTTTGCACTTTAGCCAATTTGTTTATCATTCAGAGGGATAGATACCGTGCGTTATAAGCCAAAGGTGATTGAATAACGTCAAAATATGGTTTTGACTCGTTGATAACTATGGTTTGAAGACACCTTTATATTACATGAGAGTGTTTTGTGATGTACAAATTATTAAAATAAGGTACATGATCAAATAATTTATCTAAACTAAGTCAGAAATGATGCTTTGGAATTTGGGTTATAATTGTGTGTAACTTTTTTTATTATACCTCTAACAAAACCTAACATGAGTTTGGAAATATTTAAACTGAAATAATTACTGCTCTTGGCGGTAATTAATTGTTTAAAATATGAGGGGCGTATTAATCCGTCACCTGACCGTGGGGTGGGGGAAAATGGTGGTATGGGGATAGGAATGGTTAACGGGATAATTAAAAAATGCTTGATTGTACCCTCATTTTCCCCACCTCCCCCTTCCTATTTAGGAAAATTCAAAGTTCATATTTTATTCAAATTTAATTTGACTTTTTCGGCTGTAACTAGCTTATAATATTCCTTGTCTCAATCACGTATCGAAATCTTTACATTTTAATACATTGTTGAAGGAAATAAAATAAATTTACCAAACCTAAAAACGCTCTAGGCTCTAGGGGCAAACCCAGTATTCTTTTGACAGTTTTTAAACTATAGCATTAAGTTTATGGTATATCACTGAAAAACATTGCAGACAACATTGTATATAAATATAATAATTAGCTCAAACTATATATTCCTCTATCTTAAACCCAGGAAGAAAATCCCATTCCTTTGTAGCGCGTGTGCTACCGAAGTAACGAGTTTTTGTGACTCAAAGGTTTGACGCCCGTTTGTTGGCGGCCTGGGTGCGGCGCCGCGCCTCGCTTGGCCACGTGCAACGGCACGCGTCACACACGCACCCGGGCGCCGCATTGGCACAATTATCCACACTTTGGCGACAACTTTGGTTGAATAAATGTCGCACTAGAGCTACACGAAGGCTATTGGGTTGTTTCAGTCGACGTACTCTCTTCACTTTGGTGACATATTTGGATTTGGTTGAAAGAACGTAGCACTATTGAGCTACGAGGGGGAGGTCTATTGGCTTGTTTCAGGTTACATCCACACTTTGGTGACAACTTTTGTTTTGGTTGAAAGAACGTCTCACTAGAGGTACTTTTTTCGGACGACGTATTACTTCTGGTTTTCCTTCATACTTTATTTCGATCAGTACTCTGTTCTCACGTGACATTGATTCCCTAGAATAATTTTCGAGAAATAATTTATTTTCATACATCATTTACGTTGCCCCTCAAGACCTGAAACTTGCTAATTAGCGTTGTGCCGCGCTAACTGGAATCACGGACCGTAAATGATGATGACACTCGAGTTGGCACCAAAGAAGTATTATGGCGCCATCTTGTACGGCAGTTTGTTCTCTACTGTGTTTTAACGAGCTGATATGCCCCAATGTACTCGGAGTATTTTTCTTAAATTTTGACTGTGTGCGTTTTCATTACTTAACAAATCATTGTTGACAACCGGGAATCGACCTGGGTTGATAAATGCTCAAACGTTACCGAAAACATTATATCCGTGGGGCCCGGATGGCCGCGAGTGTAATTTCTCTCTCTGTGACAGTAAAAAAAATGTGTGTCTGCCTTACTTGACGAAAGTTTATATAAGCGGGTCTCTGATCAAGCACACAAACCAGAATATATATGTATCAATTCCCTACTCTACCCTACATTATATCCAATGCTAGTCCACCTGGGCAGCTCTTTCCCATGTAAACTGTCATACTATAGCTACACCAGGGCTATTGAAGATAGCATGCGACTTTTAGGTGCTAGAAATAGGTTGTCGCATATGTTCAAACCAAACCGACATAATAGCACCACCAGAACCAAGAACGACGGAATCTAGCTTGCACCAGTCTCATACACACGGCGATATTTACTAGTGAAATTATATTTATTGCACGATTCGTTTTAAAATTGCTCACCGAAAACATCGTAAAAGTAAACTCCTCAGTATAAAATTCAAACCATCCACCATCCCCCAAATAGGTGGGTGCTTAGAATAAAGCATAGCGGATTCTAAGAATACTGTAAAATTAGCAAAATAAAGTAAACTACAAATAGAATTGCCCCACTTTTTTCAATTAGTGTTAAAATAATAATTGAACTGTAAGAAAATTTTAAAACCTACCTTGTTGGTTAGTTGTTTCTGATAGAATGTATCTCAGTTTAGGCCAGAGGGTTTTGAATTTTAAAGAGAAAATCTATTATTGGTGAAGAACCAAAAACACCACTACTTCCCCAAAATGTTTCCTTTTCGCATCAATAACTTGACTACTATTTGTAAGAATAGAACAACTATTTGTAAGAAAGAATTTACTATTTTGTCGTAGCCCATATTATTCTGTCCTTCTTGTCCAACTTTTATTTTAAGAATTCATCTAATATATTTTTTTAAAAATGCTCTTTGACTTCATAAACATTTACATACATACTTTGGAAACTGAAAACTGAACCTGGATGACGCAATTCGAAAAGCAACGTGTCTTATTATCTAATCTCCATTAAAACCACAAATAGACGTTATTATTACAACCAAGACCATTTAACGGCATTTATTTTCCCTTACTCGATGTCTATTTCTTCTGCTTCTCCCAAACCCCAGCCGAGAGCCATAGCAACCTCATCTCGCATAACCCTTCTTACCTGTCCAGGTGTGTGTGTGAAGTCGGATCAAATAACCTTCGCTCCACCCAGGGTTGGGTCACCCACGACACCACCCAAAATTCCTGTGTAGGAGGATTCACTTGAGGCGAACATTGAAGACGCCTCTCTGAGCATCACTCGGGGCGGCGGGTTTTATTAATGCGCGAATTAAGTCGGAAGGTGGGTCATGGTTTGGGAACGACTCAACTTTTATGTATTCAGCAATAAAATGGTAATCCGTGGATAGGTAGATACTTTTTTTTAAGGGATGGTTGAATGGTGTATGAGAGACTGGTAAAGAACTGAGATAACAGTAGAATAGTAAACCTAATTTAAATCTCGCGGAAGAAGGTATAGACAACATCGGCTCCGGACATAACCCGACAGCCAAAATCCTACAAAAATCCGACAGGACATAATTCCGACAGCCGAAAATCCAACAGGATATAATCCCAACAGTCGAAAATCCGACAGGACATAATTTCGACAACCAAAAATCCAACAAGACATAACCCCAACAGCCAAAAATCCTACAGGACATAATTCCGACATCCGACAATCCGATATGACATAATTCCGACTGGAAAATATTACCGATAGTGTCGAAATTCCGACAAATCAATAAATTGATGACGCTATGCTTATTTAAGGGTAATTTAACAATAATTTTTTGCATTAATATTTTTGCTGTCAGATTTATGGGTTTGGCTCTCAGGATTAGGGCTTGTCGAGATTTCGGCTGTTGGGCTTAAGTCCCAGATCCCTTAAGTCGATGGTTAAATGGCGCATGAGAAACCAGTAAAGAACTTAGAAGTAAGATAACAAAAGAATATAATATACACTGTTAAAAAAAATTCCTTGAATTAACGGAAAAACTACTGGCAGCAAGTTGCCCGGATTTTCCCGTTAATTTCAGGATCTTCCGTTTTGGAATTTTTCCGTTATTTTCAGGAACTTCCATTTCGGAATTTTTCCGTTAATTTCAGGGTCTTCCATTTTGGAATTTATCCGTTAATTTCAGGATCTTCCATTTCGGAACTTCTCCGTTAATTTCAGGATCTTCCATTTTGGAATTTCTCCGTTAATTTCAGAATTTACCGTTTTAGAAATTTTCTGTTAATTTCAGGAATTTTTATTTAGCTGTTTCTTTGTAAATTTCATGAATTTCTAATTTGCATTTCTCTCTAAATTCAGAAAACTTACATAGTATATTTTCTAGTTAATTCCAAGACATTTTTGCTTTTTTCTTGTCAATTTTATTTCTATATACTATTTAGCCATCAATCATTCTAAATATATCCATTTATATATGGTGTTATAAATATTAGCATAGGGAAATTTAACAGGAGAAACAGGGAAATTAAACATGCATCCTGTTTGTTATATGAAACGTAAGCAAATAATGTCTTCATACTTTAACCTCAAATCTATTCAAAACTAACACAATCTATTCCCTTAATATTTTTAAAACCATATTTGGCATATAATCTGAATAAAAAGGATATTGTTCACATTTTTGACATTTAAAAATTACCACTCTTCATATATTTAAAACATGTTTAATATGGCAGAAAAATGTTAATAATTTTTCCAATTTTGATAATTTTTCTGTCATATTTTTTATAATGTATATATTTAGTATTGTTCTGTGGCTAAATGGTATTGTACTTTTCAGTTATCATATCCAGGGCAAAATCATGGGTAGGGGATAGTGAGTCGGGTCTCTTAGGGGTTGAACACCCCTTAACAAAGAGACTCTTTAAGACAGTAGGGGAGACCGGGGCACAATGGACCTAGGGGCACAATGGACCATCCCCTATTATTTATTTTGTATATTTTCCAAATTAGTTCATATTATAAGTAATAAATGACATAACAGTCTTGATCTAGTTATGATGAAAAACCATGTTGTTAGCTCACATATTTGCCATTTTTTATTCTTGATGTGTATTAACCAGGTGAAAGTAAAAAAACTCTCTCCTAGGAATTATCTTCTCATTATTAAAGTAACATTAGTTGGACAAAGTGGCTTAGCATAGTTGAAAGGCAAGATATTTGTCTTTCTTTATAATATATAAATTAATTTCTGAAATCATAATACAGCATATTTTAATTTTGTTTTTTGTTCAAATACAATATGGGGCACTATGGACCACAAAATCTGGGGTACAGTGGACCATGGTCCATTGTACCCCATTCAACTATAAAAAAACTTTTAGTTTCAAAATAAAATAAAAAAAATATTAATGCAAGTCCTTCCGAATTATTAAAAGTTAAATTTGCTATAATAGTAAAATATTTTAATATATATTCTAATATTTACTTCTGAATGTAATAGATTTTTCTCTTCTTCTGATATTGCTTGTTTTTGTGTTTTTTAAACAAGAAGTAACAAATTATTAGTCAACTGATGTTTTAATTTATATATTATGGCTTCAATAAGAGAATGAAAACAATAAGTGTTTTGAATGAGAAAAGTTTTTTTTAAAAAAATTGTATGTGATACTAGAGTGTTAAATTAGTTTAAAACAGAAGTACAAGTATAATATCATAAATTTTTAAATTAATATTTGATTACTGTTGATTTTTTTACTAACAAAAATGTTGTAGTTATAAATAATTAAGTAACAAACAAATTATCTCAGAATTGGTACAATGCACAAAATTGAAATTTTGTTAGTAAAATTTTCAACCGCATTGATTAAGGCAAGACTTAAAAGGTTAAAAAATTAATCTCGCATAAAAACGAAGATTCTTTGATCCACAGTTTTTCCCTACACTTTTGGTGTTGTTTTGTATAGTAATAAAAAAGTGATTTTACTTTAAAGTGATCTTATAATTGTGAAGATAAAATGTAATGCTTTTACTAATTTTTTTTTCCGATATGCCACATAACAGAATAAGAAAGACTTGTGAGGGAACAGTGCCAAAAGAAGTGTTGGAACAGGCTGTAAAACATGTTATTGATGATATTCGTTCTATCTGTTTGGTCACCAAAGTAAAAGGCATTTCAAAAACAGCCCTTTTGAGCTGCATAAATAAGTACAAAACCTCCCATACACCTGCTAGATTTGAGCCTAACTGATCCTTGCACATAAAGAAGATAAACAAAAAATTTCAAAGGGGAGGGAAAAAAGCAAACAGTAATATCTGATAAATCTCTCACTAAAAGAAGTTTTAATGCAATTGGATACTTAAAATTTAAATAAAATCCTTATTTTATATGTATGTTAATCTTAAAAAAGTGCAGATAATTTTTTTCTGCAAAAAATACCATGGTCCATTGTACCCCGTGATGTGGTCCATTGTACCCCGAACCTGGGGTACAATGGACCACTTTCTCACTTGTAATAAAAAAGTGAATTCAGAAAAAAGTAATTGAAATTATATTTTTTTGGTAATGTATTTTTAAGCCAGGATATGTATGTAATATATATACCTTTTTTTAAGCAGGCGGGATGAATATTTTTGTACTTATAGCGCAAAAAATGAAAAAGTGGTCCATTGTGCCCCGGTCTCCCCTAACCCTTGTAGTCAAAAACAAACAATTTTTAAGTGTCTGCATTTGTGCTATACATACATGAATTTGTACTCTGATTGTAAAAAAACAACACAAATTTTTAGTAAATGGGGACGAGAGTTATTATCCCCTCCTGGATACAAACAATGATACAATTTAACAAGATATGAATAACAAAAGAATTACAGAGTATAATCATGTTTTATTTTTCTTTCATAATTGAAAAAGACTGTTATAGTTTTTCAAATCATAAACTAATTTAAAAATGTGTGCAGGATCTACAGATTTAGTTTTCTTCTTTTTCTGAACTTTCCACCCTCTTTGGAGATTTATGATAAACAAGCACCTAAAAAAAATAATATAGATTAATCCAATTTTAAATGAATAGATCTAATGTAAAGAAGCAAGTGGTAATCAGGTGTTAACCAGACAAAATATTCTTAAGCCCCCCTTCTAAAATCAAACAATTTGTCAATTTTTGTTTTTTTTTTTTCGAGCAAGTTTTCCATAGTATCTGCACCGTAATAATTTAATATCAGAGTTAAAAATGATTTTTCTTATTTTGTGAAGAGGGGGAAGGGGACAGACAAGGCATGAATCTTAGAGTATCTTTAATTAATTGATTTATCCATATCTCTAGATACAGTTTTGAGAATTGGAACACTGAAAATATTTTTTAATGGGGGAGAGAAACAAAACAGAAAGGTCCTTGAATAATGTATATATCAAAATTAAAAATACAATTTTATAATAGTATTTACTATAAAACAATAATTTTAAAGTAATAAAATAGTATTTCGTAATAACATACAATCTTATAATTAGTATTCTAGTAAGAGCTAATAACTATTGCTTTTGAATATCACTGACAGTAGACGGTGAGCCGAAAATGAGATATCACTAAGCAGCTATATCTAAATAAACACTAATATAGCGTTCTGCGGACACTTGCAATTCCTAAATTTTAAATTCGTTAGAACATTTGCATTTAATTGGAAATTGTGTTTTTCGTAGTGCAGACTTTTCAAAACAAAGAGCATTGACAATAGTGTATGTAACTTCTGAATCGAATCAAAGCATATGATCTGCATACATCCGTAATCACTAATTGATTTATTAAAATCAACAAAAGAGTATTATTTATTAACGAGAAAGTTTGCGTTATGTATACTTTCATAGTTTTTTTTAAATAAACCATGCTGATAGCGATAGAGTAACCGTGCTTTTCAATCGAGTTTAGGTTAGGTTTTGAATTTCGTTGCACTAGAGCTACACGAGGGCAATTGCTTTTCAATCGAATTTAAATGTAATAATTTCAAATCATTTTATTATTTTTTTAATAATGTGCACTTGTGTGTTGGTGAACATTGTTTATTTCAGATATTTGACAGATTTTTAAACATTTAAATAAATTTACTTAGTTAAGCGTGTTTGTAAACAAACGGAATTATTAATTTCAGGAATCACCCCACGGTCAATTTTATGACTATAGAGATTACAGAAACAAATAAGAAAGATACAAGAACTGGATTCTATATATAGAAAAGAAGGATAGAAAATATAATTCTTAAATAAAATCTTATTTTATTAAAAGAAATGAACATACCTGTATATTTATCTTTCTTGCTTCAGATGTGGTCAAAACAAACAAGCAAAAAACATGGTGGCTGAGTCGGTCGGCGGATGTGTCGAGGCTAAAGACTGTTGGGTGCGAGGTTATATTAAAAAATTCTGTTAATACGGGTCTTAAGTGAAATTCTGCACTCAGAAATACGGTGTTTTTCCGTTTTCGCTCGTCAAGCGTTTAAGGAAAACGGAAACAAGTTGTTTATTTCCGGCAAACCGTCTGTTTGTTAAAGAAACGCAATATTTCCGTAAATTCCCGAAAATAATCACAGAAATATGCACGTAAAAATCAGGTTTTTTTTAACAGTGTAGTACATCTTTTTCAAACCTCGCAGAAACGCAGCTTCAACATTTGACATCTTAACTTACTCGTGATTACTATATTTTATTGTCGATTGTAAATTAGGGTGGAGTAAAAGAAAACAATATTTAGAATCTTGTTTGGTAATATCTCGTAAAATATGTATATTTGCTAGTTGAACTCAATTGAATGAAATTTACGAATTTTAAACAGGTCCAGCTCTCTACAGAGGCAGAAAGTTTTATTCTTTAATTTCAAATAAACTGAAAATTATATTTTTAAGCTAAAATCTTTATGTACGTTCATAACTAGCACCTGACTTTTTCACTTTTTCTGTACTCACTTTTTGAATTCATTATTACTTGAACAAGAAATTTCTTTTACTATATACTTATTATTTTATTCAGTAGTTTAATCAATTGGCAAATACATATTATGACAATTTATAGTTTAGTAATTCGATTTAATTCATAAAACACTTGCATATTCGCAAGATGCTTAATTTTTTTAGCATATTTTTTAAGATAATGTATTATTAATTCTTAACCCAGAGGTATAATAAAATGAACTGAAAAACAAACCTTAGTAAATATAAATTCATGATAGTTTAAAAATAAATATTTTAAACAATCCTTCAATCAGAGTTTTTCTTTATTTTGAATTAGAATCTTATTAATAAATCCTGGAACTCTACCTTGAAGCTGTTTGTTAGTGGGTTCTCAAATACTCCTGTAACAACTTTAACTACATAAAATACTTTATCTCTCATAAGGTTCCTTGTCAACACTGTAAAAGTGTGTTATAACACATTTTTAGTGTGTTGATTCATAACTCGAAAAATGTGTTGCTGTATAGCTCGTGACAGCATGTTCTACCTAAATCTCTATGAAGTAAAATTACACCAAAATAATAGTATAACGATACACCATAAAATAAAAAGAAGCTTGAAACTTCTTTCTATTTAATGGTTTAAAGTTACTAGATATGGCTGGAAACCTGCACATGCTATTAACAGTTTCATTTAGAAATGTTACACGAAATGTTTATAGTGTTTGAGTAACATTAAATATCTTTTTATGTTATTTTTTTATTTTGAAATAGTTGTAATGTGGTGGTGTTTTTTAAAAACTTGTATTTAAAAATCCTCGATCCTTAAAAACAAATTAAATTAAGACAATTTCAAAGGTAAAGGACTGAAAAAAAATAGGAGAAGATATAGGCATGGAAAAGTTTTTATGCTTTCTTTTTTTTAGATTACCCAACCCATTTTTTTTTATTTAAAACTAGAACTAATTTCCTACTTTACTAGAAACTTTTTTCATAGCTTACGCATTTTTATTTTTATTATAAAAAAAATAAGAATATAAACTTGTTTAAAATACGGTGCTGGTATCTAAGTCTTAATTAAATATTAAAAGTTCTTTTAAATGAAAATCTCTTATTTTCTTAATTAAAAATTTACAGTTATTAACTGGCGTCAAAATTGACAGTTTTTAACTGTAAAAACAACAGTTTTTCAGTGTAAATTTCTAGATAATGGAATAATCAAAACACAATAATGCTGTTGTCTCAAATGAAATTCTCTTGTATAAAATGAAAATATTATGCATTCGATTATTCGAATATGTTTTCTACAAAGCTTTTTGTTACCACTAAATAAAATAAATTCTCATACAAATTCGTAACCTAGATGTAAAACCGAAAAAACTTTTGTTTTACCGTTTCTGTCTGCTTATAGCATAATTCCTAGAACAAAAAATGTATAGTATGTAATTTTTGGAATAAAAATATTTATAAAGTTTCTCTAGATAATGCGTGAATTCCGCGTTTCTTCTATAGTTTAGGAGCATTGGTCATTTTAACGTCATAACTTTACGTCAGGCATAACTTTTACGTCAATCTGAAGTTGTGACCGAAAATAGCATTCAAGATTATTTTTACTAGTACTAATCGACACTACTATCTTATTACTAGATTGTGAAATAGAAAATGTACACTCTGTTACAAATTCTGTAAGATTACAGCACATTTTGCGGGATTTTTTTACATCATAGAGTTGTAATGTTTGTGTTAATGCAAATTTATGTTTCCACGATGTACAGAGTTACATTATCAACTCTACTCCAATAGCGTTTAAACAGGGACGATGGATGCATCGAATTACTGACAAGCCAATAATATAAACGTGTTTTTTTCCACCTTACCACACACTACATTTTACATCACATGTAAAATGTAATGCACAATAATTTTATTGCACAAGTAATTTATAGCACATTGTGATGGCAACACTTTTACCATCACACTGGAATGGTAAATTAGTGTTTTCTTACAGTGTAGGGGAGAGCAGGGGAATCCCGCCACCTCGGCTAATGCCGTCACCCCTTGTATCTCGCCAGCGGTGTGTGTGGGAGGGGGACTGTGCGCGCTGACCTGTAGCAGGAAACAAAGTAATTTGTAGTACAGTCGCTAATGGCCGTGCGGTGAGTTGGTGTAAAGTTATTTAAAAAATACGGTTTTTAGTGATTTTCATCTAATCTTGAGCCTTCTGAAATTAAGCGATAAGTGACTGCTATCTCTAAGTTAGATAAATCAGTTATATATCATTTAAAAGAGTAATTATTTGGCTATTTTATCACGTCATTAGTTTGGACGCTAGGCTAACTACCTTTCTTTAAACAACCGTCTATGCCATTTTGTCTTACTGGGGTAATGCCGCCACATCACTCTGGGGTTATGCCGCCACATGTAAAATGATGGCGGCATAATCCGTAAAATAGAAATTTCATATATTGACCCTACAACCTATTACTTTTAGTTAGAGATGCCACGTATCCGAAAAAAGAATAAATGAACTGGTCAAATAGACCAACGAAGCTTTAAAAAAAATCTGCATAGATAGTTGCACACAGAAAGTTAATAAAAGAGCTGTACCCTGTACAATTTACCATTCCAAAGTTAATTGAAACTATTTTAGTTCTATATGTATTGCTTTATTATGTAATTTTCCATTATTTATAGATTATTTGCTTTGTTTATTGATATGGCGGCATAACCCCAGTGGTGTGGCGGCATTACCCCAGATACCGGGGTAATCCCGCCACTGTGCGAGCTTTAGAAAAATACAATTTTATTCAGTTTCTATTAAAAATTTAAATTTAAAAAAATCACTACAGGATAGGTTATGAACTGTAGTATGCTATAATCATTACAATTTACATTAATAGCAACACAATTCTGCACGAAAATTCAATTTCCCTTAAGGTGGCGCCATTCCCCTTCTCTCCCCTACTTTAAAATAGCTCGCACAGGAGCCAGTGCAGGTTAAAACAGGTCCGACACCATGTACAAGATTTTTTTAAAGGAAATTGGATGACAATTACGGCGGTCTGGAATTGCTGGCGGCTGCATATTTCTGGTGCGATGTTAATCCATTTACACTAAAAAAAATTGACTCGTTTTTCTTTACTTAGGAAAAGAACCGCCCTGGGATGAGCGAAAGGTGCTTTAGCATAGGGCCAAGCTCTTCAATACGTTCCACGTACGTTTTTCAATACGTTTCACGTTCAGTCAATTCTCCCATTGACTAAAAAAAGAATGGATATACTATTTTTTAAAAAATTAGAAAATATTTTTTCTCTCTTTCTTAAAATTAAACAACGCAAAGAAATGAAAAGGGGCGCCTAAAAATAAAACTTCAAATGCAAAAAAAAAAAACAAGTTAGCTGATAACGCACTTTATCAGACAACTGAATTCGAAGTTAGGCGTTTCTGGATTGCTCTCGCACTGGGCCTCGCATCTGCTAAGAGTAAGAGCTTGATAAAATGTTTTCATAAAGCCCATTTTCCTCCCTCCATTGGCGATTCCTTGGCGAGGAAGTTACCTGCTCGTGCAACCTGTAAAATTTGATAATGAGCTCGTGCGGCTAATGCGTAGGTGGTTCCGCCGATTGAATTCATTTGGCCTTGGGAGATTCACTTGTGTTCGCTATTTTGTTCTGCTTTTTGTTCCAAGATCCACACCCCTCTTTTCTTTTCACTATGTCCGGGTGGATGCCATGTTTTCTAATCAACGTGACTCAGGCTCTCAAATTATTGAATTGGCTTGAACCGTAGTTGGTGGGACTGAGAGGTCGTGACTTCCTATAGCAGATTCATCAAAAGAAAGCCTTGCACAATATTGGGGGATTTACATGTTTGTGTAGTTAAAACTAAGTTTATTATTATTTTATTGTTAATTTTACATGTTTTACTTTGACGGATGGGTGTGAGATTTACTGATAACCGAATAATTAAAGGATGAAGCTAGGGTGCATCCGTCCTTCTAAATCCATTTGCGCAGAAAATTCGAAAACATATTTTTTTTCCCTTTTAAGGTTTTTTGTATGTTAGGTTTTATGTTTTTCATGTAAATCAGTTGAATTAGAACATAACTTGAACTCTAAACTCTGTTAAATTTGAATTGAAAATGTCTTCTGATATAGATATAGTTACACGGTCTATAGAAATTGTGTTATTAAAATTATAAAATATGCGAAATTTTTTTGTTATCAAATTCTCTTGATATTCATTTTTAGTTTAAAAAAGTTTCATACTTTTATTACTACTGACTTGATTAAACGTAGATTTCTGAGACTTCAAATGTAAGAACAGGTTATAGTTATTTGAATCTTTTACGTACATAACCCTATTCTATTAAATTCTGATAAAAAGAACATTCTAATTTTCAAACTTAAACAAGCACTTTCTTTTTGTAAATATAATTATTTTACTCATTTGAAGCTGTTTATGTATTATTGTTCTATCATTACTATTTCAATTTCAACTTCTGTCAGCTTCAAAACTCTAACTGTAATTTTTGGAATTGGTTCTGTTTGCCCACAACTTGTTTTAACAATTGAAAAGCTTAGTGGTACAACGTGCTAAGTGGCATTTTTTAAACAAAATTAGATGTTTGTGTTAATGAGCAGATTACCTACTTCTTTAACAATTACAAGTTTCAAATATTTCATAAACTTTATATTTAGTAGATTTTTTACGGCTTGTAAGTACCGTTTTCCACAGATCTGGCTGAAAAACAAAAATTTTAAACCTCGGTTTCTCGTTTTCACCTTTATGTCACTTAAAGCCGGAGACAGCACATGCTGCCATCGGATTTAAGGAGTTGACTCCTTATCCATATGTAATGCTACTCCATAAAGCTGAAGTAACGTTTCACTATTTTTTTACACTGAAATTTAAATACAGATATTTTCATTCCGCAGTTCTGAATTATTTTATAACTGCAAGTTTGTGTCTTCAGATAACAAAGCTTGAATTAGAAATAGCTGTCTTAAATAAAATTGACAATATTTTCTACACTGCTCACAACAATTAGGGGAGCGCATGGTTTAAACTCCTTCAACCCCAATGTTTCCATTTGGCATCATGAGCTTGCTATTTTTTTCTCACTAAGTTGAGCATGAACTAAATAACCGTTAGATGGAAGAATCATGTCTTTTGATGATGTAAATAATGTTTGTTTTACTCAAATGAAAATATGAAAACATGGTAAAATAAAATTCACTCCCCAAAAAATTTAGGAAATAAATTGACCCTAAATTCTTCACGCTTGTATTCTCAGATGTTTAAAAATTGATTTTAACTCTTTTTTTGCAAATGAAAATTTGAAAAAATTATCGCTATAATTTATTCTTAATTTTTTATTCCAATTTTTCCCGCTTAAATTTTAGTTAAAAAAATAAATATTCTTCCGCCTGTTTTTTACCATTTCATTCTGGATGCATAATGAATCTATTTCACAAATTTTAGATTTTTAGAATGAAAAACAAAATGCTGAAACTGAAATTGTTAACAAAAGTATGCAAAGTGCTCCCCTAATTGTTTTGAGCAGTGTATTACACGCGTAAATTAAATATAATTTCTAAACGTCTTATTCCAAAAATGTATTTCATTGAGGTAGAACATACTGAAAAATGTGATAATTTTGTTTGGGTATTAAGCTAATCCTTCATGTATTCATGTTTTTAATTTATACAATTTAAGAGCAAATCTGTCAATAATGGAATCTAAATAAATTAAAGTAATTATCAAAACATATTCTTCTACAAATATAATTTACGTCCCCCTAAGTAGGTTTGTAACAGTTAACTGACACATAGAACAATTTCTACACAAAATTTATACACATAACAAAAAAAACGTCAAACACAGCACCTAGTTGTAATTTAAAAAGTTTAACTTACAACTAAGCCAAAATCAACAAATTTTGATCAATTTTCTTTAGCAAAGCTTTTTCAATGTTCATTCAATTTTCAATCAATTTTCTTTAGCTTATTTGGCGAAAATGTCGACAAAGCCTTAAATTACACGAGCTTTTTATTCTCGAATAAGCATTTTGCAAAAACCTGATATTTTCGTAATATTTTTTATTAACAAAGCATGAAAATACTTTAAACTGTCCCAAAATAATAAGAAAATTAATGCTAACCAGATTCTTATGGGGAAAAAATATAATTCTTTGCCGCTTTGCTACTAACCAAATAATGAAAAATTAAAGAATCATATTGTACTAGATTTATAACGTCATTTTAAACTGGTTTATGACAAAAATAGATACTGCTTTAAATAATACATTTAAATAAAGTTTCTAATGCTATTGTTGACTTGAAAACAGAGATTTAAATGATTAAAATTGAAATTTCAATGCTATTTTAAAGGGTAATTCACCGGCAAATTATTTCGTCAATTTTATCGTCAAATACACATGATAATATCATATCAATATTATGAGTGACAGGGAGAGTCAAAGGAAAGCTTTAAGGATAAAATAATTTTTTATTTTCTTTAATGTAAACTTTAATATTTTCTTAACCATGTTTTATAAAATCATAAATTAGATTATTTTTTTATATAATTGTGTCCAGATGTATTTTCTACTTGATGAAATAATCATTTGCACACAAATATGCTTTCAAATTAAGCTCAAATAAAAACTGTTAAATTTGCGAAAAGGAAGGATACTGCCCAAATAGGAATAGTCAAGTCATAAAAAAGAAAACGAAAGTTAAATAACAAGGTTTGTTAAGAAAAGGAAGAAAAAATTTGGAATGCGATCTAACCCCGGTAGTTCAATTCTTTCTTGGAACTTTTTCCCATGGTAAACAAATCACGTAGATACACTAAACATTATTAGTACGATAGGAAAGAATTTTCACAAACCCCGTTTGTAGCGGTCAATGATCGAATGAATGTATAAGGTCTGACCTTCATCCTCGTGAATTATAAGAAGTTGCGAAAATATTTTCTATGGTTGTACACAAATTTTTGATTTTGTTAATGGTGATTTCATCAAGTAATTTAATTTTCATGACGAATACTTTTCATTGACATTTAATTGAAATAAAATTAAATTTGTTCACTTTGAGGTAATTGGAATGTTTACATATTCATATATACAGAACTTTGTATATACGGAAGTTATTATTATGGTATTCATTATTTCTCATAACTACGTGTTTTAAGAAAAATCATAATTGCGTCGCGGTAAAAATAATTACAATTCCCCACGTTTTCATGGTGCAGACAAAAAAAAATGCTTGTTAAATGCATCATTCGCATATTTTGATAAATAAGCCACAAACATTGGACATTTCTTTCGTAGTAAAAGTATTATTTAGTATAATTTATACTTTTATTCACAAATAAATTCCATTGAGATGAAACGTAATGGAAGGGTCTCAACTAATGAATATTTCTGCACTTGTACCATTGACAATTACTTTGGGGATTAAAGTTTCTGTGTTTTGAGAGGGATTATCAGTTCCAGACTGCTAATGCATAAATTTTGAAAACATAAATGAATGCATAAATGAAGAAATCATAAAAGATTGAAATCAAAAATGAATGTAATCATAAATGTCTGAAATCATAAATGAATGTAATCATAAATAAATGAAATCATAAATGAATGCACAAATGAGAGAAATCATAAGTGATTGAAATCATAAATGAATGAAATCATAAATGAATGTAATCATAAATGAATGTAATCATGAATGAATGTAATCATGAATGAATGAAATCATAAATGAAGGAAATCATAATTGAATGAAATCGTAAATTATTGCATAAATGAATGAAATCATAAAAGAATGCATTAATGAATGAAATCATAAATGAATGCATAAATTATGAAAATCTTCATAACAGCAAAATAAAACAAATTTAAAAGGAAAATTCCATTTGATAATTTAATTTTTAAGTTTTAAATGCCCCAAAATATTTTCAAGATGACGGCACTATTTTTAAATTTATCAATTTTTAAATAACAGGTGTTATTTTAATTATTTTTTTTTATTTTGATGTTATAACGATTCTCATACCTGGTGAAGAACTTATTTTTTTCCAAAGCAATACTTTTGCAGAAGTTGGAGTTTTAAAACTTACGCATTAGTTATATGGGACTTACCAACAATTGTCTATCCTTCTTAGACAATGCTCTCCACTTTCTTTATAAAAATGGACAATTTTAATTGATTTCAGAATCAAAGTCCTTATGGGATACTTCCTGGCTTTTAATATTACTTTCTTCAGATGCTTTGTAACTCTTCTATGAATATCCTGAGCTTAAAGAAAACCCAAAGGCATGAATTTCATGAGCGTTGGACCCAACTTTTTCAGTAATAATAATAAATTTTAAATTAATAAATTTGTCATAACTAAACATTTTATAAATAGTAATTTTTTTATGTTCTAATTTTTTGCTGGAAATGATTTTAAGATCATATTTTCAAGAATAAACTTACTTCTGACTGTTTAAACTAACATGGTTTTTCTTTTTAAATATATCTACAAAAAAAAAAACATTCATTTTTGGCCCTTTTCCAGGGCTCTCAGAAGACCTATCTTCCAAACCAATCTTATAAGAAGAAATTGCTGTTAATATGAATATCCAGCAATTCTGTAAATAAGAGACACGGAGGTAATCTTTGTTTATTTTGCATAAAAATATATATATAGTCTGACCCCGCATTCATAATAGCACTCTGGATCTGGTCGAAAACGTCGGAAAATGGACAGAAAAGGGAAGAAAAAAATATTATTAAAAAAATTCAATAAAATATTTAACGTCGTCTCTATTCTGATTTTGCGCCATGAATACTTTGTTAGACGATACATGGCTCTTCGGTAGGATTTTCCCAGCAGAATTGTCTCTGGAATGAAAAAAAACTATTTTACTCTACGGCGTACTACAGTGTATGTCAAGGTAATCTTGCAGTCTACGTACCTGACACAAACGAGTACGTTAAGGGATTCTTAATGAATCTATCCTAACTGAATCCTAACTTAAAATATTATCATATTCCTAACTGAAAAGTTCAGTAACAAAAGGCGCGTTTGCACGAGCCCTCGAATCCATGGAATGCCTATTCCTCCATCAGGGAAAAAAGTCATCGAGTAGGATTTCTAACCCATTCGGCCGTCTGTGGCCGAATCCATGGATTGAAACGTCAACCCCTCCTTAATTGGAGGGTTTGATAACCCTCCAATGAACCCTGCAATTCCGGTTCTGCCTGGACTAAAATCCCCAAGAGGGGAAAATAGCGGAGTTTGCGCTTCATTCCATGGATTCGCTGGCTCATGTAAACGCGCCTATAATCTGATAAACAAACATGCATATGCATACTACTGACGGGGTTAAATTGAAAGTGTCTGAATTGCAACCCACGAAGGTCAAGGCTCGAAAATGGTCCATTCCGCAATTGCGAGGGCAGGGCCGCTGCTTGGAGGGAAAACAACTTGCATTTGACCTTTGTTCGTTACTGTTTTTGATCAGCGATTGATTGTGCAGATGCAAGGCGGGCAATCAGGTCACTCTCAAATGCTAAGTGGACTAATGCGTTCACTGACTGGGAAATTGGACCGTGAGAGATTTTCGCTTTCCTCCCTGACCTTACACCACTCGATGCTGCTTCGGGTTGCTTTATTAGGATCGTGGCAGAAGAACCCTTCCTGGTCGAGCCTGCGGTTTGAACTTACATTTGGATTGAGTGTGGTGTGAAGCTTCTATATTATTAAGTTTGCATTCAAACTTGTGTGTAATGGTTTGACCCATTGGTTGGGAGACCAGACGTACTGCTTTTCGCAGTACCGTTTAGTTTGTTACTCAACCATAACTCACAACCATAACATACACTCTTAACAACCATACACTCTTAAAACAAACGAGTAAAATCCACTCCAGTTGGAGAAGTGCATTTTCGACACCTAAAGGCATGCATATTTTCTCAGACTGAGTTAAAATCACTCGTTTGGAGTGTTCCTGTCGGAGGTTTAACACACAAAGGATCCACTCCAAAAGGAGAAGTGCATTTTCCAGTCTGGAGGAGTGAAATCCACTCAGACTGAGTTAAATTAGGAGTGTTTGTTTTAAGAGTGTAGATTAGCAATCTAATGCATACTATTGCCATATGGCAACAAGTAACATAATCCACTTTATTCCATTAAAGTATTTATCCCTCTTGACAAATCTGAGGTGTTTCTTTTCATTTATTACATTCAATTTTAAAGTTTTAGTTTCTAATAACCCTCATAGATGACAGTAGTAAAAGTGTATTCAAAATTAAAAAGTGAAGTTATTAACTGTTGTGAAATTACGTCTTTGGTAGTATTCAAAGCATAATAATATTAATACTAAATACAAATACATTGTTTTGAAAAAATATTTATAGGTCACGAGGATTATTTTAAAATATATTTAGTGGTTTTCTCTCTCTAGTCATTCTTATCCAAATGGGAATTTTGTGGTTGATTTTCGCCATATGGCAAAAAATTAAAAAAAATTGAAATTATTTAAATTCTAAAGCAGTTCATTTTTTTCAGTATTTTCCCAATAATGTATGAGTATTAAATATACAAATATATTTTTCGGGTTGAAACAAAATTCATGCATTAAAGGGTTAAACGTAATCGAAAAGTTTATCGCTGAAACAAATATGGTTAGGCTACCCAATGGTAATTGAAATTTTTGCTCGAAACAGCGTGTTTTTACTCTATCAAATATATTACTAAAACTATTCACTTTACAATTAAACTTTGAAGTAATTCCATAGATCAAACTTATACTAGCAAAAATGGTATTAATTGTGTCCGAAATCCTTCGTGGGAATTTTTATTTTCACACACTTTTACTCAAACCGCTAAAGGAGCCAGTTACAATTTAGTCAATCTAAATGTTCGACTTTAAATTGTGGTTAAAATATAGTTTGTGGTGAGTCGTTTTTCGTGTTGTGGTTATTTGGTTGAGACATCAGATTATAAGATTAACATGCTCAATTACTGCAATACTAAAGTTGAACAGTGGGTTAAATAGGTTGGTTGGAAAAATTAAGGACTCATATCCTAAGGCCTTGTCCAAATACACCGGTTCCAGCAATGTTCTCCGTACTTACGGATAATCGCACAGCCAATGTTGGCTTGTTGGTTGATATACATATATTTTCAGGCTTATGTGCTTGCTCAGAGAGCCGCTTATAAATCTTCGTCAAGTAAGACAGTCACAACACACACTCACACTCACATGCACACACATACACTCTTAAAACAAACACTCCCAATTTACCTCAGTCTGAGTGGATTTCACTCCTCCAGACTGGAAAATGCACTTCTCCTTTTGGAGTGGACCCTTTGTGTGTTAAACCTCCGACAGGATCACTCCAAACGAGTGATTTTAACTCAGTCTGAGAAAATATGCATGCCTTTAGGGTGTCGAAAATGCACTTCTCCAACTCGAGTGGATTTCACTCTTTTGTTTTAAGAGTGTACAGGTTCCTGGAGACTATTTCCCTCCCCTTTAGGGACATGTCTAAATTGTGGAGGTGGCGCGTGATAGATGGCAGCATTTGTCACGTACACTCTTAAAACAAAAGAGTGAAATCCACTCCAGTTGGAGAAGTGCATTTTCGACACCCTAAAGGCATGCATATTTTCTCAGACTGAGTTAAAATCACTCGTTTGGAGTGATCCTGTCGGAGGTTTAACACACAAAGGGTCCACTCCAAAAGGAGAAGTGCATTTTCCAGTCTGGAGGAGTGAAATCCACTCAGACTGAGGTAAATTGGGAGTGTTTGTTTTAAGAGTGTACCCGTGGGAAACTGCGCAATGACCTCCCACAGGACTTTCGGACCCAACAGATTTAACGAGCACTTACTCCACATATATTTGGTGAGTTTTCAGCGACCAGGTTTCGGTCGCGGGACCTTCCGATCCGTAGATCGCTACTCTGACCTCACCTACTCTGGCCTACTCTGTGGCGCCTCACAGTCCACAGCCAATGTTAATTCGATTGAAAATTTCACATGTTACTGAAGCAAAAACCATACTTACGATTTTACCGGTGATTTTCAATTTAGTAGGAGAAATGCCGAGTGAAGTTGAAATAAAAAAAGTCGAGGAACATTTTTCTGCAGTACATTGCCATTGCAGAAGCTTTTAGCATCGACACTACTTGATTGGTAAGATAATGGATTGAAGCAATTAAGGAAATATTTAAATTAAAATCTTAAAGATAGTTTGTGTGTACGCTTGACTAACGTCAATATTCCTTATTACAAAAAGAAAGCATCAATTAAGGACAGTTTGTTAATCTTTTTTCCAAGTAAGCAAAGAAGCAATTCTAAAACATTTTGTCCAAAAAGAAATATCTGAAATACATTCGTATCTCTTAGGAGAAATGTTTTGAAAGAGTCTTTTTTCGATTAAAATACTGTAAGTGCACTGCGAAAATCATTGTTGAACAAATAAGAAAAATTTTTAACATCTGAAACTTTTATGTGCTTATTATGGTGGAGGTATAATAGGACACTACAAGGAATTGCGCTGCAAAGTAATTACGTATTTAAATACGATGATATTTTAACTATTTCAAACTTCAATTTTTAAAAAAAAGTTTTACTGAAAAATAAGCATTTTTATTGGTTAATCTCATGGGCGTGTCTCATTCAAAAACATTCCAATAATAAAAAAAAGAGGCGATATACATATTTCGGATTCCATTTCTTTAGAACATAAGAAATAAAAAATGTAACCCTTATTAATGAACCCAATTTAATTTCGCTTCTTAAAGTACATTCTTGTATTAAACAAACACAGATCAAATCCAATATAATTGTGTGAAAACCGGGTTATTCGCTAATGATCAACACTCCAAAACGGCAAACCCAATCGAGGAATAAATACCTTGTCTAAAAAAATAATAATTTGTTTTACGTGTCCTGAATATTGATCATTAAGTGTCCCACCCGCTAGTCAGAAAGGGCGTAAGAAGTGTCATTTCTCACACTTGACATATGACGCTTGACACATGATGCCTGGCATGTGATGCTAACCTCTTAAGTAACGGGTCTCTTTAGCAGGTGAAGTGTTGGGCTAATAAAGTTTTATCTGACACATTTGACGCAAAATTCATCCTTAGGGTCATATGGGGGAATTATGGATCAAAAAATCACAACTTCCTATTTTTTTCTAAAGTATGAAAGATAGAAAGATTTAATTTTGCATGGAGTAAGCTTAAATAATTTAGAATTTATTTAAATAATAACTTTACCTAAAACTTAATTATTATTAGTTTTATTTTAATTATTGAGTGATCAGGAATTACCCCGGGTTTGGGCAATTATGGATCACACATGGGGTAATTATGGATCACCCTTTTTTTTATACAAATGCATATTAAAAGTAAATCAATACTTCAAATTATCATTTTTTAGCTCATAAAGAGATTGTTTTAGCACATAAAAGTAATGGAAACGAAACTTGGCATATTTTTTAAGCCAAGTTAGAATTCTCTATGCATCTTTCCTCATACATGTATAATGAACCATCAAAAGAAGTCTATTTTGACAAAAAAAATTCAATGGACTCTATTACAGCAATCCAAACTGAATTATATCGCACAAATAAATATTCTTTCAGAAGTTTTTAGTTTAAATATAGTTTCTAATAAGTTTAACGCAATGGCAACAGTGAAAATATTGAATAAAAATAGAATTTTCATGCTATTTCAAAGTAGATTAAAATTTTTGTTATTTAAATTTTAAATAAACTTCTAATTTGAATTTTTTAATGAAATTTGGAATGCAGCCTAATCTGATTTTATGCTTCAAAATGACATATATCACTTACCTAAAAACACATGAAAAATTAAAAAATATCACTGATCCAGAATTACCCCAGTGATCCAGAATTACCCCAGTAAACTGGGGGATAAATCGATATACCTTTAAAATCATTAAAAAAAAATATTATGAAATTTTTTTTATCGGATTGAAAAGCTTAGACCTTTTCCTATTGAAAAATAGCACCAACAAAATAGTTAGTTCAAATATGTTTCTCCAGTATGAATCTTAAAAAAATTCATGTTTTTCAAAGACAATCTTTTTTGAAGATGTTTTTATAGTAGTGTAAAAAGTATTTTTTTCTATTTTTTGCTGCAGAGTTACATTGTTTTTGAACTTGATATAAGAAAATAGAATGTATAAGGATGACTTGGCATAATTTATTTTTTTTCTAAAAACCATTTTTAATACTTAAAACTTAGTGATCATTATTTACCCCGGAAAGAGAGTGATCCATAATTCCCCCATGTGACCCTACTTAAAGTAAAGATCGGTTCACACTTTACGGTCATATTCGCCGTACGATCGCGATGGTAATGTAAAGGCATTTGGATGTTTCACATAAGTAGGAAGCAAATACCGGACTTACGGTTTTTATTCAAGTAGTGATAATGCTAAAGCAGTTGCAAAGTACGGTAGAAAAGTAATGCTAAAATAGTTGCAATGTACGGTAGAAAATGTGTCTGCATTTATTATTCACTTAACATTGTCTGAACTTGATTAAAAACCGCATTCTAAACAGCAAGTCCGGTGTTTGTTTCCACCGCATGTGAAACATCCAATTGACTTACTATCAGCACTAGGATTATCCGGCAACGTTACAGGAACCTATGCGTTCGAAACAAACCCTAGGGTTGTTCTGTAGTATAAGCGAACTATGCCAAGCGTCATATTAAAATAAAATAACACGAATTTTTAACTTAATGTTCGAATCTAGTGGTTTTGTTTTTGTTATTAAAAATGTTTATGTAAATATATTTGTTTTTTAAAAGAAAATTTAGTGGGAAGTTTGTTAAATTCATATAAGGACTTGTTCTTAAATATTCGACCCTTGTAAAGGGTTAAATATTGTAATTATGATTAATTATTCTAATTATAAATTCTTATAAGCAAATAATTTTTAATTTCTTCCCACATATGCAATCTTTTAATTTCGTTTATAGAAACAGCATGTTTTTAGCAGAATAAATGGTCTATCGCATGCCTTCGCAAATAATAAAAAATAAAACATGCTAAGGAAAGCATTTAAAAATAAAAATATTACTTACCAATCTTATCCAATTTCACACTGCAAAAACACGACTTTTATTTAAATGTCCCGGACTTTCGACGTCTTTTAACCATTCCGGTTAATTTACGATCTTAAACCGGTTTATTAAACTCGTTTATTGCTTAAAACAAATTCCTCAAAACTTGTTCTCAATAATGTCACTTCATGGGCTTGCTAAACGTCAACAAGATTACTTCTTTTGTCTTTTATCTGTGGAGATATTTGGCAGCCGAGTTGATATCCCTCTTCACTTGTAACGATATCAAGTAGTGAACTCAACGACAAATAATTCTCAAATTTAAAAGTTCGAATATTTTACTGGACAAAAACGTATTTTAAACTTCAATTTACCATACTACCGTCCCCGTTTTCTCAAGTTTTTTTTTTTCTTTGTCAACTCAGCTGCCAGTTTAAGACAGTAAATTTAACGGGATTTTTTGTTTTGATATTCTATTGGTAAATTGGTTTCTTTACGGCAGCTCTGTATTATTCCGACAAAACTCACTTTTAAGAGAAAAGAAATATCCAGAACCGTTTCGTCAAACCAACACGGAAAAGTGTAAATGATTTTTCTCTTCGCACCTTTCTGTTGAATTATGAATGTAGTAATCACTGGGCTTGCTAGACAAGTTTTCTTTTATTTGGTATCATGTCGAATGAGTTTTGACGTTTTTTGTATATCTTTATACTATGGGTCTTGTTTCCAAATTAAATCTTATCGGGTACATTCGAATAGAGATGGGATGTTATCTGCCGTTTAACTTGGCTACGCCTAAAGTGTAATGAGGATAGTTACATTCGGTAGGCAAAATTGATAGGCTTTTAAATGAAACATTTTGCTTGGCATTGTATGGACATTATTTTCTGTATTTAATTACATGTTATGCTGGTACGCTATTTCATGTTCAGATATAAATTTAAACATGTAAAGCTTTCCGAGATGACTACTGGATTTAAAAAGCTAAATGTTAGACAAAGAATTTGCTGATAACTTTGAGTTCATCCTTTGAGTGGAAAATATTTAAAAATAAAAAAAAACGTATCTTCATTTTTAAAACAACAAAGTAAGACTGTACATATTTTTCTAAGATCTTTGTCTTTAAGTGCATAAAAAAATTGGTTGAAACAAATAACTATAAATGCGTGTGAAAAATATTGTCGATAGTTTTATCAAAATTAATCGCCAGCTATTTATCTGTTGTATTACTTCTATACAAAAGAAAATATAAGTAAAAATCACTTTGTTCCACTCCTTCAGTAAATATACATCTTAAAATATGTTTTGAAAAAGAAAATATTTTGGATATATAACCCACCTTAACCCGGCCATAATTAAAAACCCAATGTTGATCCAAGAATTTGCGAACAATGGAACTTTTTTCATTTGCCATCGTTTTGTTCTACGTTATGGGCGTAGCCAGTGCATATCCTTGATTACCGGGCCTTTTTTCTTTGCTTACTTTCACGATCGCTTAGTATTTATGGCTATAGAAAGTCGCCGCTGCCCCTACCAAGTCGAAAAGAGTTCCCCACATGCCTTTGAAAACCGGACTGTTCAGGCCATTTAATGAAATGTAACGACTCCAATAGTCTTATTGTTTCGGCGTGTCCTTTACAGAGATTAAAATTAGAGTTATTAAAAACTAGCTACGCTACAAAGTGATTGAAAAAAAATCTGCACGATGCGTTTCGCTACGGGAATTATTCTTTTTTGCTTTTCAAGCTTTTACACAGTGGTCATAAAAGCCATTTCGTATTTAAATGAAGAGATGTTTCACGTTCAACATTTAATTATAAAACTTGATTCGCATAAAGGGCCTTGCTTTGATTAAGTGGTTAAGAAAGGATGGGGAATCCTTTTCGTGTATAGCAGTAATTATCCTCTTCTTTCTTCATTTGGAAAGAAGTATTTGTTTCAAAGGGAATTTGTGTAATTACTCGCGTGAGTTTGTAAATAGAATCTTTTAAAAAAACATAATATTAATGATGCGTTTTAATATTTTAAAGTTTATTTTAAAATGTAAGTTTTCTGATTCCAGGAAATTTAACTTTGCTACAGATACAGGCTACAACTTAAAGCTTATTTTGACACTTAATTAAGCGATATTTTGAAAAAATACGAAGCAATGCTCCAAAATAATTGCGGTTTGCAGGTATATCAGAACGGCTTCCTATTTCAACAAACCACAATTAAAATTATTTCAAAATTTGCTGGTACAAGGCACTTTTTCCAGTTAATTATTGGTCAAAATATATGATAAATATATTAAGTAAAGTAAATAATGAACGCTCTCTCTTTTAAAGGTTAATCCTTTACAAAAAACACCAATAAAAAAGAGAGTAATGGGTTCCGCTTAATGGCCTTAAAATCATATGTTTAGCAAAACTTTAACAGTTTCCGATCAAACGCAGTAGGTTAGAAAAAGTCCACCCTAAATTGTCTGAATATTTTACAAATTATCTCCAACATAATGAGTCATTCAACATTTTCAGTCATTTCAGTTTTAAAACCAGAATGAGATATTAATACTTATGGAATCCACCAGAAGTTGAGGAGAAAAGTATTAAAGCCACACCCTACAAAATTCCACATTACTGACGAAAGCTTTTTATATGTCATATAAGAATCAACGAACGTATGTTTAACTATTTGAACTAAACTTGTGCATGTCACACATGTTATTTTAATAGATAATCTCACAATCATTTTCAAATGAAAAAAGGCAGAATAAAAATAAAATTTTGATAATTACATTCTTTTATGTATATTTCAGCAAAGACTGGTGCTATAAAATACGGAAAAGCCGGTCTAACGCTCATAAAGATAGAAAAATCCAACGCAAATTGCTTATATTTAATGAATTTTCCCAGCTTAATAAATCATTCAAAATTCCCATGCATTTCAGTTTTGAAATAAAAAAGATATTGGCAATTATGGATTCTACCAGAAGTTAAAATGAAAAGTGATAGAGCCACGCCCTACAAAATTCCACAATACTGACGAAAGCTTTCCATTTGAAATAAAAAGAAAACTCTAAACGTCCTGTTTCAGCTAATGCTGTACCTGTCACAAATGTTAGTCCAAACACAAACAACGAAGGCAAGAATTGCAAATAAATAAACTACGAGAGAGAGAGAGTAATTATTGCAAACACATAAACAAAGAGAGGCCGAATGGCGAGTAAATAACAAGGGTGAGCTTCCCTTTAACATTGATGATTTGACAGCAAAAATGCCATAAGGAAGAATACTAATTGGGCTACTGTGGCACATAATACCCCCTTCTATTAACCAAAAAAATTAACCACCCCGGTGCATTGGAGAAAAACAATTTGGAACCTCGCAAACTGGTCTTTTTAATTTATACGCAGAAATGTGACCCTAAAGAAGAAGGTGGGCTTATTAATTGGATCTAATGTATAATAAAGCACTCAAAAAGTTCTTTATAGACAGAGTTCAAGTTCAGAACATATTTTCCCGCCTGTTTTTTTTCCATAACAAACTTGTTCCTTTTTAGAATATGAGCATTCTTTCTGGATAGGGCAATAGTCCTCTCATGCTTTTAGTTGATCGGGAATACTAGGTAATACAACCTTAGCAAAAAAACATTTAATAAAATTTAACCTTTTATTCCATGTGAAAAAATATTAATTTTTTAACGTAAATTGTTTGAAAAAATGGAATCATAACTTTTGAAGAAATATAACAATAATTTTTTTGAAACTTTATTTGTTAAAAAAAATATAAATCAATTTTTAGACACTTAAAAATGCAAGCGTGAAGAATTTAGGGTCAATTAATTTCATAAAATTTTTTGGGAGGGAATTTTATTTTACAATGTTTTTTAGATTTTCATTTAATAAAAAAACATTATTTAATTCTTCAAAACACATGATTCTTCCATTTAACGATAGATAAGTTCGAGCTCAACTTAATGAGAAAAAATATAAATTTTATGATTACAAATGGAATCATTGAGGGTGAAAAGGTTTAAACCATGCCCTCTCCTAATTGTTGTGAGCAGTGTAGAAAGTACACTGTAAAAAAAAACTGTAAATTTACGGTCATTTGCCCTTCAATTTTTACGGGCATTGGCCGTATTTGATGGAATACGGTCTGACCCACTAAAAAAACGGCTATATCCCTTAAACTGTTAGAAAATAAGGGCGACCCCCGTATTTTTACAGTTTCAGCCCATCTCTTAGCAAAATTACTGCACCACGCCGTAAATTTACATCGGCCAAGGGAAAATCCCTTCATTTTCGGAATGACGTCACACCTAAACTGCAACCGTGATGTTTTTCAACCCGGTAAAAACAAACCAAAACACTGGAACTGGAAGACGAAGCAGCATGGTTCTATTGGGAATCTAATTAAAAGTAAGTAAAATGTTATTTTTTCTTTAGTTGAATGTATTATCATTTTAAATCTAAACAATTATGTAACAAATTGCCACTTTTTGCTTTGTATATTTAGCAGTCAGAAATAATTACCAAACTAGCCACTATCCAAACCAAAATGAAAGCATTATAGAATTTTTACATATTCGAATCACCTAGAATTTAATGTATACTTCGCGTTCTAAGTTTTTAATATCTTTAAATGATTTTTATTTCAGTATTATGATTTGTGTTCTAAAATTCAACGGTCGCTAGAAGAACATCGATAATCTTATTTATTTCTGACTTATTGGAATGTAGATTTTAGTAGTTGTTGGAGAAGGCTTAATGCAAATATTTACGTAAACAACTGGTTTCATAACAACTGCATTATATGCTATTCATTGAATGCAAAAAAAATTGTCAATTCAATGTTAAAACTGGAGATTCAGACGATATTAAAAGATATTGTTTTGACAAAATTCAATGTCATTTTTAATTGCGAATGTCTGCAGGGCAAAGAAAGTTATTTTAAGAATAAAGTTTTATTTGGGCAGATCGGATTTCAATACGTGAGGTAACTTTAATGCTTGAATTATTTACTTTTCATTGAAATTTTTTGAAAAAATTATTATTTCAGCAATAGAAAAGATAAATTCTTATTGTAAAATGAATCATGATAGTCCCATTACCAAGATACTACTATACTAAAATATATTTTAATTATATACTTAACAAAGAGCCTGAGTGCTGTTAGAATTTTTTTTAATGCAAAGCAGGTTAATGACCCTTTATTAATTGGAAGCACAAACAAATTAAATTTCCCTTTAATTTAGATTATTTTTAATTGCAACAGACGAACACAATTCCTGGCAATGGCAAGTCGAAGCTGATTTTGCGGTTTACTTAACATTTATTTTAAATTACCTCTAATTATAAATCTTCATCAAATTTATTGTCATCCTAATATCCTTATATTAACAGTTGTGATTATTAGTGTAGCTATTTTTAAAAAAAATGTCAACAAGCATAAAACATTTGTTGTTAACAAATTTATATATTTAAAACTGTTTTGTTGTTTCTTAGTCACCTGCTAAAGGAAAACCTTCACCAAGAGACCTGGAAGTTAAAAGTTTGCCCCTGCTCATCTATAAGATGCCTCGCTAAGTAATTCAATTAATATAACTATATTAATGAACTAGTTCATTTGAGTAGTACATAACTAAATTAACCCTCTAATGCATGCTGTTACCGTTTGGTAACAAGTTACAAAATCTACTGTATTCTATTAAAGTAGACCTCCCTCTCGACAAATTTGTGTTTTTTCATCTATTACATTCCATTTTGAAGTTTTAGTAATAACCCTCATAGGTGACAGTAGTAAAAGTGTATTCAGAATTAAAGAGTGACGTTATTAACTGTTGTGAAATTACGTTTTTGGCAGTATTCAAAGTATAATAATATTATACAAATAAATTGTTTTGAAAAATTAATTATAGTTAAAGAGGGTTATTTTGAGCTATATTTAGTAGTTTTCTAGTCATTATTATCAAAATTTGAATTTTGTAGTTGGTTTTTATCAGATGGAAATTTTTTTAAAAATTGAAATTATTTGAATTCTAATGCAGTTAATTTTTTTTTAGTATTTTTCCCATAATGTATGATTATTAAAGGTACATATATATTTTTGGGGGGCAAAAAAAAATTCATGCATTAGAGGGTTAAACTCCTCTGTGCAACAGCCCGTTAGTGAGCCAAGGCCTGCAGTGTCCATTTCAGCTTACTTGACCAAGGGCTTTGGGGAGCTAGGCATATGTTTGGGAAGGTGGTCAACCTCATGTGGAGCCCCCAGTGGTGTTTAGTTAACAAGCATGCTTGGTCCTCGCTTTATCGACCCACTTAAGGGATGAAAGAATGAGTCGACCTAGCCCAATCCAGGTCTTGAACCCAGTACTAGTGGTATGGTAATCTGAAGCACTACCTTTGGGCCACTATTACTGTACTGTAGAAATATTATAAAAATTCTTTTTCTTGCAGGTTTAAATTGGTTAACTGCATAAGCCGCTTCAATTTTTTTCCAGTTTTTTAAATCTCTCAAATGTTTTTTTAATACCATATTTAGACATAATTTTCCCTTTTCTACAAACAGTTGTCGTCAATATCATTAAAAATGTTTTGTTTATACAAAAATATACTAATGCTTTCGATTCATTTTGAATGAAAATTAATAAGTTAAAAAGAGAACCAATTCTGCACCAATTCTGAGAACCAATATAAGTAAAAAGAGCACCTACTCTATTCTCGATGTATTGGATCATCCAACATATGCTGATGAATCTTGGAAGATCTTGTGATTTTACAGAAATAGAAAAAATTTTGTTTTTGGAATGTTAGTTGCCATTTTTATAATATTTTGTTCCATTTGCGATTCGAAACTAAGGGGGAACAAAAGGCAAGTTCTGAATTTTTTCCTTCGGGTTATGTAGGATTTCGACCAAAGCAATTTAAGATATTTTTTAAACATTAAAGCTTTTTGGTCTAGGAAAATGCTTTCAGTTCATGTTAGCGAAATTTGTGTTAAGCGAGTTTGTGTTACCGAGGTTCGACTGTATTACGAAAAATAATTTATGCCTTAGTTTTGTTTTTAAACTTTTAAGTGTTTAAGTGAAAATGTTAATCAATAATCAAAATGTTCTTGGCTTTCCTTTAAGTGTGCTGTTTTTTAACATATGGCAATACAGTTTTTACTGTTACAGGGACTTCTTGGGGATCTACTTCCATCGACTTGGACTGGCTGCTGATGAGACTTGCCCGCTCTGCGGCTTTGTTAGGTTGGATGCTGACCCTGCAATGCACTGTCACAACATCCGACTCATGACGCCCAGGCGGGGCATCTACCAACTTATGGCTGTAATACTTCCTGGGAGGCACAGCATCAAATGACTCAGAGACATAGAATAGGCCTTGTATTAAGTAAAGTAAGTGTTTATAATTGTTGTTGATGTAATTGTACATAATGTTTTAGGATTTTTGAATTTTTTTCTTTTGCACTCTTTTGTTGTTTTGAAAATGATTTACTGTGTGTATGTTGTACATTTTTTAATACATAAATATTTTTCGCATATACATTTTTTTATTTGTTTCATCTGAATGAATTAATTTTAAACTTATTATCTCATCATTTACGACATATTCTCTTTTATCAAATTTTAAAATAGATTATATGAGATTGACTGTAGGTCTTATAGAATAATAAAAAGCTCAGCACAAAAATTGAAAAAAGCTTAATGATTTGTTTAGTTATTGTTTATAATTTATATATAATAATAAATCATGAACAAAATCTAATTCCCATGGTTATTTTAATTTATAAATAGTAGTTTCAGTAAATTTGATGTAGTACAGCCATTTATAATAGAATTTGCTTTATCAAATAACTAATATTCAAATGATAATAATTAAAATATATAAATTAACTCTTACATGAAAATTTTGTGAGCTGGGTGACTCGTAAATATTTATAATTGACAATACCATTTGTTAAAAAAAAAAAAAATCTAAATTATAAATGAGAATAGTCTTATTTCCAGCATTTTAAATATGGAACAAAGAACCAAATTATAGTTTTGTCCTTTATTTTGATAGTTAGAAGGTTTAATAAACTCTACATAGCCACTGTAAAATTAATGCATACCCAAATTTGTGAATTTGCATTCACATTTTCAAAATTTCAACCTGTGTAGGTGTCAGATTTTTTTTTGCTTGTGATATTTTTATAATGAATATTTGTATTTATTTTTCATTCGTTAATTTATAGAGCTTTCTGTGGAAATAACCATGAAAAAGGTTCTAAAGCACCAAATAGCAAGAGAAGTCCAGTTTGTTTGTTGCAAAAGGATTTTTATTTGAAAAACTATTGAATTTTAAATCACATGGACAGATTTATGTAATGGTGATTTTGGTATGTAAATTTGTAGAAGCCTGATGCTAACTCAATTTATTTATTTATTTTTGCTTTTCCTACAAAAATTATTTTCTAAAGCTTATTATATATTGTGTCATAACACAAATCTACATGTATTGATTTACTATTTTAAATTCTCATTCTCATCATTCCATTTGACATTCTGTTGTTTTACACAAAAGCATTGAATTTCCATAAATAAGAGGCTATTCTGTTAAATTCACTCGAGTTTATAATTAAAAACAAAACATGTTTCTATCTTTGTGAATGCTACTAAAATTAATAAATAATTTACAGGGTATGCTTTAAGTTCAGTTAGTTAGAATTTTAGTTCTATAAATTCATCAATTTTTATTAATTACATTTATGGTTCAAATATTTGTTTAACTGATTAAAATAATATTTTATAAATGTGTGTGAATTTTTTTTCGTTCTATAAATTTATTTCCATGCTATTCCCTCTTGTGAGTGCAAGATGTTTGTTTTTTTACTTTAAGTTATTTTATACTTTAATGTGTGAAGAGACCAGGGAAAGAATACCTTGATTGATTAGGAATCTTCTTGTAATTGGGTCTGCTTGGCGGCAGGAAATCTCTGTGGCGGCATGTTTCTCTTTTGGTACAAACATGGGGACTTGTGTCTCGCGTGTATTGGGTTGCTTGGAGAGAAGAACCATATAAGAAAAAGTTTTCCTTGCACCAGGTTAGGCAATGATTTGTTATTGCTGCCAAAGAGGCCTGGCGTAGACAGATTCCTATGCTTTGAAGGGTTTTTCCCCTGTGTTCTTCCTGTGAATTTATTTACTATGTTTTTAAGTTAATATGCTATTATTGAAAATTGTTTTACTTGTAATTTTAATGGATAAAATTAAATGTTTGTTGAAATTGCTTTTTTGTGTTTCTATTTTGTTATGCTACAAACACAATGCCAATTAATTTACCAACACCATCAGAAGACGGTTAAAAATATCACAAACTATAAATTTAGGGTTCGACCGTAATCAGGTAAAGCGTATCCTTACAGGGCGTAGTTATACGCTTGATACCGTTATTAAGCTTTTCAATTTACGGTCCATAGTCGTTTAATTACGCTTAAATAGTAATTAGGCAGACTGTAATGTTACGTTCAAGGACCGTAATTTCACAATTGATACTGTATTTCTTTGCATCGTTAAATTACGGGCTGTAAGAAATTATGGACGTGAGTGTATTTTAACGGTGCATGATTGGAAACTTTGTTGCCGTCCCAAGCCCGTAATTTTACTGTGATTTTTTTAACAGTGTAATATTACTTTTCTTCAAACTAGCAATAATAGTCGACATCAATTTTGAATCAAAAACACAATATTTAGCACATTTGGCACGTTATTTATAGAAATTCTGCAGTTAGCGATACCTTTGAAATAAAAATAAATATTCCAGCTGTGAAAGTTTCAAGAAGTTTGAAAAGTTATACGCGCAAGTTATACACATATACAATCTAATAGTACGCATAAAATTAATTCTTAAATTATAAAACAGAATAGTTACCGCTAAAAAGTATGGGTTGTATACAGAATTACAATTACTATAAATATATGTCGATTTAAACTATCTTTTCTGTGTAGTATCACAGATCCTTTTTTATAGTATCTTAACCATTTATAAACTGTACAAAAATTAAACATCTTGCAGAGATTAAACAAATGGAAGCAAATATTTCTTATTTAAAACATAAGCAGAAAGCTAAAAATTGAAGAGCTTAGTGGAGAAGCGTGCTAAGTGACATTTTTAAAAAAATAGAGACTTTTGTGTCGATGAACATATTATTTTATAATTTAACGATAGCACGATTCATCTTTTTCATTAACTTAAAGTTAAGTACATTTTTTACCGTTTGCAAGAAGCGTTTTTAACGAATTTAAGTGTAAATTAAAAATTTTAAAGCTTATTTTTTCGTTTGCCCCTTTTTTCACTAGCACGTTTTTCCACTAAGCTCCTTATTTATCCTCTGGAAAAACATTAAAATTTGAAAAGTAATTTCTGCAAAACCACATGACTTGGGGATGGATGTGGGTCACCTTTCTGGTTTGCAAGTCTATTATATATGTTATTCAGTAACAGGTTCCCTTTTGTAGAAACAATTTTCCTCCAGTTAAGGATTCGGTGAGATTTATCCTACGGATGTTTTCGGATGCTGCTTTAGTTGTGGATTAGCAATCCATTCTATTAATGCCGCTAATATGAATCCCAAACAATGAAAATCTTCTCCTAGATTTTGGCGAAAATTTATCATAACCTGAATGCGCATTTTCTTCTCTAACTCCTCGAAAAAAAATGGCCTACCATAACTATCTAAATTTATTTTAAAATGTTAAAAAGTGTTCCTAAAACTATTCATTACATTTTTGTCTATATGATATTCTCTGAATTTTTTTAAAGAGAATATATTTTCTATAATTTTATAAACATTATTTTAAAAAGAAATCATATTAATATAAAAAAATAAAATTATTATTATTTCTTAGAAATATGACCTTTAAAGTAAACTAAAATATAATTTTTTAAAGGCAATCGATATCAACAATAAATGACAAAAAAAATTTCAAAGCAAATAAAATTTATATACTTAAGAATAATATATCAAAGAAAAATAAAAATGAACAGTAATAATTTTAAAATAACATAAATAAATTTAAATGCAAACACATAAAAATAAAAATAAAAAAAAGTAGAAATCTGGACTATTTTTCTTCCCCCTGACACTCAGAAAATCCATTCGAATGCTCCAGCAATGCGGGCTGCTAATGAACCACTAATGAGCAAAATCAGACATATAAACGTTAAGACAAGGAAGAAGCATGTGAATGATGTTCGTAGTAAACAGGGCTTATTTATTTGTGGAACTTTGAACATTGAACTCGCCAATAAGCTGACAACTTTCTACTTACTATTTGAATAGTTAAAAAATAAGATTGGAGATGTATTATAGGGTATAATATTGCCTTGGGAGAATCTTACAAGACAATACATTGCTTTAACTTATGAATTTCGAGAAAGTACTTAGAAAAATATTTGGATAAATATCTATACGTTTGTTAGGTCAGAGATTATAAGTTAGTGAAGTTATGTTTTAAAGATTTTTTGTACTCTTTAAAATTAATTGTTAAATGTAATTTTCTGTTATGAACAAATTCTTAGTGCTATTTGAAGGATTTTCATAGTTCTGAAGTAGCTTTCACTACTGAGTAGTTGCAAAGGCATCAATATATATTTTTATAATATGCTAATTCAAATTTTTCTCTTACACGCGCGAAAAGTGTTTGTTTAGTGTTATGATAAAAAATGTTTTATTATTGATTTAACCAGTTTAAAAAATAACAAATAATAATAAAAATTTGAAATTTCACATGCAAAATTTATCGTTGCAAAAGCATTATTACAATGCATGTTCAGAGAGTATAAAGGGACAAACTGGCAATTATATATCACCAGAAAGAATATTCGTAAAATGTAAAATAATTTGGTATAAAAGAGCTATAGTTAAAGTTTACGTTACATCTTTAAGTAATAAACTTTAAGAGAAGCTTGTTTCTCCATTAAATTTTAGATAGCGATTAAATTGCTAGATTGACGGATTAAAAAAAAGTGTCCACCATTACAGCATCCTTACTGCAACTTCAATCTGAACTTATTCCTATTAATAAGAGCAGCCTTGAAAGAATATCATCTGAAAATGATTCAATTGTTTCATATAAAGTAATAATTTTATCCATTAATAACACCCAAATTGGCTAAACACCAATGCTTGAGGCAAGGTCTCTAAGCAAATTTGTCCGTTTTTGCTCGCTTTCGCTTCCTATACTAAGTGCCTTGAGTTGTTAACTGGGTCAAATAATACGAACATTAATTTATTGAGAAAGCTGAATTAGTTGGGAATGACTATAAGTAATAGGAAAAAAATTGATGAAAAGAAGAATAGGAAAAGACATTAGTAGACCCTTGTATTAGGAGCGATCAGATAGACGGCTATTTAATATAAAGTTCACAGCATTCATTAAGTTTCGCAGTTATACTTGAATTGTCCTTTTTCTCCTTCCAACATAAAATTAGGCGTTAAGATTTATTAGTCACAAAAAAGTAATTGAGTTTATTTTAAATAATTATTAAGTAATTAATTTTCTAATGAATTTGTAGGTTGGTGGCAGGTTTCAATTTGTGACAAGGTCAAAGAATCACAATATGTGTATTTTTTTTATCTTGTATTATTAATACTTAAAACTGCTATATTTTATGGTTATTTTGTTGTAGTAGTTTCATACCCAAGTCCAAACTTTGTCGTGAGGCAAGACTCGGCAGTGCAATCTTTCTATTACAAGATCATTGCTTTACCGACTAATGAATGTCGGCTCGACAGAATCCGCATTTTTTTCACATTCCACATTTTATATATTTATTTGTTTCATAAAATTTATGATTGCGCATTCGCTAAGAATCAGTGGAAGGTTATACATTTTTTTTTCTTTTGTAGAAGTTCTTCACACACAGTCAGCGTACTCCAGAATTAGTAAACCGTTACACCCAAAGATAATGGTAAATTTAAATTTTTTACAGTGAACTACAATAAAAAAAAAACTTTCTTTAAATAGTTTAGATTGTCACTTTTCCAAAAAGAAATCTATGCTCTAGGTTTGGATGGTTCTTAAAAATTGTATCCAGACTTAGCACATACATCATGTTTTATTTCAACATTGTTTAATAAATTTAGTTAAGACACAGTTATCTTTTTTAAATTCAAATTTTACAAGATTAAAATCACTAAACAAATCAATGATTTATCAAATACTACTCCGGACAGACTGTACAGCAACTAATTACACTGTTAAAAATAATTTCAAGATTGGTTTCACCATAATGATGTTACTAGTAGCTTACTGCTGCAACTGCTGTATAGTGAAATGCTTTTCGGTATTAGGATAAACCATTTCTTAGATTTGGGAAACAAAATCCTGATAAATGGTTCGACCAAATACTAAAAAGACATTGAAGAATTTCACCAAACAGCCGTTGCGGCAACTAGAGGAGCCATATTTTTGGTGAAACCAAGCGCCAAATGTATTACAGTGATTATATATTTTTAAATTAATTTTATTATACTAACCATCAGGGGGCTGGGGAGCCCAGTCGCTTAGGCACTCGCCTAGCATGCGGAAGGTCCCAGGTTCGGGTTCGGGCATCGCCAAAATAACTGCCGACCTATAAACGGCCCGTTCAGCCAAAAATGTCCGACCAATAATACCCCGGGAGTGCACGTTAAATACCCTTCAAAGTCCTAACGCTGCGTACGATGTCGCCCTTAACGGTTGCGTTGGGTATCTATTCAGGTGTCGGCTCGTCACTTGACTGTGGTTCTAAAATACGACGACCATCGCCAATAGCCCTCGTGTAGGTCTAGTGCGACGATAATTTAAACAAAACCAGAACCATACTTACCATCAGAAAAATTGAGGTTTTTCTCTTTAGTAATGTACATTTCCTAACCGATGTCTATCAGGAAAGCGATGAAAACTGTCGTTTGTTCCGTATAGTTCACTTGAATAGGTGCGAAAGTAATAATCAAGATGAGAACAGCCAGATAACCCAAGCAGATGTTAGGTGCGTCAAGATATGTATGTTTTTTATTGTAGAACAATAATTCATTAACATAAAAGGAAAGAGAGAAGCCACAATTTGAGTTTGGTTTGAAATTGGACTGTTATATGCTTAGGGTTTTCCGAGAATTGTAATTTACATAATGCAAATAGAATTATTCGTTTGCCTTGTTAGCGACATATTGAAATGGCGACATTATTTAAATGGTGTTTTTGGTGCTGGAAGTGTAACTTTAAAAACAGGCAATGTAATATGGTGTTAGAATTTTTTTTTAATAATGCATTTACGGAAATCAATAAATTCTGTATATCAGTTATAGTTCTTCAACTTACTAAATGTAAATTGATGGGTTTAGTTATCAGTTTAATAATAAATGCTTTAAGGACTGAGCAACTAGAATGCAGTTTTTAAACTTAACGTATAATTTATTTAAAAAAAAATGAAAAAATAGTTTCATAAAAAAGTAAGAAGTGCTTTTAAATGCATCTTTAAATAAAGTTTCTGTAATACGTGTTTAGGTAGTCCCGTTTATTCTGTAATGTGATAAATATTGCAAATTAAAAGTCGATATTTTATCACATGTTTGGATGGCTAAATTTATCTTGGGTTAATAAAACATTGCGTAGTATGACACTCAATTCACTTTACAATATTTGTTAACATAATATTTCATAAAAAAAGTTATCCCTCATATGTTATTTTAAAAAAAAATAATAGAAAAGAAAAGAGAGTTTTAAAATACATCTTTAAATAAAGTTTCAATTTACGTATAACTAATAAGAAATAAAGAAGTGTAACAATTTTTTTTTAATTTAATCTTTTCTGCACCATGACATTAAGTACATCACATTATCGTAGTTCACAAAATAACGTTTTAAATATGATGTATATATAAATAAGCACATATAACATTATTGCCTACATAATTAAATTTGAAATGATGTTAATTAGTGTCAATGATAGGAAAATAATTGATGATAATTAATATTAAAAAAATTAAGAGCTATAAATATAACTAAAAAAATGTACACGAATATGTTAAGAATAAATGGTTAGTTCAAAAATGATGCACAAATAATAACAATAAATCTTTTGTAAAAATTGTATACACCAATAATAACAATTAATGTCTAAAAGCAATTTAAAAATAGATATAACCTTAACAATGCAAGTAAATATTTGGTAATAATGATGATCTTATAATAATAAATACAATAATATACATAAATAGTATTAATGCCTTAACTAACATTTTTCAATAATGTGTTATCATAGTAACAATACTGCAAAAATAATAAATTAATAACCATAATGCAAGTAAATATTTAGTAACAATGATGAGCTAATAATAATTAATACAGTAATAATACTCATAGATAGTAATGCCCTAAACTGATGATAATCAATAACTTGTAATCATGCTAACTTTAATGCCAAAATAATATGTTAATAACCGGAATACAACCAAGTAAATATCTATGCTTCAATCTAGGTCTGAAATAGTTATCATGCTAAAATAATACATTAATAACCAAAATACAACCAAGTAAATACCTATGCTTCAATCTTGGTCTGAAATAAATAGTTATCATGCTAACTACAATGCTAAACTAATATATTAATAACCGGAATCCAACCCGGTAAATCCCCATGTCTGACCGGGTTCGAGTCCCACCCAGAGTAACGACCCCTTCCCACCCGAATTGAATTTGAATGTTCCCCTTGTTTCGGCCTTGCAGTGGCAAAAGAAGCGCCACGCGAAAACAATGGGTCGCACGGGGTCGCGCCGTGACGCGGGGGTCGCGACCCCGAGACCCTTTCCCAGGACTCCGCAGCCAGACCCGCCCACCCTACAGCGCATTCCGACGTCAACCCGCATTCCGAGCCGAGGAGGGTTTTTTCTATACTTCGAAGATGGACAGAAATCGTTTCCTTGAATATGTGTTGGGAGAACTTATTGGATTATGTCATTATGACCTTTTATTTACTATTGATAGGAAAGAACTAGGTAAAATGTAATAGATTAGGAAACCCCTTTTTTATTTGCTAGTGATATTTTTAAACTAGGGAGAACTTATTGGATTATGCCATTATGGAGACCTTTTTATTTACTATTGATAGGAAAGAACTTGGTAAATTGTAATAGATTAGGGAACCCCTTTTTATTTGCTAGTGATAGGGAACAACTGGGAAGGACTTATTGGATTATGAAATTATGGATATATTTTATTTACTATTGATATGAAAGAACTAGTAACATTTGACCGATTGTAGAACTCAATTTTATTTGGTAATCGAAATCGCTTCCTTGAATATGTGTTGGGAGAACTTATTGGATTATGTCATTATGACCTTTTATTTACCATTGATAGGAAGGAACTAGGTAAAATGTAATAGATTAGGGAATCCCCTTTTATTTGCTAGGGAGAACTTATTGGATTATGTCCTTATGGAGACCTTTTATTTACTATTGATAGGAAGGAACTAGGTAAAATGTAATAGATTAGGGAACCCCTTTTTATTTGCTAGGGAGAACTTATTGGATTATGTCATTATGACCTTTTATTTACCATTGATAGGAAAGAACTAGGTAAAATGTAATAGATTAGGGAACCCCCTTTTATTTGCTAGGGAGAACTTATTGGATTATGTCCTTATGGAGACCTTTTATTTACCATTGATAGGAAAGAACTAGGTAAAATGTAATAGAATAGGGAACCCCTTTTTATTTGCTAGGGAGAACTTATTGGATTATGTCCTTATGGAGACCTTTTATTTACTATTGATAGGAAGGAACTAGGTAAAATGTAATAGATAAGGGAAAACCTTATTATTTACTAGTGATGGGGAATAACTAGGAAGAACTAATTGGATTATGAAATTATGGAGACCTTTTATTTACTATTGATAGGAAAGAACTAGGTATAATGTAATAGATTAGGGAACCCCCTTTTATTTGCTAGTGATAGGGAACAACTAGGGAGAACTTATTGGATTATGCCATTATGGGGATCTTTTATTTATACTATTGATATGAAAGAACTAGGTAACATTTGATCGATTGTAGAATTCAATTTTATTTGCTAGTGGTAAGGAAAAAATAGGGAGAACTGATGGGATTTTACAGTAATGGGGAATGTTATTTACTATTGATAGGGAGCTAGGTAAAATTTAAAAGATTATGGAACCCCTTTTTATTTGCTAGTGATAAGGAAAAGCTAGGCAGAAGTTATTGGACTATGCAATTATGGAGACCTTTTATTTAGTATTGATAGGAAAGAACAAGATAAAATTTCATAGATTATGGAACGCTTTTGTATGTACTAGTGATATGGAAAAACAACGAGCCTATAAATTAAGCTAGGATGCCACCAGTATGTCGGTACGCCAAATTTTTACAGTAAAACTTTGAATTGGAATTGTTTTTGTTTTGGGGTTGTTTGAAGGTGCTGGCAAATTACAGAAAGAGAAGTAACAGTGTATGCCGGGCTAGGGAAGGGTAAACCGTTCTTCAGTTCACGGCTGCACAAGTAAAATGCGACATTTTTTGGCAACGAAAAAGCAAAATATTGTGTCTGCTGAATTCCTAGTAAATCTGAATTAATAGTTTAAAAAAAATTATGTTTTATTCTACTCTAAAATGGAGCGTAATCTAAATGTTATGAGAAATATAATAGGAAGTTATTGTACAACAAATTCTTATAAAAACATATTGAAAATAGATGTTGATATGAAAACTTAAAGTATATTTTAAAAGAAGTTAAGGGGGGGGGGGGGCACAAGTAAAGGGCGACATTTTGGCAACGAAAAAGCAATGAATTCCTAGTAAATCTTAATTAATAGTTTAAAAAAAATATATGTTTTATTCTACTCTAAAATGAAGCGCAATCTAAATATTATTAGAAATCTAATAAGAAGGGATTGTACAATAAATGCTTATAAAAACGTATTAGAAATAGATATTGATATGAAAACTTAAAAGTTATTTTAAAAAAAGTTCAGGGGGCACAAGTAAAGGGCGAAATTTTGGCAACGAAAAAGCAATTAATTCCTAGTAAATCTGAAAATAGTTTTTAAAAAATTATGTTTTTTTTTCTACTCTAAAATGGAGCGTAATCTAAATATTATAAGAAATATAATAAGAGGGGATTGTATAAGAAATGCTTATAAATACGTATCAAAAATAAATGTTGGTATGAAAACTTAAAAGATATTAACCTAGATTCCGTGACTATTTTTTCTATTGATTTTCAAATCAGAAACTAAATACTTTTAATGTTATTGAAAATAATAGAGGCATTTAAGTGGGAGACTGAAATTAGTCCAAAACTGAAGACATTTTGTTTTATAAACTTTTTCCTTGTTTTGAATTTGCATCGATTGTTACAAACAAAATGGTAACCTTTTCGTTTATTTACAAGCGTCGAAGACTTTTAAATAATAAACTTTTCAATGGGTTAGAACAAATATAAAATCATCCTTTTATTCTTTCTTTTTTACAAAGGAGAAAAATAGCTTTATTTTATATACTTTTTAACTTAACGGAAATCTAAACAATTTCGATTGACCATTCAAATTAATGCTTTTATATGCACAAGAGCGGAATTTTAAACGGAAAAACGAAACTACTTATGGCTTTTATGAAATTTTTTTTAGTTGAAATGTTGTAAAATGAGAAGTAACGGTGATACGTGTGATAGGACCCGTTCTAGGGGCGGCTAAAACGAATTTTAGTCCCTGGCGGCAATTTAAATCTAAATAATATAATCCTGGACCTTATAACGCATCCAAAATTCTAAATAAAAAAATAGAGAAATCTAAAAAAAATTACCCAACTCTTTAGAAGGAGTTTCGAATTGAATTTGGCGATGAAGGAGCAAAGTATTTGTGTGTTGAATTCCTAGTTAATCTGAATTGATAACTGTTTTCTCTGTTTTGTTACGCGTTAAACTAATCTAAAAATCCGTTTTTATTACCATTAAAGAGTTTTAAGTGAAAATGTATGCATGCTTGTATAAAGTATGTTTTCAATTGAGCAGCTATTTGCAATTTTTTCCGTGGTGGCGTAAAGGTTAAGATTTAAATTTAGTGTTTTGAGACGTCGGATTAACATGGACCATTAGAGGTATTATTTGGAATTAAAAAAAATAATGATTTATTATTCCATTCAATTTATAAATTGCAAACGTATTTACAATATTATTGCGAGAAGGAAATTCTCGTAGAATTTTTTTTATGTAGGAACTTCAGGTGAAAAAATGCTACATTTTCCGGCATTGAATCATTGAAAGACTCAAAAGTATTGTGCCCTAAATTTTAAAATTTTGGCACCCCATTTAAATTTTTTTAAAAGAGAGAGACTGTATTATTTAGATAAGACATTATTAGTTAAATAGATAGATTATTAACGGACTATTTTATTGTTTAATATGCAATATTTTATAATACGTAACGTAGGCTTTGGAAAGTAATGTATAATAATGCATTCAATTTTCTATACATTGTTTACACCGAAGTTAACTTTGTTGGTCAAATAAAATTATTAAAGCTTAATACATGCAATAAAAAGTAGAAGAAAATTCAATCAAATATTTTTTGACCAAATGAATTCTGATATTTTTTCTTTTCCAATTGTTTAAGCTTACTATTTTAACATTTGCTTTAATCACCGTACAATTACTTTGATTTACAGTAAGATATCAGGCAAAAAAAGCGAAACTCATACAGTAAACGGTTGAATGCATTGGTGCGAAATTATACAATAACATGAAAGAATTGTATAATAAATGCTCATAAAAAATTTATTATAAATAAATGTTTACATAGAGACTTGAGAGATCACGACTTCGATTCAGTGACTATTTGTTTTAAATTCAGAACCTAGATACTTTTATTTTAATTGATAACAAACGCATATAAGTAGGAGAGTCAAAAAATGCTCAAGATTACAGAAGAAGATTTAGAAGTTTGTTGTATATATATTTTTCCCTTGGTTTTGTATTCGCATGAGCAGTCAAAAACACAATGGTACCATTTCGTCTATAAAAAACTATCGAAGACTTTATTAAAACTAAATAAACTTTTCAATGGGCAAAAACAAAAACAAAATCATGCTTTTCTTATTTTTTTCGTTTTCGCAAGGGAGAATTGTTTTTAATACTTTTTAACCTAACTGAAATCTAAGCGATTTCGCTTAACTCTTAAAGAAAATTATCCTCTATGAGCAAGAATAAAAACACTTGAACTCACCTTTTAACTCAAATCATGATTTTAAAATATGTATAAAACTACGGATATGTAACGTTACAAGACTTTTAATTACCACTCAATAAATTAATACATTTTGAAGATAATTATATACTTTATTAGGTAATTTCAAGAATTTAACACGGCAGAACTCGCGCTATTCTGTTTTGAACTTACCATAGCGATTGATTTTTGTGATTGGCATAATTGAACTTTCCGATTACTGTTTCTTCGAAATGTACTAGTACGTCAATTTTTTTGGGGGCTGTAAGGAGCCTAGTAGTCAAGATCTCGGACTCGAGATCGGAAAGTTGAGAGTTCGAGACCCGGTGCCACTGAAGACTTACCGAGTATACGTGTAGTACGTGCTCGTAAAATCTGTTGGGTCCGAAAGTCCTGTGGGCGGTCATTGCGCAGTTTCCCATGGGTACAGGTCCCTGGAGAAAATTTCCCTCCCCTTCAGGGACATGTCTAAATTGCCGAGGTGGCGACAGACGGCAACATCTGTCATATGTGTTTGTGTGTGTCTTGTGTTTTCCTACTTGACGATGGTTTATAAGCGGATCCGTGCGACCAAGCACACAAGCCTGAAAATATATGTCTACCAACCAACCAACCATGACAATATAGTTGATATATGCATTTTAGAATTATAATTTGTTTGTTTCTTTTTCGTTCATCTAATGTTTTTTTTTTTTTTTGATAATTCTTTAATTCATTAAATTAAACCAAGGTATAAATTTAACTACATTCCCCCCCCCCCACCACCACCACCCCCATTTTAATTACAATAAAATTATACCAAATCGCATGGCAACGATGCGTTGTCGCCACATATATAGTTTCTTGCCCTTGTTCACTTGACCAGGGTTCTAAATTACGATGCGTAATTGACTGTGCTAAAGCTCCTAAAGGAGGCTAGAAAAAGGCAGCCGTAAACCATTACATTAGTTCCCTTAGACACAATTGGGGGTGATAGTGTCTATGTCAATTTCAATATAGAAAATCCTTAATGGTAATCCAATCAGAGTTTCAAATATAGAGTGTATTTAATCTATGGAATTACCTGGGGTCCATATAGACCTGCCGGTTTAAAAGCTAAAATATTATATTACTGCTACTATTTGCGCACTTCCTCGAAAACCTTATTGTGAGGTGCGACGTATACTACACTGCTCAAAACAATTAGGGGAGCACTTTTTAATTCCAACTTTAACTTCACTCCCAACTTTTTAATTTTTATCCTATAAATCTAAAATTTGTTAAATAGGTTCACTAAGCATTCGAAATGAAATAGTAAAAAACAGGAGAAAAAAAACTTAAGTTTTTAATACTTAAATTTAAAGGGGGGAAATGGAATAATAACTTTTTAATAAATTATAACAATAACTTTTTTTAAACTTTTTTTGTTAAAAATAGTTAAAATATATTTGTAAACATCTAAAAAATGCAAGCATGAAAAATTTAGGGTCAATTTATTTTCTAAAACTGTTTTAAAGTTAAATTTATTTTACCATATTTTTCATATTTTCATTAATATAAAAAAAATATATTAAATTCTTCAAAATGCGTTATTCTTCCATCTAACGATACATAAGTGGCGAATTTAACTTAGTCAGAAAAAAATCACAAGCTGATGACTCCCAATGGAATCATTAGGAACGAAAGGGTTTAAAACATGTGCTCCCCTAATTGTTTTGAGCAGTGTAGCAAATAATGTACTAAACTTGATGTATGAAAACAAGATGTTCGAAAACCATTTGTCTAGAATCAGCACCCTCCAAAACGAGTAGTAAATTACAAAATATTCTTTTCGTATTTTCGACCAAATCGCAATACTTTCAACACCTCAGATTTCGTATTAGGTAATTAAAAATAAATTGCCATATATTTCGTATTAAGTAATTGCGAAAATAAATTATCTTATGATCAAAATAACATAATTGAAAGTTTAAAGGTGATATCATAACGAAATTTAATTTTTTACATTATTTTTTAAAAAATTTATATCACAAACTCGCTGCCGAATTTCTGTGTTTTGGTGTGTAATTGGCAATCGTGTCGTTGACCATCTCGTGACTGTCCAATCTGGGAAAATGTGTAGTGTTAATTTGAAAAAAATGTAACAAACTTTAATGTCATTTTGCGTACATTGAAAATTGGGATTCAAGTTAATTAAATTGGTTTGTGACGATAACTGTTACCTCGAACCGCTTCCACGCAAGATTTTGGCATTTCCTTACTAAAGTACTCCACATAAACAAACTGGGTTTTAATTAGCACTTTTGTTGCCCAAGATTCTCATTCATTTAAGTTTTAAAAATTTCTCCCTCTCCCTACGACGGATTTATTTAATATTATTTTAATTCGTCTGATAAGTTTATAATATAAAAACAAAATATCAAATAAAAAATAACTCTTATTATTTAATTGTTAAAGTTTCAAAGAAATTAAAAAAATTTCAAAAAAGATGATTTCTTATTTAACTTAAGTCATTTATTATTATTACAGTTATTATTTAAAAATCAATGCAATAAAATTAATTATCTCCAATTTTTTAGTAATCTATCCATTAATTGCCAATTTTTTTTATTTAAAATATGTAAGCTTTGGATGAAACTTAAAATTTCAGCCACAGTTAAGCAATATGAAAAAAAATTCCAAATATTTTTAACGAAATGCCAAGGATACATTAGAATGGCTCTTAACTAATTATATATTTTATGGTCCTCTCTTATCCATAGTATTCAAGTTCGTTTATTAAAATAGAATATTTTGTATTGTTTAAAGAATGAAGTAATAAAACTAACTTTTGTCAAATATTTTTGTACTGAAACGTCATGCAAGAATTACAAATGTGTGTCGAATAGTAATTTTGACCCTCGGTCAAGTGACTTATAGAAATTCCAATGCTATATTGTCAAACCAATGCAGTTCTTATAGTGTGTGGTGTGTCAGGTGCTTATGAAATAGTGCTGTCGTAAAAAAGGAGGAAGGAGGTCACTCATCTAGGTAACGTAATAAAATGATAGGTTTTAATATGGGGATCTTATGGTTATGAATCTTATGATATGGGGTGGATAAAAAAAATGCGTAGTAGGAATCGGATAATTAAGTTTTTTGTAGTTCTATATGAGATAAAAAAAAAATATGTTACACAGAGTACTTAAAGAAAGTTAAAGAAGCTCTTCATATTCTTTAAAGGAGATTAAAATAATTTTTGTGCCATAGGGACTTTATGTATACAATTAAACTAAAACGAAAAAATCGCAAAGAATTAAACCTTATTAAAATTTAAAAAGTAAAAGATATTCGTTTCTAGAATGAGCAATTTCAGATTTATTCTTACATAAACTGAAAATTTCGATTATATTCTAAATCTCAGACAATTCAATTGAAATGAAAAGGTGTTAAAAATTGATAGTGATTGCGCCCTCTAGAATGGAAGAGTATAGGCTTTGTAGCCCATTACCCCGCTCGCCAGAAGAGACAGTCACAAAATACACACAAAGAAGTACGCCGCACAAACACATATACAAATAACAACATTTATTGACACCCACAAACATCCATGCCTTTACCGGGATTTGAACCCGAGCCCAGCAGCTCTAAAGGCTAACACTCTAACCATTGCGCCGGTGTACCGGCATGGAAAGGTGTTACGTGTTAAATAATGCATGAAAATTTACCAATAGTATAAACACGTGTTATTTTAAAAACGTGACTTTGCATGTTAAAAAAAATATTCCATGCAAGATATGACATAGTTTCTCTCAAATATTTACACAATAATTCCAGTAAAAAAATCAGATGTAAGTGGATAAATTCGTATACTATAGATATTTTTATACATTTTTACAGTATTGTAAGTTTGCTCGTAAAATAAATTTTAAAAAATTTAAATGATCATTAATTTAATTATGATTCCAAACACTTATTATTCAACTTCTAATAATTCTAAAAACTATCTCTCGTCCCACCTTCCTGCAATACAGTTTCAAGTAATGCTACCGCCAGTTTTATGAAATATCGTTCCACCAAATTTTTACAGTATTGGCTTTATTAATGCCCTAAACATAAATTGAAAGCCGGAAGCGTTACCCAAACACTTATTAATTCTACCTTTTGTAGTTCTAAAAATCATCTTCTTTCTACAAAACAGTTTCAAGTAATGCTACAGTTTTATGAAATATTGTTCCACCACATTTTTACAGTGTTTTCTGTATTTACAGTATTGGCTTTATTAATTCTCTGACCGTATATTAACAACCTTAAGTGCTTCAAAAACACTTAAAAATTAATTCAACGTCTAATAATTCTAAAAACTATCTCTCGCCCCAGCTCCCTGCAATACGGTTTCAAGTAATGCCACACCAGTTTTAAGAAATATCGTTCCACCAAATTTATACAGTATTGGCTTTATTAATGCCCTGACCGTATATTAAAAACCTTAAGTTCTTCAAAAACACTTAAAAATTAATTCAACGTCTAATAATTCTAAAAACTATCTCTCGCCCCAGCTCCCTGCAATACGGTTTCAAGTAATGCCACACCAGTTTTAAGAAATATCGTTCCACCAAATTTATACAGTATTGGCTTTATTAATGCCCTGACCGTCAATTGACAGCCGGAAGCGTTATCCAAACACTTAATAATTCAACCTCTAATAGTTCTAAAAATTATCTGTGATCCCACCTTTCTGCAAAACCATTTCCCGTAATAGGCGGCGGCTACGGACAATGGCTATCTGTCCAGCAAAGCGTGCTTCCTGAAGGAGCGGGTTCATGAGAAAGCGTCCTTCTTTGTCTTTTCTAATCTGACGCCCTCGCTCCTCCTTCGCGAAACACCTTTGAAGAAGAGTATTTATAAGTGCGGATTAATGTCGCACTAGAGCGCACTTTTTGCTGTATATAAAGTTTATTTTTTTTGTAGATAAACAAGAATATTGTTCAGTAGAAGTTCAATAATTTTTCGTATGAGAGCCGGTTCCCATTTGAGAAAATCAAAAATTCGAATAATGAAATTCTTCTAAAATGGAGTAATGTCGCACTAGAGGCGCTAAGGGCTACTTAGAAAGATCTGGTTGTATAGGTAAAAGTAATTTTTTGAAGAGTTAAAAAGAATATTGTGTAGTAGAACTCCAATTATCGTATCATTTAGGAAAATTAAACTTTTGGAAAAATCGAAAATTCCGATAATGAAATTCTTTCCACACAAAAAAGTGTTTATTGTTATTAATTACTGCATGAATGTTCAGAAAGGAAGGGAAATGTTTTCAACGAAAATGAGTTTTTAGTGGATGGAGCAAAATATTGTATTTAGAGTCATTAAAGTCCTACTGTAAGCCGTAAGGCAAACTAGAGAGACTTGGCCCATTGAGAGCTATCTCATTCAGAATTTTTATGAAACAGTCAAAGTCTGTAAAGTAAGCGAAACTTTCCAAACCGTTGAAATAACCAGTTTCCGTATAAGTGACAAGATTTTTTCCCCCTTTAAAAAATTCTACTGGGAAAATAGAATCTTTCGTTATTTTCCTACAGAGCATTTCATTTTTAAAAAACTGCTGCAGTTGGCTATAAAATAACATTTCAAGTTGTCAAAACACATATTTTCTTGGCATAAAAATATAAAGTCTGTAACCACTAATGCAGATTGCATCTTTCCCTGGCTGTCAAGTTTTCCAGCAACACATTTTTAAAAATTATAAATTTAATAAGTTTATTAATTTTTGTTAATTTAAAGCATAGAATAGCCTTTTATAACCATCTATTAAATAAATATGTCAGAAAATTTAAGAAATTAAATGTTCATTATTATTTTTTTTTTAATTTTAATCTCATGCAGTGAATATACACAAGCTTACACTTCAGCCAATTAGCTTATCCCTAATTGTTGTGTTCCTGTTTTGTGTGTCCATGGATTTGTGTATATACACTTGGGATAATAAAAAAAAAAGCTTATCCCTCAAAAAAGTTTAATACAATATTAAAACTTCAATTTCATCCAATAAAAACTACGGTTTCTGAGTTATGCCAATACCACAGCAAATAATCGACACAAGAATCCATTCCCCAATTCAATTCAAAAGGTTAAAACTCCTCAACTAACGGCGTCTTCTCAACAAAGAGCGAAGAATCCTGCTATATATAAATGTGTCTCTCTTGAATCTTTCGTCGGTGTGGGCGTCCGAAATCTGACCGGGGGTCAATCCGCCGTGACCATCTCACGACCACCATCACAATAAAGGGCTTCTCCCGAACCTACTTTCCGTCGATGGGAAAGGCTCTTCATCGGAACCGTTCCGATTCGGTGGACATCGGAATTAAATAGGAATGGGAAGATTCGCGGGCCGTTATTTTTTTGGGGTGTCTCAACGCCCTCGTAGATCAATTCAAGGTGTCGCAAGATGGTCGTGAATGTCGTTTTTTTTTTAATTTTGTCGTTGTGAAAGTTCGATAAATGACGTTTTTCGAAGAAAATTATTTGGATTTATTAATGTTATTTTAGATTAGCAATTATAATCAAACATATTTTTAAACTGAGATATCATTATCATTTTTATTATTATTGTTTTTTTTGTTATTAATGTTATTGCTGTTATTATTGATAGAATAATAATAATTATCATCATCATTATCTCCACCATTATCATCATCATCATCATCACCATTATTATCATCATCATTATCACCACCATTATCATCATCATCACTACCACCATTATTATCGTTACTAATATCATTAATATTTTTATTTCGCAGTAGAATTTGAACAGACTTTTTAACAGTGTAAATAGGCCAATTAAAATGAACGACAAAGCAAAAGTATCAACCACTTTTTGTGGTTGGGAAGCCAAAATACAATTGAAAGAACATAACTTTAAAATCACTTGTTTAAAATCTGTAAATATTTTTATATAATAGCGTTAATATATTGAGAAAATTTAATGCTATGTTTAACAATACTATTATTACTGTACATTAAGCATACTTTAACTGCACTTTATGGCCTTGATATTAAATTTGATAATATTTAACACGGTAATGTATTTGTCAATTTATCTGCTTTGACAAATTGTTTCAATACCCAGCAACATGGAATAATCGGACAAAATATGATGTATTGTCAAAAGTACATGTCAATACATAGATATTTTAACTATGTGCGCCTTATAATCATACATATTAAATAGGGTCAAGTGGGGTAAGTGTGATTGGGGGTAAGTGTGATAAACAGCTCTTGTAACTTTGGAAATCATTCTAAAAATCTGAAAGTTTGCAATATATAACATTAGACCACTTATAATTAAACTAAAAAGAAATATTGACCTTATTTTTTATTTAAAGAAAGTTTTGAGCTTTTGAATTTAAGTGCAACTGTCTTCTTTTTATGTGGGTTTTCCTATGTGGGGTAAGTGTGATAAAACAGCAATGGATTTTGAAATGCAAACTTTGAACACTTAAAATTGGAATTCAAACATATAATTTTTTTTCTACATATGTATGTTTCTTATAATAATTCACTACCAATTTTAGGATTTGTAATTTACTTGAAGCAGAAAACGAATTTTCTTAGTGAAAAATGCAGAAACCCTATCACACTTACCCCACTTGACCCTAGTTTCAAATTTTTCAAGAATATAACTCTTATGTCTAAAAATAGCATTGGTGACTCATACCACCACCCTATCAGTAATGACAAATTAATCTCATCAAAACCTTTCCTTAAAAAGTGTTATTTCCTTTTCCTTAAAAATTGGCTCATATTATCTAAAACTAATACATAAAAAATAGATAAATTAATTTTTATGAACCTTCATAAAAAAAACACAGGGAAATCTATTTCCCATTATGTATGGTATCGTCCTAATGACTTTTCACTTACAGCTCGCTTTTTCTATTTGTTACAAAGTTTCGTGTATCGGATCCTGAAGCTGTTTTGATATGAATCCGTGCGCGGTTCTTCCATTTATCTTCATCTTGTATTCAAACTACGAGGAAAAGTCTTTTTAGTCCTTGTATATGGAATGAGGACTATTTATCATTTGCGAGGGATTGACAGGTGCCACGCATTCAAATAATCATTAACAGAAGGAACGGGTCTGGTGGGCTAAAAATCAGTTGAGATATTAATTAGTGATAAATGCCTTTGAGGGGTTTGAGATCATTAGGGGTAATTCATTTATCGTATCCCAAGAACTAAAAACCATTTAGAATTTTTTTTTTTTTTTGCATATAATTTTTTTAAAAAAATCGCTTTAAAGTTTTTGAACGAGTGCCATCCGGAGGGCCATTTACGGTGAAGAAAACCTGAATTTTTAGCCTACTTTCCTCCTTTTTTTTCATTTGAAAGAATTAAAAAATGAAAAATTAGGTATTGAAATGCTTTAGCTGCCGTCCGTCCGTTTTCCCGTACCCCCCTTCCAAAATCGATTCTATCAAACGGGAAAAAATTTAATTTTTAGACTCAGAAAACCAATTTTCATACTTTACGACCGTCTGCCTGCACTCTTAAAACAAACACTCCTAATTTAACTCAGTCTGAGTGGATTTCACTCCTCCAGACTGGAAAATGCACTTCTCCTTTTGGAGTGGATCCTTTGTGTGTTAAACCTCCGACAGGATCACTCCAAACGAGTGATTTTAACTCAGTCTGAGTAAATATGCATGCCTTTACGGTGCCGAAAATGCACTTCTCCAACTGGAGTGGATTTCACTCTTTTGCTTTAAGAGTGTGAACGGCGGACGAAAGCCTACTGTCCGTCGACAAATTACCCATTAAAATGGCATTGAAATTACTTTTTAAGTCATTTAAAACGGTATTGCCGCATCAACAATAACGTGAACCTTGTTTAAAATAAATTAACATTTGAAGCAAAATTTATTTTGTCTGAATAATCAATTTGGAATGACGCATCATAACATTACTAAAATATAGTTATCTGCAAGAACATTATTTGTTGATTAAGAAAGCGGCAGCCGCCCCGATGGCGCAATCGTTAGGACACTAGCCTTTGGAGCTGTTGGGGTCGGGTTCGAATCCCGGTCAGGCATGGATGTTTGTGACCGTCAATAAATGGTGTTATTTGTCTATGTGTTTGTGTCGTCCTTCTTTGTGTGTCTCTTGTGACTGTCTCTTCTGGCGAGCTGGGTAATGGGCTATAAAGCCTACATTCTCCCTTCTATAGGGCGCAATCACTGTCATTGCCAAGAAAGCGACAAGACATTCAATTTTTTCCATAAAAATCTGGTTAGTTTTAACTTATATTTCTTCGTTCATTAGTAATTTACATTTCTTCGTTTATTAGTAATTTACATTTCTTCGTTAGAGAAATCGCATTTAAGACGTTGTTAAGACGTTAGTCGCATTTAAGACGTTGCTGGCATTTTCCATACGCGCCAAATGTCTCTGAAATGAATGCCATGACTTCACTCCAGCAATGTTACCTAATTATTCTTCGAACTGCAAATAAATTAAGCAAACAATAAATAATATTTATTTAATTTGCGAAGGAAAATAAAGGAAATAGTTTATTTTGGCCTTTAAAAATTAAAATTACAACTGGATGGGATATCATGCAATTTTTTTTTGTAAGGTGTATAAATCTTGTATGGTGACAGGTTACTGTTGCAAGCCCAAAAGTTTTTTCCAAAAAAAAACAGTAATTATTTAAGTAACCGAAAATAATGGCTCTTTCAGTTCTTTTAAAACTCCTTGGTTTTCATAAATTGTAAATTATTAGTACTTTTAAATAATTTATTTGGAAAGAATTACAGGGTCGAGCCCAGTCGGTTAGGCACTCGCCTAGCATGTGAAAGGTCCCAGGTTCGGGTTCGGGCATCGCTAAAATAACTCCCGACGAATAAAGGCCCGTGCAGCCAAAAATGTCCGACGAATTATACCCCGTGTATGGGAGTGCACGATATCCTTCATAGTCCTGACGCTGAGAACGATGTCGCCCTTAAAGGTTGCGTTGGATGCCTATTAAAGTGTCGGCTCGTCACTTGACTGTGGTTCTAAAATATAACGCCCGTAGCCAATAGCCCTCGTGTAGCTCTAGTTGGATGATAATTCAAACCTAACCTAGCAAAGTCGGAATAGTTTAAACCTGAAATTTCCAAAATATGTATTAACTAAGTTTAATGCATATTACTCAGAAAACTGTTTTTGAAAGAATTCTATTTTGCGTGTGTAATGTTAAAAGAGTTTTTTGACAAAAAAAAGTTCTACAAAACTTACGAATTCCTTAAGTACCTTCTATTTCTTCATTGACTTCCAGAACCTTTTTGTCAACGACCCCTATTTCAACTGTTATACCTTCTATGCAACATTTTGTTATTGGAACAGGAAGTTTGATGGTTGCTTCAAAATAAAACGTTGGATATGTTGTACACAGAAGATTCAAGCCACCAACTTTTTCAACAAACACTGCAAAAACAGGATTCAGACATTGTCTTCATACTATCCGCTGCGTGGAATTTATTATACAAGAATTGTTTTTTCTTATACAAGTAATTGAAAAAACTTCCTCGATTAAAATACAGTCCTCTGTAACAAGTTAGTACGCAAAGTTCTTCTGAAATCATGCAGTGATGAAAGAATTAAATCTGTTTAGATTTCTAATACTGGTTTATCGAAATTTAAACAAGGAAAGTTTTGGTATAGCTGTGTTTATTTGTTTTCTTTAACGTGAGGACATTTGAAGATCTGACATCAATAAAAAACTAATTATTTTGAGTTAATAAACTTTAAATCCTAACCGTACAAGGAAGCAATTTTATTGTACAAACATTGGTGGGATATCTCAGTGACAATGGTTACTTCTGTATAACATATTGAAGAGTACACGGGAAGAACCACTTGATTTTTAGGAGTCTTACCTTATGTGTATGCTTGGCATACATTGGCGACAGGAAACTGGTTTTTCTCTCGGTTCTTCGTTCGCGGTACAAACTGTTACTACTGTCTACTGATCTTTGGCGTGAATCAGGGTTGCCGCAAAAGAAAAACAAAGCCAGTAACCGGTTTCTTTATACCAGTTTAGGCGATTTCTCGCTATCATTGCCAAAGAGGCCTATGGTGGAAAACCTTCTACGAAATCAAGTGGTTCTTCCCGTTTACTCTTCAATATGTTTCACTCATACAATGTAGTTAGAACTAAACAAACTATGCAGATTTTTCAGCAATTGAAATAGCACTTAAATCGTTAATAATGTATGTATTCTTAACTGTTAACAGACAAATAGTTAAAAAATGCCACATAAAAATTAAAAATTAATTTGCGCTATTGACCGTTTGTTTTATTAACGAAACAAATTATAATAGAGCCGATTCACATTTTTTGCAGCTATGGAAGCCATATTACAAGGCTTACTGTGATTCTTCATTTGTTGTATATTCATAAAGTTTTAACTTTCTTCTATGCCTATTTGTAAAATAAAACACAAAAATAAAAAATAATAAGCAATTATTAATAAAATTAACTTTTAAAGAGAATACCTTCGAAGTCAAACTTTTATATAATATTAGAACCATTGAATTATTTCAATTTCAACAAAGTGTACGAACCCAATGTAAAGTTTAGTGCTTATGGCCAATTTTCCAAAACATAAAAAATTAAACTGAATTCCTGTCAGTGCGAAAACACGATTCCGTCGTAAAAATCAATCAATCCACCAAAAAACAAAATACCAAAATCCATAGGTAACGTTCATCTGTTTCCTTCTTTCATTTTTTTGCCTGTTCCTTAACTTAAAAGGGAGCTTTATCGCCTAAATTACCAACAAGAGTAATTACCAATAGTCGATGATAACAATAATATAATCTGTCAAATAGAAGAAACTCCAATTAATCACAGGTATTGGCCTTGTTGGTCTTCAGCACGGAGTTTGTCGCAAAAAAAATTATATCGGAACAGGTTATTTGCTTATTCTGTAAATATTAATTAGTTTTCTCAGGGGGTTATGAAATGCTTTTGGATAACTCCAATGTTGTCGTCGTTGCAAACAGGAATAGTTAATTCGCGGTATCACTTAAATTTTGAAAGGTAAGAAATATTTCAAGGGACTATATTAATGTTATATACAGGGTGTCCATAAAAGAATGTCCGAGTTTCCGAAATTGTAATCGTATCAGCTGTAATCGTTCGACAGTTGTGGTTGAAGGTGACGAATAAGGAATAGCTCCAACAGTTTCAGATAAGCGCATGCGCTTGTACCGCTACAACGTTTTCACAGTTTCAGTATCATCTATTTCATTACTCCGGACTTGCTGCAGACAGTATGGGAAGAAGTGCATTTTCGTTTGGAAGTGTGCCGTATCACTAAAGGCGCACACATTGAGAACTTATAGGAAAACCTAGGTTAGTTTTCCGTTTACGGTTGGGGTGGAGGGTTGAGCCAAATGCCATAAGCTCTCAGTTGGGAGCATCATGCAATTTATGGACGCCCCCTATGCTATCTGATCGAGTATAAAATGTATTAAATGTGTCGAAATTTAAAAAAAAAACTTAAATAAATGCACTGTTAACCGTTTAGTGAAGCCTTATTCTGTAGTAGCGATGACAGCAAGTGCTGCCTATTGTTTTACGGATTAAAGTTATAGCATAAGGCAAGTGGTGTAAAATTACATCACCGCTGAGTAGCCTTACACCAAATAAATGGAGTTAAGGGTACATCGAAAAAAGAAAAAAGTTGCACCCCAAAGAAGAAGTAAAAAAAATAATCGTACAAAAGGCCTTCAAATTTAAGGTGAAATATAACTGATTTTCTTAATGTACAATAACTTTATACATACAAGATCGACATTTTAAATTGATATTTTGCGGTTACGTGGCTCATTACCAAGTCAAAGTTAGTTCTAAGGCAGTTCTAAGGCCAGGCTAGATCTTGCAAACCTTCGATAACATTGATTTCATTTTACCGATTACTCAAGGCCGGATTAAGAAAAAAAAAGCCGTAATTTTTTCATACCCTTTTTTTTTCACAAAATTTATGATTTCGGATACGCTTTTACTTTATGAAAGGTTACATTTTGTTACCCAGCATTTGTGGAATGTCCCTTACATATTTGGAGTTATGTAAGTTTACTTAAAATTGGTGCTACGTTATACATCCAAAAATCATGATAACGCTACACAGTTTCTTTTACAGTGTAATGAAAAGTAAGAAATATCCAGGGGAAAAAAAGGAAAAAGTATAAAGTTTTATAATTTGTTTTAAACCAATTTTGAAGATATCTTAATTAAAAAGCTTTGTGTTCAAAGAAAAAAAAAGAAGTTTAGAAGATAATTGTTCTCAGCAGCATAAAAGGAGAAATTGCAATTTGAAGAAATTAAAAGCTAATGTTAAAAATAGCTATTAAAAAAAATAGTTTCTTGGTATTTATTTTTTTGTTCAAATGAAATTAAACCACCAATAATTAAAACTATAGTTACATTCTAAAATAGCAGTCTTCGTTGAAAATAAAATTCAGCAACATCTCTTAAAATTTTTAGACAAATAAACTTTTTAAAAATATTCAACGCGATAAATTAAAAATTTTAAAATATGTAAAGTATAACTGAATTACGATATGCTATAGTAATGCAATCTGCACTGCAAAATTTCGGATTATTTTACTTCAGATTCATGGAGTAACGTCTTCTCTTGTTTAGCGTTACACAATAAAACTGGAGGGGGTGCATGCCGCCTCAGATGTAATGGAGCGAAAAAAAATGGCTGCAAGCAAATGCACAAAATTAGGTTTGTATTAATTACGGTACGAAAGTAATATAACCATATAGTTGTCTATAAAGTTTGGTAGGTCTATGAAGATTGGTTGGTCGAAAGTAATATAATCAAGGTTGTCTATAAAAAATGACTGCAATCAAATTCACAAAATTGTAACGGTACTTTTGTAACGGTTCGAAAGTAATATAACCATGGTTGTCTAGTTTGGTTGGTCAAGGAAGGTTGGTTGGTCGAAAGTAATATAACCATAGTTGTCTATAAAGTTTGGTTGGTCTATGAAGGTTGGTTGGTCGGAAGTAATATTGCCATGGTTGTCCAGAAAAAAATGACTGCAAGCGAATGCACAAAAATACGATAACCATGGTTGTCTTGTCAAAGTTTGGTTATTCTATGAAGGTTGGTTGGTCGAAAGTAATATAACCATGGCTGTCTATAAAAAATGACTGCAAGCGAATGCACGAGATTACGTTTGTAACGGTTCGAAAGTATTGGTTGTCTATAAAATTAGAAAGAACCATGGTTGTCTATAAAATTTTTATGCATATTTATTACATATTTTCTTAAAGACACTACTATGCCCACAAAAACACTACATTACAAACAAAATCACCAACATATCTAACACCACCCCACCAATGCGGCACGAACACATTTCCAAAACCACCCTCCGCCAAAGGGTTAAACCCCACGGTATCTCCCTCCCCAATTGTCTCAAACCATCCCGTTGAATAAAAGATGCGCACAAATAGGTTAAAAGGATGTGTAAAGCGCCCTCGCCGAACAATACCTGTTGCATCTCTCTCCCCCCTCCCCTCCCCCCGCCCTTTTACCTGAGCACTTTACTCCGCCGTGAGCCCGGGTCATTCGTTGCCGCGCGGCCGACGCAAGAGGTACGGCGACGCAGGGTCTCGGAGTTGCGTTGAATGTGTACGGTGTGCGAGGTATTTTCCTGCCGTGTTGGGTTAGGTTGTCGACGGGGGGTTTATCGTAAGGGTCCCGTTCTTGGATTCGGCGCATCGTATGGTGCTGGTAAGTCATTTTTTTATTGTGTCGAATTATGTTTTTTTTTGTTGCATGGAATGGTGTCTTTGGTTAGATATATTGTAAGGAATGATAGTTTGCAAACTGCTTGCCCGTGGATGATTTTAGAGAAAAGTACCGTAGTAAATTATTGCACAAAATGAAAGATAATAAATGACACAGGAAAATTTAAAGTTCATCGAAACAGTTACAATCTGTGTTTAGTTTTTCTACACTCTTAAAACAAACGAGCGAATTTAACTCAATCTGAGTAATTTTCACTCCTCCAGTCTTGAAAATGCACTTCTCCGAAGGGAGTGGATCCTTTGTGTGTTAAACCTCCAACAGGATCACTCCAAATGAGTGATTTTAACTCAGTCTGAGTTAATATTCACTCCTTTCCAGTGTCGAAAATGCACTTCTCCAGCTGGAGTGGATTTCACTCTTTTGATTTAAGAGTGTATAGCTACAATAAAGATTCAGGTAATTTTCTTTCCAAATATACTTCAATCAATAACATTTAAAATAAATTATCGTAAAATGCATTAAAATGTTGATGCGGGTTTCTTGTATTGGTATTGACATTTGTATTAAAGTCAACCTGGAACTTAATTATGATTTCTAAAAACGCCACGAGACTCAGACTAAGAGCCCTTGCGTTGTAAAACCCCAAAGTGACAAGAAAATAAAAAAAATCTTTCATTTCATGCGGCAGTCTATGGTGCAAGAAAACGGCCTAGGGTCATAGTCTTGTATAGCTGCTTTGCTTAGGTTTTTTTTAACAATTGAAACTATGGTTCATTTAATCAATAATTATATCTTAATTGAGGAAAACCACATTTTAAGTCTTATTTTTTCCCATTGCAGAATTAAAATTCTACTTTAGAGAATGGTCCTAGGTACAAAAGCTATCCACCTTAGGTACAATTCTGATATTGTACCCAGGGTCAATAATTAGTTTATGGCTGGCATTTTCCCAATAACTGTTATTTTAAATTCGGTTGCTAGGTACACGCATCTTCTTTATAAGGTTTAAATAATACTCTCATCGTTTTTGTCTCAGAATTTCTATAATGTCAATTATAATTTTGAAATGATTTAAAATAAAGAAAATAATATATTGTGCATTTTTTTGTTAAAATAGAAAAAATAGAGTGTAAAAAAAACTAATGCATTTATCATTCCTTGAAAAATAAGGTAACAAAACTCAGTTCACAGCAGAATTCAAAATTCAATCGTGATTCCTCATCTATATTTTTCTTGGCATTGCATACTGTATATGTGAATCTTTGTTAAAATTGGTGCATACTATTTGTCTCATGTAGTAACATTCGACAGCTGTCCTTTCTATAGTACTAGTATACAGAGACATAATTCAAATGCAATACAAAAATAAAAACTTTGCCTAAAAGATTTTATTCAAACATGAAATCGCGTAGATTACAATTCAAAAATTTATATTGTTCTTTAAAGTCTCATTCATTCAAAATATAGCTTTTCAAGTTTAAATGCTTTGAAATAACTTTACTATAGCTTACTGATAACTTAAAAAAATAACTTTTTAACTGTATCTTTGAATTTAAGGATTCGGGAGGAAAGTAACAAAAAAAGCCATTAAACTAATCGAGAAAGTCTTTAATCTGTATTGGAATTTTAGTTGCATGTTTCAACAATTGAGCGAATACTTTTTGAATGGTTTAAATGCATAGAGCATTGTTGAAATTTAAATTTATAATCTTAATACGACTAAACGGTATGGATAAATAATAACATTGACTTATTACCATACCCCATTTTCAAGAGGAAAAATCACTTAGATGCTTAATTAATGCTGGAAGAGAAAAAGCATTATGTTATATAAATTTTTATAGCATTAGAAGGTCAATACCATAGTAATTTAATTATTTTAAAATTAAACTCAAAGACGAATATTTTTTCAATTGCAAACGAATTTTCAAATTTATTGTTATTAATTTTTTTAATGTATAATATGAGAAATATCAAAGTTATGACTATCTTTTCAAATGCATATGTTTTAATAAAAAATTAATTAAAAATATAAAAAGTAAACAATTGTTTAATTAATTTTATATTCAAAACCTTTCCTGTTGCGTAAATTAACTCTTTTGAAGTCCGTTCGTGAGTGTAGAAAAATTTTTCTCGAAAACAATTTTAAAGTAATAAATTATCCAAATTTATACTGAAGGTCTGTAAAGAAAGCTGCTATAATATTTCAGCAATTTTTTTAAACTTTTCCATTGCTTATATACATGTAAATATTTATACCTCATTCGCAAGTAAACTTATCATAATTACGATTTTCGAAACTCACTTTCAAGATCATATAATATTTTTTTTATTTTGACTTTATTGATTGATAAAATAAATGAAACTTATAAATGTTAACATAATTATCTAACAGTTTATCGGTGTATGCGCAGGGTCTAGTTAATTTACATTCTTCAAAGTATAATTAAGATATAGGTTCCGGACCAATTATTGGCGACTTCGTCCAATTGAATTTTCGGTCGTCAAACGTCGCCAATGAGCAGACCGGGCCTTTTATCTTAGTTATACACTTAGAAACATGTGATTTTCGCAACTGTCACTTTATATAGAGTCAGAGCCGCTGGCTACCTTCCTCACTTCCGTTTTTCTCTTTGAAAAAGTCAAAATAAAATCCCGTACACGTCAAAGATATGCACACAATAAGGGAAAACCAAGCGTTGTGTTCCCCATAACTCCGATCTAGACATTGTGAATACAGCGGGATTAAAAACTGTTTGGCTGAAGCACTGCCTCCTTTATAATAAGACCTGATTACTGAGCCGGGTGGACCTATTTTTGGGTTTTGACTTATGTTGCACCATCTCAGTAGGCATGTAACACTCTAATCTTTTTTTTATCAACTGCAATAGTTATCAGATTTTTTAAAAAAATATACTCAAAATCGAGAGTTTTTGGAAAAAAATTGTATATTTTCATGATTTTTAATACTGTTATGTAAATAGAACGATGCATTTAAGGTCTAACCCTTTCAGTCCCAAAAATTTACTACACTACAGAAACTTCTGATATTCACAAAATAAGCTTATTTTACGTCAAATATACGAGTTCTATAAGAAAAAAATTCATTTTAATTTTTTATATGGTTTTTGAAATAATGTCAAAATTTTTTAACTGTGGAAAATAACAAAATAAAAAATTTATATTGCCTAAAAACACTTCGAGTTATATATTTTAAGGTATCTGATCATGTTATTAAAAAAAATTTGGTAATTATTTTAACCGAAATAGTTTAAATTGTGTTTTAAATATGTGGAACTGAAGTGAACTTTTCAAAAATCAAGTGAAACGCTTGTTGGCTAGTTTCTGATTTTAAAAAAAGTAGTTCTGACTTCTATTGAGATTAATGTAAAATATTGTCTAATAGGAACAAAGTGTGAAGAATCGAATGATGTGTGTTTGGATGTCATAACGAGACATAAACATTTTTTAAAAATATTGAAAGTGATGATGCCAAATGACATCACTGGGACTGAAAGGGTTAAAAAGTCTGTGAATTATATTAAACTAAGTAAAAGATTTATTGATGCTGTTTACCTTGCAAAATATTATAAAATGCAAAATATTTCTGTTCTAAACATATTGATCAAAACCCAATGATAGTCTCCATCAAACAATTTTAATAATCAAAAGAAAACATCTAATGAGAAAAATGTGATGAACTGCAATTTAGAAAAAAAAACTTTTAATATTTCGCATAAAATCTCTTATTATTTTTCTAGTAGGAGTTATTGTATTTGAATTTGCAAGGATTGCCTACTATATTTTGAAGCAAATATAAAAACTACAAAATATTTTAATTTATTCTTCATAAATAATGCACATGTGAGACAAATTGCGATACTAATGTTATTTTAAAATTTAAATTGATTGAGCCGATGTTTTATAAATCATTGAAGTCGGTATTTAAAGTAACCTCCAAATAAGTGCATCGTTTAAATGCATTTTTTATTCAAGTCTAAACTTTGATCTTTTTTCAAACAATTTCTTGAAATTTGGTATAGCGAGTAAATAACTTAAATCGCAATGCAATTTCCAGGCGAAATGGAAAAATCACTGATCAGAATAATCTTAATATTTATGTAAATAGAACTCTCGCGAGACGAGACTGTTTTGTTTGGTGAAAATCAGTTAATAGCGTACGTCACTCCGCAAAATCTTGTTTTACACTCTAAAAATAAATGCTCAAAAACGACGAAATTTTCCTTAATTTTGACGATTCCATTACTGTCAAATGCTTCGAGTTTTCATTTCCTCAAAGTGAGATAATGTGAATCGTCATTTTTTACGAGGATTTGAATGTCGTCTAATCTAAAGAAATATTTCGTGCATGAGAGCATGTGAGTACAACAATGAGATTCAGTTTCCTCAAAATCGAGATACAGAATCGTCAAATCACGATAGTAAAAGTGTGGATTCGCGTTTACTCAAAAGTCACGTGATAGTTTGACGAAACAATCCTCAAAATTAACGAAATGAGGCTTGAGGATTCATGAATCGTCAAAAATGAAAGTGTTATTTCTGGGAGTGTACGTTACATTTTAAAATTGGTGTAAATCTGTCGTGGTGCAAAGTCTTGTGATTTCGCGATTGTGTTGCATTGGTTCGGTTTTGCTGTCACATAAACGCGTCATAATTTTGACAAAACCATGCTATCCCGGGGTCATAGGTTGCCAAGTTGGGCATAATGCATCCGAAGACTTAAAGTAGATTCTTGACTGCCCACACTGTTACTTTCTTAAAAATGAAAAATGCTGGAAAAATCCATTGAAAATACTTGGAGTACTCTGGGACACACAAGCTCAATAAATCTGTACAGATTAATGGCCGCGTGTAGCTCTAGTGACGATACATCAAACATACCTACAGATTAATGTCCTGACACCACGTGGGGCTGGAGAGCCCAGTCAATTGAGACGCTCGCCTTGCAGGCGAAAGGTTCCAGGTTCGGTTTCGGACATCGCCAAAATAAGTTGTGACCCATAAACGACTCGAGCAGTCTAAAAATGTCCGATGAATATAACCACGTGTAGAGGAAGTGCACGTTAAATATGCTACAAAATACAAACTCGGGTGTCGTTTCGAATGTGGTTTTAAATTATAACACCCGTCCCCAATTACCCTCGTTTATTTCTACTGCGACGATATTCAACCTTACCTAACTGAACCTGACACCGCGTACAAAGATTGCGTTGGGTGCAAGCTCAGGTGCCGCCCTCGTCACTGGTTCTGACTTGACACGTGTAACTCTAGTGCGACGTTGATTCAGTCACCACTAAACCCAAAACCGTGCCTTTCCCGTTTTGTGAAAATTTCCCCAAATTGTCACCACCAACTTAACCTGACACCGCGTACGATGTCGCCATAACATTGCGTCGGGTGCCAGCTTATGTATCGGTTTCGTCACTGATTCCAACCTGACTCCTGTAGCTCTAAAAACTAAACTCTTCTCCTCACACAACAGCCCGTTAGTGGGCCAAGGCCTCCCACGCCTATTCTAGCTTACGTGACCAAAGGCTCTGGGGTGCTACACTCTTAAAACGAAAGAGCGATTTTAACTCAGTCTGAGTTAATTTTCACTCCTCCAGTCTAGAAAATGCACTTCCCGGAAATGAGTGGATCCTTTGTGTGTTTAACCTCCGACAGGATCACTCCAAAAGAGTGATTTTAAATCAGTCTGAGTTAATATTCACTCCTTTCCAGTGTCGAAATGGCACTTCTCCTACTGGAGTGGATTTCACTCTTTTGTTTTAAGAGTGTAGGCATATGTCCCGGTAAGATGGTCTGCCTCACGCGAAACCCCCAGTGTTTACTCCTGTAGCTCTAGCGTAACGTAAATCAAACCAAAACTTTTTTCTTCATCTTTAATGGGGCCGCAACATTGGTGGTCAAGCCTTTGCAGACTCGGCACATTCCCCTGAACTGAGAGCCATTTTTTGTGGCACCATCTAGGCGACTCTCGCTACCAATTTTGACGCACAGATTACAATGAATGTGAGCTCTCTGTGGATGTTAAAGTATGCCGAGATTTAATTTTGCCGAGAGAGCCCAAGCCAAATGGGCCTCCAGGGATCCTTTACATGCCACATAATCTTATGACATGCGTGCCCAGAATTTTCCCATCCAGAAAATTCGGTGACTCGAACCCGCGATCTTGGGCTTACGAAGCGGACACGTTTAACCTCTCAGCTTTTGGGCCGCTCAAACCCAAAACTGTGCTTTCCCGTTTTGCGAAAATTTCGCTATATTATCCCACCACCATCCCACCAGGTGGTGGCAACAATGGGGTGTGGAGTAACGGGGCGCGCCCCCCACAAGAATCAGGGGGCGAATCCTTGTTGCCAGATGTCTGGAGCCATCTGTCGGCCACACCTGCCCCCCTCCCTACCTGAAGGGGGCTTCCGAATTGCTTTATATCACCCAGGTGGGGGAAATCAAACGCTTTTTGGAATGCAGACTTGTTTGGTTTTTATTATTTAACCCTTGGAATACCACTGAGGGGTTGGGGTTGGTCGATGAGTGAAACCCCAAAGTTTCTCCCGTTTTTTGCATGTTTTTATGCTTGGAGTTTTAATATAGCTGACGCTAAACAAATTTTCCAATTTCCTGTATTTTGCCTTTTCCTGGTTTGAATTATAAACATAAATAATAAAATAAATCAAAGTTGAATCTGGGGCAAAGTTCTTTTGGAGGTTTTGTTGAGGATTTTTGTCAACACGAGAATTTTAGATTCAGATTAACAAATTACAAAACTTGTTTAAAAATCGTTCTTTGTATGTAAAGATAATGTAGTTCATTTGTTAATTAATATAAACAAGTTATGAAAAATATTTTAAAAAATATTCGAGTTAAAACGCTATTTTTAAAATAATATCAGTGTTTTATTTTCATTTTGTGCCTAAAAAAGTAAATACTTTTAATGAACACGATATATTAATGTACGTTTTAGGTAATATAAACTATTCGATTCAGTATCGAACGTTAAAAATTTTTAGGAACAAAAAGTTTAAAATCAAAATAAAATGAAAATACTCGCTGCATATTTAATAATTGTTTCAAACGTGTAAACAAAAATGTTTACATAGAATGCATGTATAACTGAAAAGAATACTTAACGCATTATTATTAATAACGATAATAAGAAGCGAATGTATTTACAAATTTTGCCGTCTAGAATGTCAATACAAATATAATTCAGAGAGCCATTTGTCGTATAATTTGACATGATGTAAATTACTTTTGCATACTTAAGTGACAAAAATATAACGATGATGTAAATATAAAGCCAATTCCATTCATTTGCTTGAAATAGCAGTGGTAAACAAATTTTTTGCAAACAATTATTTTACTTTAGAATTTAAAAAGAAAATTCATTTAAGTAGGTAATTGATGATTACATGCATTTTGAATTTTAATTGAAGTATTGTATAAAGTAGGTTACAGTAGCTAGTCTGTTTTATTTTTTCAGATTTCACTAACAATTCCATCATCAATGTTGTTTAAGAGCTGTTTTGTAGGAATTGATATTGTAATGAGAGCTTACTTGAAACTAAAACTAATTTTAAAACTTAATTGGTTTCATATTGAGAGACAGGTATTTTATTTTAAGAAATATCTTTCTATTTCTGACCGCATAGGGACTGTTTCTTTTTTCGGTTTCCGAAAGCGGATTTTGCATTCGAAGAACCGAATGCAAGCCGGATATACCCGCATGTGCGAACGTGTGCGTCCACTCGAACATTTTATGCATAAAGCTTGCATTCGGAATGGTTAGGTTAATTTGAAATATCTTTATACTAGACCTACACGAGGGCTATTGGCGATTAGAGTCGTAATCTACAACCGTAGTCAAGTGACGATCCACATCTGAGTGGGCACCCAACGCAACCGTTAAGGGTGACATCGCACTCAGTGTTGAGACTTTGAAGCATATTTAACGTGTACACCCTCTACACAGGGTTTTATTCGTCGGACATTTTTGGCTGAACGGACAGTTTACATGTCGGCCGTTATTTTGGCAATGCAGGGACCTGAACCTGGTACTTAAGAGGACCATTTTGCATGCAGATCGAACGCCTTAACCCTAGCTCTTGAAACCGAAAGAGTAACCCACCCGTATGACACCAGCCAAAGCGTGTACTTGAATATGAGGAATCTGCATATGTTTCATAAGGTTTATGTCAAAATTATTTTTCATTGACTGGCACGTTAACTAAAAGTATGCTGTTTAAGTCTGATGGAGACCAGACTAGCAACAATTCAACATTAACCACATGGTGAGAAAATCATTCTCCTTCATTTCAAATGCCATGCTTATCTATATTTAAAACTAACTATTCACTATATTCTATTTTCTGTTTCTTCTAAACTTTGCATGGAATCTGTAGTTTATTTACTTTACTTTATTTATACATTTGTCTGCTATATACAGAAAGAGAATTTCTAATTACAATTATCAAGGTAAACTGACAAATTAGAGAGAACTTGTCTTTTCAGTTCCAATTGCTATTTGATTCGCTTTGTTGTAAATAAAATTCATATTTTAAAAACAATTCCATTGTGAACTATTATATTCTTGATTATCAGGTTACTGTCAAGAAAAGCGATTAAAACAACTATTTAAAAGTACCCTTCAAATTTATTAATCACTTTAAAATTATTGAACAATCAACACTAAAATGCTATTATTCAATCACCAGTAATTTTTGGATCAAAATGTAGCAATTTAAAAAAAAAACAATGTCCTTTTATTCCAATCAGAACCATTTCACTCTCAGAAATAACACTTTCATTTTTGACGATTCATGAATCCTCAAGCCTCATTTCGTTAATTTTGAGGATTGTTTCGTCAAACTATCGCGTGGCTTTTGAGTAAACGCGAATCCTCACTTTTACGATCGTGATTTGACGATTGTGTATCTTGATTTTTAAGGAAACAGAATCTCATTGTTGTACTCACATGCTCAAAAATGACGAAATATTTCTTTAGATTAGACGACATTCAAATCCTCATAAAAATGACGATTCAAATTTCCTCACTTTGAGGAAACGAAAACTCGGAGCATTCGCCAGTAATAGAATCGTCAAAATTAAGGAAAATTTCGTCGTTTTTGAGCATTCATTTTTTAGAGTGTTGTGAATATCATTAACACCTTCCTTACCATACCATATAAAAACGGCAACTGTCTCTTTAACATTTTTAAGATAACTGGATTTGTCATGTATAAATAGTTCAGTACGATGGTCTTTGTCCAATATTTTGTTTATTGGTATGAACTTTAACAGAAAGCTTAGTTTGCATACCAAATTTTCTTGCCGTCGTTATAGAGTTGAAGATAATTGAATCGGGGAGAAGAAATAATATATTTCGTACTTCAGGGTACATACGCTAATTTGTTTATTGATTTATTGAGGAAACGTTAGAAAATAGGAGAGAGCGCGGCGTCGAAACAGGAAGGATTTCAACAATCTAGACTTTCTAGGTGTAAGGGGAGGTAGGAAGAAATTACTTCCGCTTAAAGTTGGGTGAGCAAAATTGTTCATAGACCAGACGTGCAAGGGGGGGGAGGAACCTATAATAATATCAGTGTTTTATTTTCATTTTGTGCCTAAAAATGTAAATACTTTTAATGAACACGATTTATTAATGTACGTTTTAGGTAATATAAACTATTCCATTCAGTATCGAACGTTAAAAATTTTTAGGAAAAAAAGTTAAAAATCAAATTAAAATGAAAATACTCACTACATATTTAATAAATGTTTCAAACGTGTAAACAAAAATGTTTACATAGAAAGTATGTATAACTGAAAATAATACTTAACGCATTATTATTAATAACGATAATAAGAAGCTAATGTATTTACAAATTTTGCCGTCTAGAATGTCAATACAAATATAATTCAGAGAGTCATTTGTCGTATAATTTGACATGATGTAAATTACTTTTGCATACTTAAGTGTTGGCTGGTATGGTACATATACATTCCAGCTTGAAAGGAACGGTACCAGTCTTAAGGACCATACATTTTTTTTAAAAATTTAGTTTAAAAAATAAGTTGTTGCTGATTATGCCATCGGTATTTAAATTGGTAGAATTCCATAAAAAGATGGTTCAGAACAAATTTTTATTACCCATTTTTATATTTTTGCGGTACAACTGAACTGATATCTTAGGCGTTCAAAGACGAGATTATTCACATAAATTTATGCATAAACCGACACCAAAAGTATCTTTCGGCGACAATTAAAAATCGTGATGATTTTATAAAAATACACAATTTTTCGAAACAAAAGCTAAAGTTTCGACCTTTTTTACAGATTTTTTAGATTTTTGCGGTAAAAACAATCAATTGTACGTTTTAGACTTCAGAAGACAAAATAATCTGCATACAAATTTGCATTGATTGACATAAAAAACAAACTTTTACGATAATTATAAAAATATTTAAAAGTTATTCGAAAAACTAATTTTGGGTAAAAAAGTACAATTATCCCAATCTTTAATTTCTTTCACTGTATCGCAAAAAAATCAATTTTAAGTGTTTCACAGTAAAATAATGTTCGAAAAATTGATGCAGAATTGCGTGCAGATTATTTTGTTTTTGAAAGTCCAAAAGTAAAAATTATAGTTTTAGGGCAAAATACAAAAAACATTAAAAATTGGACAAAAAAGTGATGAGTTTTTTGAAAATGCATGCATTTTTAAAAAGTCATCATAACTTTTTTTAATTGCCACAGAAAGATACTTTTGGTGTCGAATGATAAGAAATTGTAAATAGATAATTTTGTATTGGAACGCAAAAAGTATGCAATTCTTTTTGAACTCAATTTTTGAAATGAAATCTAAAGATTTCATATCTAAGTTAAGATGTGTTATAATCACCAAGTCACATAAGCTTTCCATTCCAAAAATACCAATTTTGTCTGGTCCCTCAGTCTAATACCGACGAAACTTGTCTGTCCTATGGACTAAAATGTACAATTGTACAACCAAAACTAACTTAGCTCTGAAATTTTATAACAAGTATATTATAATAAAATAATCTGTGTGTAAGGGGGGGGGGTATATATATACAGTTTATTTTGTTAATTTATGAAAACAATATACACACATTGAGTATATTTATATTATTGTAAATATTTTAAATTTATCTTATTGATTGAATAAATTAATATTATGATTTATTTAAATTGCAGAAAAAAATATTGTACCGTATTGTCTCATAAAACTGAATTGTAAAATTAAGTTAAAAGGTAGTTATGAATAAAATGTGCAACGACGTGTGTTACAACTCACAAAAAAATATTTTTAAATTCATAAAATTTATAAATATAATATTAAAATAAAATATTTATAATATTATATTAAAATTAATATAAAAATAAAATATTTATAATATTATATTAAAATTAATATAAAAATAAAATATTTAGTAATTTCATAAAAAAAAACTATTATACATTAAAACTTATTTTACGCTTTCATTTTAGCATCTTTGCTTGAATTGTAGAACTTCTAAGGAAATATATTTTAGTTATTTCTTTCAGCATCGACGCAATATGCTTAAACCGATAGTTTTTTTTATTTAATTTTTAAAACAAACACATTCAATATTTAATTTTAGTCTATTGTTTCAGATCAAATTATCGATCTTAAAAATCCGTTACCATTATTTTGTTTAATATTAACATATCTATTTTATTTTTTATTGGGTATACCATTTCAATTTTAGAAAAATGATTTTTTTGCTTTATAAAGTGCGAGACTATTGTTTAAACGAACAGAATTTTTAGTTTTTGTTTTCAAAGTATGAATTTATTGTTTAAATAATCATTTTGGTATTTATCTTTTTTTTTAAATTAACAAAAAATCCATCATTCATATAAACGTTAAAGCTTTTTACTAAATACATTATCTTATTTATTGAACGCCTAGATAATCTGTCAGATTAAGGTAAGCGAATACCCAAAATTTCCCAAAATTCTAAAATTTTTACTATTGCTTTTATCTTTTCCAAATTTGGCATAGTGATTTCAAATATAATGAATAATACTATTTAGGCTTTTGTTTTTATTTAAATATAATTTATTTATTTTAAAAGGTGTTTTTCTACTAAAAAAAAGGTTAACGCCAAACAAGTCTACCACATTGAATTTTCATCCTATGAACATTTATTATGTGTTAAATTCTTCGTTTTAAACTGATACATGCAATGACCTTCTAGAGTTACATACAAATTAGAAGAAAAAAAGTTATTAAGAAAAATGTTATAAATTAACCACAAAAAAAGGGGTTTTTTTCGACTAACTTACACTTGGACATTTTTTTAAAAAAAACTTGTATACTTTCACCAGATGTTAGAGGTTCATGGCACAGATATATATTGAAATAGCATCTGTGAAAAATTTCAGGTAAATTATTGTAAAACTTTTTATGCTAGAAGTGTTGGCGTAAACCCCTTTTTTTAGTTGAAAAATACCGTTTAAAATAAATAAATTATATTTAAATAAAAAAATTGCCCAAAAAGCAATGTTCTTTATATTTGAAATCACTATGCCAAATTTGGAAAAGATTAAAGTAATAGTAAAAATTTTATAGAAATTTGGGTATTCGCCTACCTTAAATAAAGTATTTTTTACAGTAGCTTCTAACATTTATATCTTTACTAAAAATATATTAATCGATTTGTGAAAACTGGAGTCTATTTATTTGATACTTGGAAAAATAAATATGAATCTCTGTATTTTGAAGCCTTTATTTTAGAGCATATTGGTTAATAGTTTTTTTTTAAAGCTCTGCTTATGAATGGCACTCCAACACTATCTGTAATTTGTAATTGCTTTAAACTCTTTTATTTACACTGCTCAAAACAATTAGGGGAGCACTTTGCGTACTTTTGTTAACCCTTTCAGTTTCAGCGTTTTGTTTCTCATTCTAAAATTTGTGAAATAGATCCTTGTGCATCCAGAATGAAATGGTAAAAAACAGGCGGAAAAATATTAATTTTTAAACTAAAATTTAAGGGTGGAAAATTGGAATTAAAAATTAATAATAAATTATAACAATTTTTTTTTGATTTTTCATTTGTAAAAAAGAGTTAAAATCAATTTTTAAACATCTGAGAATGCAAGCGTGAAGAATTTAGGGTCAATTTATTTCATAAAATTTTTTTGGGAGTGAATTTTATTCTACCATGTTTTCACATTTTCATTTGTTTAAAACAAACATAATTTACATCATCAAAAGACATGATTCTTCCATCTAACGATGCATTAGTGCAAGCTCAACTTAGTGAGAAAAAATCGCAAGCTCATGATTCCAAATGGAAACATTGGGTTGAAAGAGGTTAAACCATGGGCTCCCCTAATTGTTGTGAGCAGTGTATATCAATGCAATTAATCCTGGAACTACAAACCTAGGTATATATTGACCCCAGATAGGTTTGTGTAGCTCAATATTTACCCAGATAAGGTTAAGCTGCTCAGGGACATTGTTTTTTTAATTAATTTAAAATTTATTATTTTTTAATTATTATTACTTATTTTTTAAATCTTTTTTTTTCCCAAAACTAGGGGTTGATATGTACGTCAGTTTCTAGTTTAAAGGGAAAAAATAAGGTTAGCGCAAAATTACTAGTCTATATCAGTTAGTCATATAACTCTTTCTAACGATGCAACTAAGAATTTTGCAAGTAATTTATGTTACTGCCATCTTATTTGAATAAGAAATGCATTTAGTTTAACACTCAATGACTATGCGAACAGCTTTTTTAGTGTAGCTTTCACACGCACAAAAGGCTTCAGTTTCACGGTTCGCTTCGGCTTTTCATTTCTAAGGCTGATTCCTTTCAAAGGCTTATGTGATTTACGGCGAAGTAAAAAGATGAAAACCCGAAATATTCTTTAAAAAATTGACTTCATAAATAATTTGGCATTTTCACGTGGCTCTTAACTTTTCAGCTTTAAAAAAGGTGCTTATACGTCAGTTATTATTTAAATTTAACTACTTCTGTTTAGTTATTGAACATTTTAAAGTGAAAATGCACTAACTATACCAAATTTCATCTAGTAATTGTTTTACGGTAACTGAATTAGCAAGAATAATTTTAATATATTTTATTGCAATACCCTTCGTGTAACTCTAGTGCAGCTAAAATTCAACCAAACTAAACAAAATAAATCTTAATTGTATAAGAATAATGTTAAAACTTATAGTAATTACTTTTTTAAAAATTAATTTAACCTTTTTGATAAGTAACCGTTTCGATGAGCAGTAATTGGTATGCACAAATTACTTGATTCGATTTTTCTAAAAGTTGAAATACACTCTTAAAACAAAAGAGTGAAATCCACTCCAGTAGGAGAAGTGCATTTTCGGCACCGGAAAGGAGTGGATATTAACTCAGACTGAGTTAAAATCACTCGTTTGGAGTGATCCTGTCGGAGGTTTAACACACAAAGGATCCACTCCAAAAGGGGAAGTGCATTTTCTAAATTGGATGAGTGAAAATTAATCAGACTGAGTCAAAATTGCTCGTTCGTTCTAAGAGTGTATTCAAAATGTACCTCAAATACACAGAAGATTTATATATATAGAATTAAGATACTTCAATTTCTATGTTTTTTTCTATGGCCCAATAGGATGGAATTTTCAGGGGAAATCACACTTCATCTGAAATGCAACACCGCGCCTATCCCAATCAAATAGCACCGCTTGATTAGAGGTGTTGCCCGTTAAATTTCCCGTTCCAAATCCTTCTACACCAATAAAGCTTCGTAGGGTGCTGAAATAGGTGTCTTCTTCACAATCTGATGACTTTTTAACCATTTAAGGACACGCCCAAAGCAACAAAAAAAGGCACACATCTACTGCAGTTTGGTAGTAGGTAAAATATTCAACCACAACTATAACTTCTACCTTTATTCATGGCGTACAGCCAGCCCAACCCTTAAAGGGAGACATAAGTAGACTGCCGGAAACATTACCCCAATCATCAATAAACTAACTAACCAAGTCAATAACCCCTGGCAAGCTATTAATACCCAAATGACACCACTATTTGACGCCGCGGCATATCCAATGGCGAGTTCATTTCTGGGTTCGCACGAATTCTGCAGGTGATCGTCCCTCACGCTGTTAGGTCAAGAGTGCCCAGTGGTCAAGTTGCCGGAATGCAGAGTGGGGGAGGATTCTCATTTCAATAATTATGCCGGGGCCCCCACCTCACGTTTTCCTCTAATGTTTCGTGAGGCCTCCGGAGTAGCAGCTCTTTTAGAGCAACAGTTGGAGGTAACCCATTTGATGCCCTGTATCTCATGTTTCAGATGAGCTAGATCAAAGTTGAGATCCCCCCAGTCCATCCTAGTTGGGATACACTCTATTCTTCTCAATGTATCCTAATTGGGATGCACTCTACTCTAGAGGCTAGTGGGAATACACGCTTGTCCTTAGGTACATGGCATGTACACGATAGTGGCAAATGGTAAGACAAGGGTATGGATACATTTATTCTAAAAGCATGTTGAATTGAGGCATATGGATAAGCTATAAACACAGAGGGAACAAGTAGAATTCCCCAAAAAGTTTAAATAAAATGTATAAATTTAAAATGAACACACTTTGAATACGCTAAATTATATATACAAAGCAATCACAAACATATTTGAACAAAAAAAGTGGGCTATTTAAAATTCCTAACGGACCGGCCATTTCGATTGTCTAAGTGTTTTGTTATCATCTGCAATATAGCACTCGTTTAATAGCACTATTGTGAAGATAATTCAATTCAACAAATCATCTACTACAGAAATAAAGTTTCATAAAATTAAAAGAAAAAATCAGTTAAAACTTAACATTTTAAAACTCAACTTGTAATCAACGCAAATGCTTTATATTGATGATTGATTTTACTGTGTAACAATCTTGTTGGATTTAAACACCTCATATTACTAGTTTAAATTATCCACAAAAGTTTTTAACCCGCTTTGAAGAAAATAGCGCTATGCCATATTTTTAAACACGAATGGCGTGTAAAACATTTTTTTTCCTGTATAACAAGTAAAAAATACTAGGTTCTCCTCGGTCGTGCAATCAACCCTCCTGATCCCCCACCAAGTGATGGCTTCCGCCTACAACACCTTTGTAAAAATCCATCGGGATATTTAAGAGCATTTCAGTGAATACCTTAACATATAAATGGAGGATATTTTGTTCTCACCTACGAATTAGACTGACCTTAGTCACACCAGACCTACTTTAATGAAGATGGTATATCGAAGTAAGGGGGGGGGGGGGGTTAACTGGTCAGTGTTTGGAGCTAACGTATTTTTCAGAAAGTGATTGCTAAAAAAATCCATAATTTCTGACTTTATAAATTTCCGCCTACACCTATAAGGAAACTCAATAAGTTATTTAAATTACTGCGTTTCATTTGGACGATTGAGGAAACGAGCTTTTGTGAAGATTACATTAAAATGTCCCACATGGTCAAACAATAATTTATTAAAATTTGTCTTTTTCGCCGGTACTTCTTTGTTATGGTATTAGAAACATTATAAGAATTTTGTATAGTTTCGATGTACGAATATATATCACAGAAATTAATGGATCTAGGGTTTCGGTAAAAGATGTTTTATTATGTGTATCTCCGTTATATTTTATTCTTATAAAATGAATAGATTTTTTTTAATGTAAATTTTAAACTTCATTAATTGAAAAAACAATGATAACATAGAAAATGTAATCATACATTAGAGAAATCATCTTGCGAAAAATACAAAACATTTTTTAAATGCTTGAATATTAATAAGCTAATACATCAATAGTATGTATTAGCTTATTAATATTCAAGCCTTCTCGCATAGTATTCATTTAAATAGTTGTCGAAATAAACACTGCAGTACAACCAAGCAATTATACCAAAGTCAGAGTGAACAATATTTTAATTTAATAAATTTCGATTTCAAAATATGCGTTTCTTACTTTCACAACAAAATTTCAGTCCTATACATATATTTTTTTTAATCTTCTATCAAACTATGTGTTTAGCTTTCTAATCACAGAAGTAAAGCTGTGGAAAAAAATCAAGAAGTACATTTCTTTACAAAAGAAATATAAAAGAATTTCGAACTAAGTGCAGAATAATAAGACAGCCATATAAAAGTATAATAATGACAGTATACAAAAGCACTTCTTATCGTGAGTACCGTTTTGTTTGTTATAATTTTTCTTGCTCCTCAAAGAGGAATTGCATGTGTAGAAAACCGTAATTTCGACGCCAATTACGGTAGGACGGGAAAAATTGCTTCGGCAAAATGCCATTCTCTTGTTCACAACTTCGTTCACAATTTCGCCATGCCACTTGTACAAAAGTCGTGTAAATGTATTATATAATTCATATAATAACCCTTTAATTTAAAGTCTGGTAGCTTCCAAGTGGTTCTTTAACGCTTTTTCTCTCTGTAGACAAGTTTCCAAACCAATTTTTACAAAATCCTAAAACTATTGATCTAATTTTTTGGATAGTATTTATCAAAACGAAAATAAGAGCGGATCTTGTATTCTATACACAAGAAGAGATCGCAAGAAATAACGTGATCTTTATCAACATGATTATACAAATAACAAGTGTGATTATCGTGAGGTTTTTGGAGGAGTTATTATCTAAGGATTGTCAAATCATTTTCAATAACGAACAGTGAACAATGGTTAGATACAAATTTAATTTTCGAAAAAATTTCTTTATTTCATTTTCTTCAACTATTTCATCAAATAACTTTTTCTTCATTACATCGAATCACTAATGCAGACACATAAACGTGACTTGCCTATTATTGTAAACTGATTTCCCCATTTTCATTCTTTAATGACAATTATTAAATAGTATGGCATCCATTTTATTAAACTATATCATCTATACTTTCTGAAAATGATAGGTAACTAATAAGAACAAGGTTTCTTTAAGCACGAAAAGGATTAATTCACAGAGCCTAAATCAAAGCCGTTTCAATGGAAGTCAAAAAGACACTTGACTTAACGACAAGTTTGATCCTAGCGCAATTGAGGCGCTACCAACATAAAAATCGATCCTGCATAATTTGAGTAGCGAAACTGATACTTTGCCACTTGACCGCAAATAAAAAATATAATAGCGTAATATGGTTTTAATACTCCCTACGAAACTAGTTAAAGAGACAACTCATATTTTACGGCACACTCAACTGGAGTTGAGTTACTAGTTGGTAAAGCATTGACACCAGTAACTCTTTGGATGGAATGCTGTCCTGAACATTACCATTTCATAAACAGATTATGCAGTTAAAAGTTGTAGGGAAAAGATCCGCGTATAAGGGGCTGCTGAAATAAGCTGAGTTTTTTTTTTTGCCTGACGAAGCCACGTGCGATGCCGCCCATTGACGTGCCCAGTTGTTTCAATCGTGCATCCTCCTCATCACGGGGCCCGGATGGTCGAGTGGTTTGGATTCCAGACCATGCAGTCTGCGCGCTGTAACGGGGGCAGGTTTAATTCCCGCCTTCGCCCTGGGTGTACTTCATTTCTCTGTGTCAGCAAAAGTTCTTTCCGCGTCTGTCTTACTTGACGGGAAGGCTTATATAGCGGGTCTCTGATCAAGCACACAAACCGGAATATATGTGTAATTGTGTACCTACCCTACCCTCCTCATTACTTGACCATGGTTCAAAATTGCGACGCTCACCACTAATAAACCATAGTAGTTCCATTATGATATTATTACAACCAAACCCTGAATTACATTAGTTCAAGGAATAAACATTAATGCAATCAAATTCAACCAGAGTCTCCAGAAAGAGTTACTTTATCGTCCTATTTCTTATTATTTAAGAACATCTTCCCTAACTTTTTTTTGCGCCACATCCCCTGAGGGTTTTCTTTAATGATGTTTCGGTGGTTTATTTCTTCTTGCTTATACTATTCTCGTGACTTATGATTTTTATTTACGAGAGGCGGTGAACTTTAGCTTCCTGATGCGTTGCGGTTCTGCATTTCAAATCTATGGTTTGACAAAGTTGTCATCATTCTAACTAATCGTAATCGAAGTATCGGTAACGAACAACACACAGCCTAAAAAAAACCCGCTACACATTATAGTGGATAAATGTTTCTGGGACATAATGCGTGAATTACTTCAATAACTCCTGTTAACTTATGAAACCTTAGCTAGAATTATGACAGTAGAATTTTAATTACATAATGGAGACCTATAGGGTAGACTGACCAGTGAGTGAACAGGCCCCAGTGAATGAACATTTGGGAAATAAAGATAACAAATATGGAATTGAAAATCATTCCACTATATGGATTGGCAACACTGACATCCTCCCATGTAGTAGGAAGCTATCTGACAATGGTTGGTTGTCCTGGTCATTATATCCTGGTGTTCATTCACTGGCGAACGTGACGTCTTAAACGTTCATTCACTGGTTAGTCTACCCTAGATTATAATTATTTTTATCTCACGCTCTTCCGAAATACTAGGTGAATAAAATTACATTTCTTCATCAAAAAGTCTATTAAATTAGATATACCTGTAGAAATTTGGCACGTGATGTTATAACATTTTGTTTGGAGAAAATCAATGGCGAAATGGATTACTGGAATAACAGAGAACTGGGATAAGATACAAAGTTTGACGAGTATATTGTCCCGTTTAAGTGCAAGGCAGTGTCTCATATGGGTTTGACATTTATACCTGAAATAACAGGAAAGCATCAGGCTCGACAGATTTTGGTCTTACAGATTTATTACTCTTTTTTTTATTGCTACACTAATGCATTAATTTTTGACAAAGGAAATGCCAGTGACTCACGTGTATTCCCGTCAAATTTCAACATTATGTCCGGGATCTAAATTTTCTATCCATATTATTAAAAGTGAATTTCCACATGCAACTACCACACATTATGTATCTAAGAGATCGCGTATGCCAATTTTGATGCTAATATAAAATAAGTTGTGAATTCAAAAAATATATCAGTTACTTCTTTGTCAAAAACTCGGCTATTTTTTTTCTCGGAACATTCAAAACGTGTTCTTCTCTAGCATTATTTTAAACTCATCCTCTTTATTTCACAAAGGGATTTCGAAACTGCGGAATCTCTTGTTTCAAGCTTCTTTTGAGAGAATTTTTTTAATGTTGTTTGTATTTGCTTCTTTGAGTGCCTAGAGCAGTGCTGGATTTAAAGAGAAATTCCAGTAGGGTTAGAACTGATTTTGATCAGTATTGTACATAGATAACTGAGACCTAGTAGCACAGGATATCAATTGCTAAAGATTATATAATACACTTGTACAGGTCGACAACTGATTTGTATCTTGTGTATTGTTCAGAGATAACTGTACTCTAGTATGTTATGCTCGCAAAAATGCCTTTGAAAACCAAAAGAGAAGTAAAATAAACTCAAGGCAGATGAAGTTGTTTTACAAACATGCGTGAAAATCTTAAATATAACTTTAAACAACGTCTTTAACTTTAAACAATGGCTCTTGGTTATTTCTAATCATATTTACTATATGCTTGTTATGTTGAGTTAAAACAGAATTTTTGACAGTTTAGATAAGAATTATTTTCAATTGTCCTTCCTGTGCCTATTTTAACCATGCAATAAGACTGTCATGTCATTGTTTACTTTGAAAACGTAATTGATTGAACTGAAAATAAATATCAATAAAAATATGTTCTAAAATAAAATAAAATTAATTTAGTCTCATTTCGTTCAAAAATTTGCTTGATTTTTTTCATAATTACTTGGTTAAAACCGAGTTACATATTAAAATTAATTATCACAGAAATAATTATCAGAGTGTTGATTCCGGTTTCTTGCAATTTAAAAATAATTTAAGTTTTGATCACATTTTCTTAACCTGAATACTTAACTAACTTCAATAAGACAACTAATAATTAGAATTAATTAATCAACGAGAAATTAATTTGACGTGGTTAATTACTTAGACCTTTTGTTTCTTCCCCTTGTCTACGTAATTATAATATTGACAACAATTTTCAAGTAATTGTCCAGTTCTCTTATACCATATTGAATATTTCAGCCCCAATACAAGGTTACCAAGTTTAACTTAAAGATCAAAATAAAAAAACATGTTCGACATCTCAAGTTCTTCATCATATTGACACGCTTCTATAACTGGATTTTGCCAATAAGGCCAATTGGTTGAAGAACGGGATTGTCCATAAATTACATCCGTTTTTTTCTTATTATTTAAACGCTAGCAGTTTTCTTCAAATTCAAAATTGATGAAGTTATTATTTTTCCGTTGTTACGTTGTGTTTAAACATAATCAAATACCAAGGATAGGGATTCAGGTTTCACCTCTTCACACCATAGCAAATTTCTCCACATAATTTTTATAAACATATTTTTAAACATTTATGTATTTAAAATTATGTTTTTAAGTAACTCTCAAAAAGTTTAACATTTGCTGACTGGCTCGTCAATGTAATGGAATTTGATGGTTTCAGCCATAAAATTGCAAATTTTTGAATGAACAAACAAGTGTGTCAATTCATTGCAATTAATAGGCCATACTAACATTTTTTACAATGCAAAATGTCTTATAAATTAATTGATGAAAAAAACTTATTTTTGTAAGACCCCCGAAATTGTGCTTTACATGTTTGCTACTCCATTTTTTTTACACCATTGATAAATCAGCTGCCTCAGCATCAATATTTTTGAAAAGCTTGGACATTCTTGACGATAACAGAAAACTGAGTACTTAGTAAAACAGCAAAATGAAGTTGTGAAGGGAATTCTATCTTCGTAGAATTCGATTAACCCTCTAATACATACTGCTGCCATATGGCAACAAGTAACAAAATCCACTTTATTCTATTAAAGTAGAGCTACCTCTCGACAAATCTGTGTGTTTTTTTTTCATCTATTACATTCCATTTTGAAGTTTTAATTACTAATAACCGTCATAGATGACAGTAGTAAAAGTGTATTCAAAATTAAAGAGTGAAGTCATTAACTGTTGTGAAACTACGTCTTTGGCAGCATTCAAAGTATAATAATATTAGTATTAAATACAAATAAATTGTTTTGAAAAAATAATTATAGTTCAAGAGGGTTATTTTAAAAGATATTTAGTAGTTTTCTTGTCATTCTTATCAAAATTGGAATTTTGTAGTTGGTTTTTGCCATACGGCAAAAATTTTAAAAATTGAAATTATTTAAATTTCCAATGCAGTTAATTTTTTTCCAGTATGTTTCCCATAATGTATGAGTATTAAAGATACAAATATATTTTTTTTCGGGATGAAAGAAGTTCATGCATTACAGGGTTATGTAATGTAATGTAATCGTTTCCGGCTGCCTATTTCTAGCCTCCGTCAGGAGCTTTAACACAGCCAATAACGTCTCGTAATTTAGAACCCTGGTCAAGTGACGAGATTGACACCTGAGCGGGCACTTAGCGGAAACTTCGAGCGACATCGTACGCTGACGCCGTCGGGGCTTTGGACTCCACAGATTTAACGAGCACGTCTGTCCCAGTGTACTCGGGCCCATCAGTCACAAGTTGGATTTTTTCTACTCTTTCCAGTACAGAGATCCGATTTATATGATGACTGGCAGTAGGTGGGATTCGAACCTGAGAAGGTTGAATCCCAAGGCTGATGCCTTAACCACTCGGCCACGGACGGGCCAAAGCTGTAACTACAGCAGAAATCCAATTATCCGAACTCTATCCGACTATCTGAAAACGGTTGGTATCATTCGTATCCATATACCCAACGTATAACCAATCGCTCAGGTGTAAAAGTGGTGCAATTTCATTTAATTAAAAGCAAAAGCACAAGCCCGTGTACTAGGGGCCATCCCCGTCACGAATTGGACTTTCTACTCTTTACCAGTACAGATATCCGATTTATAGGATGACTGGTAGTAAGTGGGATTCGAACCTGAGAAGGTTGGATCCTGAGGCTCATGCCTTAACCACTCGGCCACGGAGATGCCATTACAGGGTTAAGAGAAGAGGTTAATATGGGCGGCTCATGCAAATTGAATTATTTGCCCTGAAAATATTTCAATAGCAAGTTTAAATAATTTCAATTAGGAATAGGGGTCGAGGTCAACATATAAGTGGAAAAGCTGTCGCTATTGTATAATAAGGCATGTGATTTAGGTGGAATGGTGGGAAAACCTGACGCGAAAACCCATCAAAGCTGAATGTTTTCCTACTTTAACTTTAAAAAATAAACTAATAAATAAAAAGCTTAAATTAAAGGGAAGTTGATATTAGTACTTTTTTAGTTTGAAGTGGGATCAGTAGAGACATAAATATGGGGAGTCAACAAACTATTTTGACTGACTGCCAGACTGGTAATAATTTACATATGCACCTCAGTACCTAATACCCAAATAGTGACTGTTTTCAGTTTTTTACACAATGGACAATTTTTTTAAAGGAGAATTTCTAATGTAGACTTTTTTGCAATTGATAATCATTTAATAAAAGTAAAAAGGCACGGGAAGGGATGAAAACTCGGGATATTGAAGTTTTGTGGTATTTAACGTACGTTCTTTTATGCATGCAAGTCCTTTCGGGTACACCAGAAAACGGGGTACTCTGTTTTCCGGATCCTCAACTAGAGATTAAGAATTTCATTTATACAGGGTGAGGCAAACAAAAGAGTCTAGAGATAGGAATACGTTGAGATGCTTGGCGAGAAAAACTCTTGAAGCCGCCTGAAACTTATTTTTGCATTGGTTGGATCGGATTAGCTTCACATTAAAGCTACTCATAAACTAGTGGCGAGTTCAGATCTTAGTTCGCATTGTATGAAGACGTCCCATAATGCAATTTTTGTGTCTTGCAATAAATTTAGAATGTTTTGTATTACCAAAAACAAAAAGGTCCGATTCTCTAGGATAAATAACGACCGAAACAATCAAATAATCACTATAGTGGGAACTTTTCTTAATCAGCTCTGCAAGTCTTGTTTACATTTAATTTCAACTATCTTCTAAAACCGTAGCGTAGTTGCCGGCAAATAAGGCGCCAAGCGTTTTTTGGGCTTAAGAGGACTCCCTTGGAATTCCACATCTTGAAAATCGTAATGTTATTACTATGGAAAACATTCGCAAGTCAATTACCGCCACAATTTTAATAAAAGGTTACTAGTTTTTGGTATCATTGTAAAGAACGAAAGGAGTAGGAATGTTTTCCATAGGAATAACATAACGATTTTCAAGATGTGGAATTCCAAGGGAGTCCTCTTAATATTGAAGCGATCAATAGCTTCAGTTAGCAAACCTGTTTTTGTATTGGCTTTAGACTTGGCAACATTTCTGTCGTATTCTTATCTCTAGACCAGGGCCACTTTTGTTTGCCTCACCCTGTATATAGCCGAATGCATTAAAGTTTTATATGATTTTTTTAAACCAAATACAAGCTTCTTAAAAAATACATTTAAATCAATCAGCAGTAAATATCCCTTACGTCAAATCAAGGAAACTGAAGATATTGAGAGGCACGGAGAATTCTGCCGTGAACATTAAAAGGGGTGTGTGAGTGTCCATTGCAATGAGCCCATTGAACAGAGTGGACCGCCTTGAACTAAAAGGAAGATGCTCTTCTTAATTGCATAAGCAGAGGCTCGTGACTGAAGGACGCACGAGGAAATCCCTCAAAGAAGGACGTGCAACATGCTTCTCTGGATCTTTGGGGAGCGGGCCCAAACTGCACACTGGCCGTTTCACATGCAATTGTTCCGGTATTGCTCCTTATCGGATGATCGTAGTTGCGATGTTATATCCAAGTGGGTCTTTTATACTCGAAAACCTCATTTGTGGTTTTGTCTGTGGGGTTCAATCAAGTAATGGCAAATTTAATTAAGTTTGAAGAGCGGAAAAGTCGTCTGCTGCTGGATCAGCATTTAACATTGACACATTTGAGTAAAAACCACAAATAAAACCGTAAATACGATTTTCGCTAACGTCGCATGTGAAAGATCCAATAGGCTTTACATTACCATTACACTCTTAAAACGAACGAGCGAATTTAACTCAGTCTGAGTTAATATTCCTCCTCCTGTCTGGAAAATGCACTTCTCCGAAAGGAGTGGATCCTTTGTGTGTTAAACCTCCGACAGGATCACTCTAAACGAGTGATTTTAACTTAGTCTGAGTTAATATTCACGCCTTTCCAGTGTCGAAAATGCACTTCTCCAACTGGAGTGGATTTCACTCCTTTTAAGAGTGTACGTCATCTGCCACCGTAAGTACAGCGAGCATTACCGAAACCGTTGCATGACCATCGGTTTCGAAATACAAATTATTTTGGATGAATTCGCACAAGAGATGAGTCAGTGATTTTTTTCGGCGATAACTTAATAATTGTGAACCATGGTCAAGGAACGAGGCATATGCACCTAAGGGGTCCCCAACGCGGCTTTTTTTTTGTGTGAAAAGATTCTTTCTTCGTGCTGGATCCTTTAATTGGATTACTATATAAATACAGTACCTGTGAAGTACACTTGCACCTAATCACAGGATTCCTTCATCTCTTAGAATTTTTCAGAACCATGGAAACTCTTAACTAGTAATTGAGATCCCTGAACATTATCAAAAACAGCTATTTACTTTTTAGATTTGTTTTCTCTAAAAGACAGCGATTCAAACTAAATTCAATTTATAATTTTTATTTTTAATTTTTATTGAACTTTCGTCATTTTAATTTGGTTTTACAGTGATCTTTTACATAAATGGTGCGACAATATTATTTTATTTCTTTAAGCAATAGGTTCTGACATGGACTAATCAGATGATATTTAATGTAACTTATATGTAATTTTTTTCTTTCTCTGTTTTTTGCTTCTTGAAAAAAGGTTTTATTTATCCAGAGATAGTGTTGTAATTTGTTTTTCAAAAACTTGTAGGAATCATAAAATTAAAGAAATTCTTTAGTACTTGAATTCAGAAAATATATGTTACATTAGCATCAATTTATAATAAACTTAACAAGACAATTTTTAGTTTGCACCTCATATTTCAATGCCAAAAAAGTGTTTTTATTTAAAAAATATTTTATTCCTATAAAAGCTTCACTTCCAATTTATTACTAACGAATCACATAGGGAGTTGATTGTTAAAATATCTTAATTTGTCAGCTACTTCCAAAACTCCCCAATATCTGATTTCATTGCTGACATATAAGATAACTTTTTAAAAGAAAAAGAAAAGACACTATCTTTTCAAGTTTGAAAATACGTAAATAATAATAAAAAAATGAATAACCCGGCGTATTGAGTAGAAATTAAAGATAGTAGCTAAGATTAACTCTGTGGAAAAGATTATCTCAAAGAAAACAAATAGCTTTGACAGTTTGACAAAGTTAGGACTCGACTTATCTAAAATTAAACTAGTTCAGCAACTATTTATAGTTTAGACCTATGGAACGAATTTAGAATGATTTAATTCTTTCTAACTAATTTTTGCCCTGCTTATGGCTCACAAATCTTATTTTTAAATTATGTAGTTAATGAAGTGTGAACATTTAAAAGTTAAAACTAGTTTGAGACAAATATCAGTTACATTTTTATCAAAAAATTTCATTTATATTATTTCGCCTTTGTATCTGTAAATCTCATAATCAATGTGAGACTTATTTTTTGTCTTGCCATTCTGTAAAGATGCACAACATTATCTCGGTCATAAAATGCCTTATAATTACTTATATTTTGTGAAAAATTGCGAAGGAGTCACTTATTCTTTCGGTAAGATTTGATTATAATTTCTTTGAGTATAAGCTACACTTTTTAGTTGCATTAATTTTTTTTAATAAAATGGTTGTTTCGAAATCTAACTTGCTTCCGACTGTTAAAAAAAAGTTAATTTTTTTATTCTTATGGAATTTTTTTTATTTAAAATAACTTCAGAACTTATTTATCAAAATTAAAAATTATTTTATAACTTATCGATCACAATTGAAGTGTTTAGATGTTTAGCTTGCTTTAAGAAAGTCTGCCATTGTGTTATAAAATATGTACTGATAAAACGCTAGGTATAGCTTAAAAAAGCGTCTCTTACACTGTTTATCAAACGAATTCGCTTTTGAATCTAGCATATTTTTTAACATGGCTGTATTTTAAATAATATAATAAATAATTAAAATGAAAAGATATCGATGCGTTTGAGTTTTTTTCAGTGTCAAGTAGTACTATAAGAAAGTCTGAAGGATGAAGTGCCCAGTTTATAAGTAAACAATAAAATACTCGTGGGTATAAGCTATGAAACCAGGTTCTGGTTTTTTTAATCAATTTATTTTTCCTATGCAGTTATATGTTAGCAGCTTTCCAAATACCATCATCTTTAAACTTTGTATATTTTAATCCAAACATTTTCCAAGAAAATAAAACAATAAATATAAGCAGCATCGAATATGTTTATAAATAATGTTAAATGCTTTGTATAGCTTAAAAGTTGGTATTCTCTCTTCTACAAAAGAATTTGCGCATCACTAACTATGCATAAACCTTTGGTGAATTCCCTGCATAATAGTATAAACAATTAGGTTTGTAACGGTAGCTGTAGCTTAGAACCCGCTTCCAAAATTTATAAACAAAATCACCAATTACAACGTTTAGTTCTAGCTTAGTCTTTCTTTTGTAAAAATTTCTTTCGGGATGTCGCAACTTCGTATGGCGTGTATAAGAGTTTTTATACGTGAAAATGTTCTTGAGAAAAGTTGTTTCTATAAAATTATTTAAAATTATAATTATCAAATTTTATAAAATAATGTAAAACAAACTCTATTATTTTTAAAACCGACTGTTGTAAAATCGTGTGGAGTTGGAAGTAACCAATTGCCAACAATTGCGATATGGGGCCAATTCAATCCTCACATGAATGCATTAATTATTATTTTTTCCGTATTTACAAGTCAACAAACATCTTCAAGCGATTTCATTTATTCTTTATATGATAATATGTGCTTGTTCGTTTTTTAAAGAAAATACGAGACAAGAAATATACTATTTCTACTACACTGTTAAAAATTTTAGCGCAAGGTTGGTTGCACCACACTCTCAGAAATAACACTTTCATTTTTGACGATTCCTGAATCCTCAAGCCTCATTTCGTTAATTTTGAGGATTGTTTCGTCAAGCAATCACGTGACTTTTGAGTAAATGTGAATCCTCAATTTTACGATCGTGATTTGACGATTATGTATCTTGATTTTGAGAAAACTGAATCTCATTGTTGTACTCACATGCACAAAATGATGAAATATTTCTTTAGATTAGACGATATTCAAATCCTCATAAAAATGACGATTCAAATTTACTCACTTTGAGGAAACGAAAACTCGGAGCATTTGCCAGTAAAGGAATCGTCAAAATTATGGAAAATTCCGTCGTTTTTGAGCATTCATTTTTTAGAGTGCAGAATTCTGGAATGTTTTAGCTGTCACCACTATTTGGAGCGTGAATTTACCAGTTGTGTGGTAAAAACATAACTTTGAAGCACCGCAAAAGTGGTGAATCTACGCTCTAATAGTGGTGGCAGCTAGAAAATTCCAGGATTTCGATGCAAGCTTGCGCCAAAATTTTTAACAGTGTACAGCAGATACAATGTGATAGTAAAGCGGTGCAGTTATTGTTCTCTTCTAAATTACTTATGTAATTTTTTATTATTAAATTACTATTATCTTGGCTGTGGCTGAAACACATCGGTTGATATATTTATTAATGATGGCTTGTAAACTTATTCGAGGACGTACACTTATTTCCAATATTACCAGAGAGATAAAAGACTTATTGGTAATTGCATAGATGCCCGAGTAGTCTTGTTTATATTAATTTTCAAAGGCTTGGTTTCATGACGAATATCTATTTGCATATATTTTTGAAAGCTTGCTTATGTCATGTTAGAGGTTTTTTTTATTTTAAAAGTAGAACTATTTTTGTGAAACTTACCTGAATGATAAAGGAAAATTTAATTTGTTTTTAGAGGGGGGGGGGGGGCATTTTACTAGTTATAAAAAAGGACTCATTTCAGAAATTGTAGTCCCTAGAAAATAGTAAATCAAAAGTAAAAGTACAAAAGTACAATAAGAATTGTGTTATGCTTTAAATGAAGGTAACAGTAAATTAGTCCATGAAAATTCTTTAAAAACACAAAATAATAAAAGCCTTAGAAATTACCTCTAGATAGCTAGAAATTTGTATGATTATTAAAAATAATAAAACTTTGCGAACAATTAATGATATATAGAAAGCATTCCATGAGTAAACAATGCGATTTTAAGATGACCCCCTTTAACATTTATTTTACCAGAAAAGGATTATAAAAAAAAAGAAACTTCACACAGTTTTTCCCATTAAGGGGTGGAAAATCAATTATGTTTTGTTTACCGAGAATTTCTTGGATACACAATTCTCACAACAATAGCAGTTTGAAGAATGTAGCAGTATTCTATGCTAATTTGAAACGGATATTCATCGATCTTTACAGTTCCAGGAACCAGATAAGTTTGTTAAAAGGTTAATAACTTCAATATAATTAAAGAGCTTATTGTGTGTGTGTGGAAGAACGCGCCAAAAAGTGACAAAAGGGTGAAAACGATAAAATGAGTTAAAGTTTTTCGTTTGCACTTGGATACCGTTAAAAACGACACTTAAAAAAGGTTTTAAATATGTACTTACCTTAAACTTTATGAAGAAAGACTGAAGTTACCATAGAAGATTAATAAAAATAGTTATATTTAGTAACTAAAATCTTAAACTAGAACTAAACGTTGTAATTGGTGATTTTGTTTATAAATTTTGGAAGTGGTTCTAAGCTACAGCTACCGTTACAAACCTAATTGTTTATACTATTATGAAGGGAATTCACCAAAAGTTTATGCATACTTAGTAAAAAGGTAAATAACTTCAATATAATTGAAGAGCTTATTGTGTGTGTGGAAGAACGTGCCAAAAAGTGACAAAAGGGTGAAAACGATAAAATGAGCTAAAGTTTTTCGTTTGCACTTAGATACGTTAAAAACGACACTTAAAAAATGGTAAAAAAATTAACTTCACTTAAACTTTATGAAAAGCGGATACCTTTTTCATAGTTAAGTAAGGGAATGCCATGTTCATTAACAGAAAAATCTCAATTATTTTCAAAAATGTCACTTAGCACGTTCTTTCCCTTAGCTCTTCAATTGTTGGTTTCCAACTCTTAACTTACCATACTTTCATAAACAATAAAAAATTGACTTTTTCCCCTTATCTTACATATAAAATTAATATTTTATTATTTTAAATAATTCGTTTTGGGTCTTTGTAGAAAAGTAAAAAATACATCGATTTTGAAAACATATTTTTCATAAATACTTCGCCGTTTTCGTGATTGGCTCTATGAGGAAAATTCGTTTTTCCAATTACATTTTAATTATTCTTGTGTAAAAAATAACAAAAACGCTTTTATAAATACTACTTTTAAATTATTTCCCGTTTACAGATGGCGTACGACACTAATAACAAATTAATTTTGAACTTGACTATAAAATTATGCACATTTATATAGATTTATTCTCACATATATTATATATTTTGATACGAATTTTTGTCATTAGTATGACAAATTGAAGCATTCCGAACCAACTAAATTTTCCAATTTTTTTACTAGGGATTTTTTACATCCAAATTTTGAAATAAATTAATTAATTACTTATATTTCATATTATTTGCAATTTTATTACTGAAAAAACATTGGTTTTGGTTTGGTTTTTAAATAAAATAAACTCATCCATACATTAACAAGAAAAATTAGCATATTTTTAAATTTTAACCTAACTGTCTCGAAACAAAAATTCAAATTCAAGTTTCTTGTAAGCGGGTTCTTGATGCTATAAGAATAAACAATGAAGTAAATGAAAAGTTTGATTACATTTCCATACATTTCCATACATTAGTATGACAAATTGAAGTATTCCGAACCAAATAAATCTTCCCCCTTTTACTAGGAATTTTTTACTTCCAAATTTGAAATAAATTAACAATATTTGAAACTTGATATGGAAATTCATATAGTTTAAATCTTTTTCGGAATCATGCCACGTTCTGTATTTGAAAATGGCAATTGAAACACCCTAACCAGAAACTTTAATATTTTCAAAGTATTATGTTTTGAATGTAAAAAAAGGGAAGAACTTTGTAAGTTTTAAATTGATAATATAAATAGCAAGATTCAAAACAATTAGAGAATAAATATATACAATTGTTTGGTCACAATTCCAGATCTTAAACATGATGTTTTGAACTTCCTTTTTCAAAAGAATTTTTTTAACTTAAATTTATTGTTTATGAAAGCTTTTGTGTTAATATTTATAATCTTTAATGTAACTGAATTTAATGTGTTTATTATACTATTTTCAATTGAATGGATTTTTAAATATCAAGTTTCATTTTTGTTTTATAAACTGTTTTTGGAGTTAACTTGAATATTTATTGTTATAATTTTAGCACTTTTTATCAATCAAAATGTTTCAAATATCTATAAACTTTTAAATTGCTTAAACATGCTAAAGCATTTAAGATATTGAATATTTTAAGCCCAAAAATAAAAAAAAATCGTGTAAAAAAATTCTGTAACATTACTCCAAAACTCGTGATAGTATCTAGAGTTTGCTGCCTCCAGTTGAAAAAACATGAAGTAATATTCTTTTTCAAAATAGGAGTAAATTTACACAATAAACAGAATTCATCAAAAGCCAAGACCTATTTTATGGTGTAACTGCTACCAGTTTATGGAGTAACGTTACATCAAATTTTCCAATGAATCTATAATTTATTGGGATTTTGCATGGGGTGCCGTTAGGACAATGTGGTTCTAGTTAACAAAACGTGAAGTAATGTTACAAACAAAATTGAAGTAAGCTCACTCAATAAAAAGGATCCAGCTTACACTCTCAGAAATAAAACTTTCATTTTTGACGATTCATGAATCCCCAAGCCTCATTTCGTTAGTTTTGAGGATTGTTTCGTGAAACTATCACGTGACTTTTAAATAAACGCGAATCCTCACTTTTACGATCGTGATTTGACGATTCTGTATCTTGATTTTGAGGAAACTGAATCTCATTGTTGTACTCACATGCACAAAAATGATGAAATATTTCTTTAGATTAGACGATATTCAAATCCTCATAAAAATGACGATTCAAATTTACTCACTTTGAGGAAACGAAAACTCGGAGCATTTGCCATTAAAGGAATCGTCAAAATTAAGGAAAATTCCGTCGTTTTTGAGCATTCATTTTTTAGAGTGCAGAATTCTGGAATGTTTTAGCTGCCACCACTATTTGGAGCGTGAATTTACCAGTTGTGTGGTAAAAACATAACTTTGATGCAGGGTAGGGTAGGGTATTTTACATATATATTCCGACTTGTGTGCTTGCTCAGTGAGCCGCTTATAAGTCTTCGTCAAGTAAGACAGACACAGAAAGATTTTTTACTGTCACAAAGAGAGGAAATACACCCAGGGCGAAGGCGGGAATCGAACCCGCGCCCGTTACAGCACGCAGACTGCTGGCCTGCGATGCTTACCACTCGGCCATCCGGGCCCCTAACTTTGATGCACCGCAAAAATGGTGAATCTACGCTCCAAATAGTGGTGGCAGCTAGAAAATCCCAGGATTTCGATGCAAGATTGCGCCAAAAATTTTAACAGGGTACAGCAGATACAATGTGATAGCAAAGCGGTGCAGTTATTGTTCTCTTCTAAATTACTTATGTAATTTTTTTATTATTAAATTACTATTATCTTGGCTGTGGCTGAAACACATCGGTTGATATATTTATTAATGATGGCTTATGACTTATTCGACGACGTACATTTATTTCCAATATTACCAGAGAGATAAAAGACTTATTAGTAATTGTATAGATGTCCGAGTAGTCTCGTTTATATTAATTTTCAAAGGCTCGGTTTTATGACGAATATCTATTTGCATATATTTTTTAAAGCTTGTTTATGCCATGTTAGAGAGTTTTTTTATTTAAAAAGTAGAGCTATTTTTTGTGAAACTTACCTGAATGATAAAGGAAAATTTAATTTGTTTTTAGAGGGGGAGAGGATATTTTACCAGTTATAAAAAAAGGACTCTTTTAAAAAATTCTAGTAAGTAAAAGTACAATAAGAATTGTGTGATGCTTTAAATGAAAATAACAGTAAATTAGTCCATGAAAATTCTTTAAAAACACAAAAAATAATAAAAACCTTAGAAATTACCTCTAGAAAGCTAGAAATTTGTATGATTATTAAAAATAATAAAGGTGTTTTCTTTAATAATTATCAGAAAAAAAATTCTTTGCGAACAATTAATGATGTATAGAAAGCATTCCATGGGTAAACAATGTGATTTTAAGATGACCCCCTTTAACATTTATTTTACCAGAAAAGGATTATAAAAAAAAGAAACTTCACACAGTTTTTCCCATTAAGGGGTGGAAAAATCAATTATGTTTTGTTTACCGAGAATTTCTCGGATATAACAACAATAGCAGTTTAAAGAATGTAGTAGTATTCTATGCTAATTTGAAACGGATATTCATCGATCTTTACAGTACCAGGAACCAGCTAAGTTTGTTAAAAGGTTAATAACTTCAATACAATTGAAGAGCTCATTGGAAGAACGTGCCAAAAAGGGTGAAAATGATTAAATGACCAAAAGTTTTTCGTTTGCACTAAAATACGTTAAAAAAGACACTTATAAATGATAAAAAAAATTTACTTCTTTTAAAGTTTATGAAAAGCGGATACCTTTTTATAGTTAAAGAAAGTAATGCCATGTTCATTAACACAAAAATCTCAATTATTTTCAAAACTGTCACTTAGCACGTTCTTTCTCTTAGCTCTTCAATTGTTGGTTTCCAACTCCTAACTTACCATACTTTCATAAACAATAAAAAATTTACTTTTTCCCCTTATCTTACATATAAAGTTATATTTTATTATTTTAAATAATTCGTTTTGGGTCTTTGTAGAAAAGTAAAAAATACATCGATTTTGAAAACATATTTTTCATAAATACTTCGTCGTTTTCGTGATTGGCTCTATGAGGAAAATTTGTTTTTCCAATTACATTTTAATTATTCTTGTGTAAAAAATAACAAAAACGCTTTTATAAATACTACTTTTAAATTATTTCCCGTTTACAGATGGCGTACGGCACTAATAACAAATTAATTTTGAACTTGACTATAAAATTATGCACATTTATATAGATTTATTCTCACATATATTATTTATTTTGATACGAATTTTTGTCATACATTAGTATGACAAATTGAAGTATTCCGAACCAAATAAATTTTCCCCTTTTTTTGCTAGGGATTTTTTACATCCAAATTTTGAAATAAATTAATTAATTACTTATATTTCAGATTATTTGCAATTTTATTACTGAAAAAACATTGGTTTTGGTTTGGTTTTTAAATAAAATAAACTCATCCATACATTTACAAGAAAAATTAGCATATTTTTAAATTTTAACCTAACTGTCTCGAAACAAAAATTCAAATTCAAGTTTCTTGTAAGTAGGTTCTTGATGCTATTAGAATAAACAATGAAGTAAATGAAAAGTTTGATTACATTTCCATACATTAGTATGACAAATTGAAGTATTCCGAACCAAATAAATCTTCCCCTTTTTACTAGGAATTTTTTACTTCCAAATTTGAAATAAATTAACAATATTTGAAACTTGATATGGAAATTCATATAGTTTAAATCTTTTTCGAAATCTTGCCACGTTCTGTATTTGAAAACGGCAATTGAAACACCCTAACCAGAAACTTTAATATTTTCAAAGTATTATGTTTTGAATGTAAAAAAAGAGAAGAACTTTGTAAGTTTTAAATTGATAATATAAATAGCAAGATTCAAAACAATTAGAGAATAAATATATACAATTGTTTGGTCACAATTCCAGATCTTAAACATGATGTTTTGAACTTCCTTTTTCAAAAGAATTTTTTTAAACTTAAATTTATTGTTTCTGAAAGCTTTTGTGTTAATATTTATAATCTTTAATGTAACTGAATTTAATGTGTTTATTATACTATTTTCAATTGAATGGATTTTTAAATATCAAGTTTCATTTTTGTTTTATAAACTGTTTTTGGAGTTAACTTGAATATTTATTGTTATAATTTTAGCACTTTTTATCAATCAAAATGTTTCAAATATCTATAAACTTTTAAATTGCTTAAACATGCTAAAGCATTTAAGATATTGAATATTTTAAGCCCAAAAATAAAAAAAAATCGTGTAAAAAAATTCTGTAACATTACTCCAAAACTCGTGATAGTATCTAGAGTTTGCTGCCTCCAGTTGAAAAAACATGAAGTAATATTCTTTTTCAAAATAGGAGTAAATTTACACAATAAACAGAATTCATCAAAAGCCAAGACCTATTTTATGGTGTAACTGCTACCAGTTTATGGAGTAACGTTACATCAAATTTTCCAATGAATCTATAATTTATTGGGATTTTGCATGGGGTGCCGTTAGGACAATGTGGTTCTAGTTAACAAAACGTGAAGTAATGTTACAAACAAAATTGAAGTAAGTTCACTCAATAAAAAGGATCCAGCTTTCACTCTCAGAAATAAAACTTTCATTTTTGACGATTCATGAATCCCCAAGCCTCATTTCGTTAGTTTTGAGGATTGTTTCGTGAAACTATCACGTGACTTTTAAATAAACGCGAATCCTCACTTTTACGATCGTGATTTGACGATTCTGTATCTTGATTTTGAGGAAACTGAATCTCATTGTTGTACTCACATGCTCAAAAATGACGAAATATTTCTTTAAATTAGACGACATTCAAATCCTCATAAAAATGACGATTCAAATTTCCTCACTTTGAGGAAACGAAAACTCGGAGCATTTGCCCATTTGTAACGGAATCGTCAAAACTAAGGAGAATTTCGTAGTTTTTGAGCATTCATTTTTTAGAGTGTAAGCTTACTCAATAAAAAGGATTCAGCTTAAATCTAACTCCCATTTTCTGGTGTAGCTACTACCAGTTTATGGAGTAACCACATTTTCCAATGAATATACAAATTGTTGGGATTTCGCATGGGGTGCCGTTAGTAGAATCTGCTTCTCCACGGGCGTCACTAATAAAAAAAATCGAGAATCTCAGATTTAGGCGGAATTGGAAATGAACTCTTCAACATTCATAACTGTTTTTAGCCTTTACTCTTCCCAATCTTGGTTATACGCCCTTTCGTTTGAGTGATGTCATCACTTGTTGCACCTCGCCCCTATTAACATTTCCGATTGCGCATGGCTGCACGATCACTTGGGCAATGTCAACAATACATAGCACGAGATTCTGCTAATGTAATTTGACAAAGCTGTAACGGTAATGTAATGTAATGGTAATGTAATCGTTTCCGGTTGCCTCTTTCTAGCCCCATTTAGGAGCTTTAACACAGCCAATAACGCCTCGTAATTTAGAACCCTGGTCAAGTGACGAGGTCGACACCTGAGCGGGCACCCAACGGAGCTTAGAGCGACATCGTACGCTGACGCTATCTGGACTTTGGACTCCACAGATTTAACGAGCACGCCTGTCTCAGTGTACTCGGGCCTATCCGTCACAAGTTGGATTTTTCTACTCTTTCCAGTACAGAGATCCGATTTATATGATGACTGGGAGTAGGTGGGATTCGAACCTGAGAAGGTTGAATCCTGAGGCTGATGCCTTAACCACTCGGCCACGGACGGGCCAAAGCTGTAACTACAGCAGAAATCCAATTATCCGAACTCTATCCGACTATCTGAACACGGTTGGTATCATTCGTATCCATATACCCAACGTATAACCAATCGCTCAGGTGTATAAGTGGTGCAATTTCATTTAATTAAAAGCACAAAGCTATATCTAAAGATACAGTAGAATTTCGATTATCCAACCTCTGACTATCCAAACTCCGATGGCATCATTCTTCTCCATCTATCTAATTACTCATGTGTAGAAGTGTTGTCGTTTCATTTAGTTAAAAGCACTTTTCTTTGCAAAATCTATACAAAAATAAATTACAGTACACTCTTAAAACGAACGAGCGATTTTAACTCCGCCTGAGTTAATTTCACTCCTCCAGTCTGGAAAATGCACTTCTCCGAAAGAACTGGATATTTTGTGTGTTAAACCTCTGACAAGATCACAACAAACAAGTGATTTTAATTCAATCTGAGTTAATATTCACTCCTTTCCAGTGTCGAAAATGTACTTCTCCAATTGGAGCGGATTTCACTCTTTCGTTTTAAGAGTGTAACTAATTAAAATATATACATTTAAATAAATGATTTTCCGAATTTTTGATTATTTGAATGAGAACCGGCCTCAATCGATTTATATAATTGAGGTTTTTACCATATTTTAAAGCAATCAGGTAGTCCAGAACTGTAAATTTTGCTACGATACACTCTTAAAACAAAAGAGTGAAATCCACTCCAGTTGGAGGAGTGCATTTTCGACACAGGAAAGGAGTGAATATTAACTCAGACTGAGTTAAAATCACTCGTTTGGAGTGATCCTGTTGGAGGTTTAACACACAAAGGATCCACTCCTTTCGGAGAAGTGCATTTTCAAGACTGGAGGAGTGAAAATTACTCAGATTGAGTTAAATTCGCTCGTTTGTTTTAAGAGTGTAGGCTATTTATCAGATTATATGCTGGAAAAAGCCGATTAAAGCCGAGTTTACTGTTTTGAATTGTCTGGTTTTTTTACCACCTTTACTTTTGGCTAATTTCGAGCAAAGTGAATTTGAAAATAATTATAATGAAGTCTTATATAAGCCGAAAATTGTCATTTGTGTAAAATGATAGTTTTGAGCTGCCAAAAGGTTTTAAATTTCAGTTAAAGTTTTGTCAAAACAACATAACAATGTGTTTGCCAAAGGAGAATCGCCTATGAATATTTACGATTCTTGACAATCACGATTCACAGGTTTTACAAACAGGGATGAAAGAAGAAATTAAGAGTCTCTCATTTCGTTTTCATTTACTCTTCTTTTAACATTCAACTTTAAACAGCGTATTTAAGGCGTTGCTAAATTATCGTGATGGCCGGTGAAAATCATAAATTATCTGTCATAAAAACGTCATTTAGACTATCGATATAAATTGACTTCTGATGAAAAAATTTGACTTCTTTTACACCAAATAAAAGGACTTGCTCTTAATATGTCAAAATGGTACCTCGTACAGTTGCCTCTTTTTGAAGAAAGGTTACAAATATGTTAAGGTAGCATATCTAATCATAACGAAAAAATATTTTAAGGAAAGGGGGCCCCCTAGAATTAAACTTGCACATTACAAAAACTAGAAAAAAAATTTACGACAAAATGAATCAACGTTCTTCTTTACCGTGGTTATGATCCAATTTTACTCAATTGACGGTTTAATTTACACTTTTATTTTTATTAATGATAAATACTCCGTCTGACTTTTTTACGGCACGTGCATCAAAAAAATTATTGAAAAAGATATCTGTTATGTCTCCACTAGTTAGACTTCTACTCAAGAATTAATCAATCCATTTTATTTTACTTAAAATGGAATAAATAATTATAAGATAACTGATTACTCTAAGTGGTATTAAGGTTTCTTAATAAACTTGGGAAATTTATTTTATCTTATCATTCCGGATGTAGAGTAAAACCCAAACTACCAGGACACGCTTGAGATGTAGAAATAACTGAGAATGCATCTTCTTGGAAACTTAGTAGAGGAGTATGCAATGCCGCCAACCAAATAAGAAACTGTAGGGATATCGGTTTTTCAGAAAAAAACGATGTTTCAAAAACCGGTTTTCGGTTTTACCGAACCTTAAAATCCGGTTGTATAAAATCGGTTTTCAATGAAACCGGATTTTCAATGGGAAAAAAACGGTGTTCCGGGTTTATTTTAAGAAAAGATTTTCAGTTTTTTATTAATTAATTGATAAAAATCAATTAATTTTTAAACTTTACTTTCGAATAAAAAAATACAATTTATACAGCCAATTTTTTTTCTTCCATTTAGATGGTTTTACCCGCAGAAAACCGGTTTCCGCTTTAGACCGAACTCATGAAAAAAAAACGGTTTTTCAGTCAAAACCGAGGAAAAAAAACGGTTTCGGTTTTCCATCCCTAAATTGCTTCAAATAAGGGTGGCGTTAACTACAGAGTGGGTAACAGTAATGCTTCAACAGACTTGTTTGATTCACGGGACACTGGTTTTTGCCAAACTTTTTAAAGAGCGGGAAATACCTGGGATATCGCTGAACAAAATAAGATCTTGCATTGTTTTGGCTAATTTGAATGGATTGCAATTTAAATTTTGTTTTTGAGAGAGAAACAAATAGTTGGCTTGGTTTTCTGGTCTTTCGTTTTTATTTGTTAAAATGCTGATAGATTACTAAATTCGTCATGCTTCAAAGTTAGTTTAAATCTTTGTGGTGACAGGAAGAAGAATTGCTTGAATAGAAAATTTACATTCGATTCCATTTCCAAAAGTAACAAGCGTTCTAACCGTTGTCATTCCGTTATTAATTGTCAATAATGTGAAAATAGCAACAAAAAAATTGAAAATTCTTATCTTTAAAGCATTGAAAAGAATTTTAATCACCTATTTTCAAGTAATAGGTCTTTTTACAGCTAACGCAAAATAACAATTATCAGCAACAACTAAATAACTGTAAAAAAAAATTATCTAAGAGAATATCTAAGTATGCTTAATATTAAGGGAGACATTTGTAAGGAAATTGTTCATTTTCGTGTTTAAAACTGAACAAAGTTTTAATAAAATATCAGAAAATTCAACAATGATAATTGTGTTGACAATTGATATAGGATTATACCCAAATTCTTTTGAAAAAAAAAACATCTTATTTTTTAGCAAATGTATAACTTTAAAAAACACCGCACTGTTGTTACTCTTTTTAAAACGATAAACACAAAATATTATTAAGTTCCATTTTAGTCACACAAAAAAGAGTATTCAGCGCTATTTTGTAGGCTGTTTACAAAATAAGCACATTTGACCAGATTCTTGTAAATGCAAGTAAACACACCATCACATCGGAAAGAATTAGATAAATTCTGAAAGTTAGCCATTTTGAACTATGATTTTTGTTGCACGTCACCCTTCAAATAATTTCTTTACAACAAATTCTAGGACAAAATTTCCTCTCACCAACCTACCCTCTGTAGGTGTAAAACCTTAACGATGTAAAGCGATCCATTGTCTTAGGTGAATTATGTGTGGGCTTTCGTCATGCGAAAGAAAGAATAGTTTCCGATCCAGATCCGTGTAAAAAAGAGGATTGCATCTTCAAAGTACTTACGAAACTGCACTAAAGGGTGTTCTGACTGTTTTTAAACCATATTTTTAAATATAATTTTGGAATTTGTATAGTGGTTTGAATGTCAGAAATAGGAACCAACAAAACATTATCAATAATATATTTTATTTTTATTTGTAACAGAAATTAAATTTGAATGATGTTATAAGTTGAAATTTAAAAATAATTTGGCGTAGAATTTCGTCGAAATATATTTTTTAAGAATGATTCGGTTGTCCGGTTATATTTTCATTAAGCAGGTACTTGTTAAATGTATTTAATGTTTTCTAGATTTTAAAATAAAATAAATGCTTTATTTATTGTACTGTAAAATAAATCAGAAATGTTTCTAGATATATTGGGAAGCAACGGTGCATGTAACTTTCAAAATCGTATTTCAGATACCCCTTTCTCTAATATTCAGAAACATTTTTAAGCATTTAAAAATATTCTACTATTTCCCAGTACATAACAGACCTACAGAATAACTGGAAATAGGTAGGATCCCGGTCGTGTTGACAGGGATGGATTGAAATCATTTGCACATGCGTCAGTTCCATTCAGCTTCTTAACATTAAAAATAAAAAACATTTTCTAACTGATCGGAAACATGCCATAAACTGGAAGCTCTCTTAATTTGCAGAAACATTTCAGTTGGGGCAAAAAAAATATAAAAGAAAATGGTTTCTGAAAAATAGTTGAAAGAAAAATAGTTTTTGAATTTTTTTTAGTGCGTTCGTTCATTACAAAAGTAAACTTACTTATTTTTATATTTTTTCCTGATAAATGTGTGTGTGTTTCAGCGTGACTTTGCCGCGGAGTGTGCGTCCCTCCCTGTCCCCACGCTGGCTGCCCTCTCGTTCCGTCCGACGCACGACATGACATCCAAGAAGGTAAACAACTCATTACTCTCTTACTTATACCTCTTTCACTCCAACATGGAGCATAGGGCCTCCGTCATGGTCCGCCACCTCACCCTGTTGGCTGCGATGGTCTTAATCTCTCGACATTACTTGTTAAGTTCTTTCACTTCGTTGTTAGTTGTTCGACGCCATGTTGTTTTCTGTTTCCCTCTTTAACAAATCATTTCAACAGTATTTAAAAAAATAAATTAAACTCATCGGCGCATCAGCCCATTAGTGGGCCAAGGCCTGCCGTGCCCATTTAAGCTTTCGTGCCCAGGCATCTGGGGTGCTAGGCATATGTCCAGGTAAGGTGGTCATCCTCACGCGTAACCCCCAGTAATTAGTTCCCAAGCATGCTTGGTACACATTTTATCGACCCACTCAAGGGATGAAAGGACGGGTCAACCTCGCCCAATCCCGTAGTCAACAGTATTTACATCAGGATACTCCATAAACTTACTTGTGTTTTTAGTGGTCTAGAGAGAGGTATTGGGATAACTAAATTACAAGCTTTTTTATTATATTACAAAATCCTTTTAATGAAAATCGTATCGTTTATTTAATTTGGACAAGTTTTTTTTTTTGTAGAGTCCAAAACCCAACTTTTACATAAACGATTGGCGAAAATTAGTTTAATTTCTAAGCTAATGATACTTCCTTGTATCTGTTGGGGTAATTTCTAGAGATATGTATTTGGATATTTATCGAAATAAAGTGATTTTTTTTAATTTTTTAATTGCGTTATTTTTTTTTTTTAATTTCAATGCTGCTCATGACGAAGCTACGTTATTTTGTGACTCTATGTAGATTGTAGAATAGAAAAAGGTTACTCTAAAAGCTTTGTCACTTTTGCTCTTAAAGCTTTAAACCAAGAAATAATAAATTTTGCTCAATATTAGAACAGTGGTGATGTTATCGACAATGTTATAATCAAGCACTGCATAATTGGTGCATTCATGAATATAGAATTTTTTTTCTTGCGGGAATTGCATAATTAGTGAGTATTACAAAAATTTTGTAAAAAATGATAATCCGTTATCAATAAAAGGCATGTTACTATATCCTAACTAGCAATGATATCTAAAAACTGATACGAGACGTCGCATCTGCAATATCTAATCAAGCAATATAAAACATCCTACTTTCATCAATGCAACGTACCAGCAATTAGTCTCGCGACTTGACCTATACTAAATCAATTTTATGTGCTAAATAGTTAACAATGCTGGTAGATATGCTAGTGCCGTAAATAACAGCCTTAACTAATGCTAATTACAATAACCAAAAACATCTGTATTGAGGGATCATCTTTGCATTTTCAACGGTTTGAATCAACTTTCTCCAAAAAGGTCAGGTCAAATGACAGCTAAAAGGGCCATTCGTATGCGTTAAGCTATCCTGACTTCTGCAGAAGTTGATGACAAACACGTAGTGTTAACATACAATGAATACGTATCATGTTCCAACCTAGCATGACAAAAAAAACATTCATCGTTTATTTTTATTTATTTTTGGACTATTATTTCCTGGATGCATACTTTTTGTGAATTGTTTCAAAATAATTTGTTTTTATTTCAAAATAAAATGAAGTACAGATACTATTAAATTTGAGTGTTTCTAAAAAACTTTGGTTAAAAGTTATTAAGTTTTTTTTTCAGTAATTTTTTTATATTAAAAACTTTTTTTAATATAATTTTATTGCATATATTTAAATAATTATTTTTCATTTATTAAAATAACTATACTTACTGCTTGAATTCAAATTGGTATTCTGTAGGGGTATTTCAATCTTGTTATATGTTAGTCTTTTATGTGTTTAAGCAGGTATAAAATTTAAAATCTATGTAAATATTTGAACAATAAGTTAGTAAACATTAAAATTGTAAGGTTTTCTTTAGAAGATTTATAAAGTTATATCCTTTATTTCCAAATTCCTTTGTAAAAAAATGTTTAAGAGAACAAAACAATATAACATTTGATTCCATCAATTCGGATATCGGCAAAGTCTAAGGCCGTGTCCAGAAGGTAAAATAATAGCAAATCGATTGATTAATTCATCACAGATCAGCGCTTAGTTTAATTGGAATCATATACCATTAAAGAGCTATCAAATGCCGGCAGTTAATAAATACTAAAGGAGTGGCGGATCTATTAAAAAGCACTGACTCCTTAACTCAGCAGATAAACTCGACATTAACTCTATTGTGAAAATCCACTCCGTGCCACCCTAACTTGGGTAAAAACATTGAGTAAAAAGGCAGACAGAAAAGCGCGATTGGTCCATTAGTTCGAAACTCTTGTAAGTATTATTTACATGCAGAATGATCTGAATACAATTTAACCAAAATACACTTTCATTCTGATAAAATTGCCAAATTTTCTCAAATAATATTCAAATCTGTTAGACCTTAAACAAAATTAATGTTTTAAACATGCTTTCTGGATGAATTTCAAAATAATCAATGGAACTCTTTACATGCGCGGAAGGATCTTCTCCATAGCATATTTCTATTTACCCAAGTTAGGTTGGCAAGGACTGTCGCTTTCACCCTTTCCTTCCGAAATTCTAATCCTTGAATTAAACATCAGGTGCAGTTGATTATTATTAAGGAACATGGTTAATGATGTGCTCCATTTCTGGAGGGAGACGACATTGCTTTATGCATTATGTTCCTTGGCAGAAAAAAAATGAATGTTTTTTTGGTTTGGATTTTTTGTGAGAAATGCTCGAATCACACAATGAGTTAGCCGGAGGGTTGTCGTAATATTTATAATTATGCTTCAAAGCCTGCACTTTGAGGCTATAGTTGTTTTGAATTTTGTTGGTTAATAGCAGAATAAGACGGTGTCGTGGGAATTTGCTTATAGATGTCAACGGTACAAATTTACGCGGTGTTTTTACATTATTATGTAGAACATCTTGTGTAAGGTACGATTTCATGGATAATAACTTATTGCTTCTCACAATGATCTTATTAAACCTACAACCCAAATCCGAAGTTATCCAAAAAAAATTAGTAGGAAATATTGGTGCCATAAGCCAAATGAAAATCTACTTTACGGAATTAAGAAATACGCTACTGTAGAAATCAAAGACTGGAGCTTGAGAATTTTTATACAAAAAAAAAACGCAATGAAAATTTTTGTAAAAAATAAATATTTATTTTTAACTACAATTGTGCTACAACTTAAGTATATCATTCTAACGACCGTTGCACAAAACGTGATATATTTTTACTCTTCAAAAAAACGACTTAAAATTTACATCAATCTGTCCCTCTGCAAAATCAATGAAGATATAAAAAAGGATGTCAAAAAATCTGCAAGTTCCTTGTTTATATAAAGATGTATAATGCTTTCAGAAATACTAAATAAAGTGTCATTCTAAAATAGTCTCCATCTAAATAGTGTCATTTTGACGTCTTAATAGCGAATTTTAACTATTTTCTCAAACAGAAGTCTTTTGGACAACTATGACCTCTAATGTCATCCTATTTTGGACATCCATGGCAGTTCTACTACATCGTATGTAGGAAGACCTTAGAAGATAGATATTTGTAGTCTTAATGGCGAATTTTAACTATTTTGTCTAATAGAAGTCTTTTGGACAACTATGACCTCTAATGTCATCCGATTTTGGACAACTATGACCTCTATTCATTCCTTTCCAGTGTCGAAAATGCACTTCCTAACAGGAGTGGATTTCACTCTTTTGTTTTAAGAGTGTATATTATAATATTGGACGCAGGCCCTTTCCTCTAAAAATGGGCAAATATTTCCTCGCATCTCAAAACGCATCCTGTAAGAATACCGGTCTGTTGTGAGTTGCTGTGTGTCTTTCCTAACGCCTGTTAACCGGATGATCCCATGTCTTTGATGAATGATCTGTCGGCAACGCCAAAGCTCCTCTATCTTGGGACATTAATAAGGCGTTGCTTTTCGGGATCCACAACGCCTGACAGGTATGGCGCCTCTAATTGCAGCTTGCTGCGGATTGAGATGATCGCTAACCAGTGTTACGCAAACTTTATAGCTGTTGAGATTTTTTATTTTATGGGGGACCTCTGTTTACAGATTAACTGGACATCTTAATACGCGAGTTTTAAAAAATAGTCAGGTTTTAGCAATAAATTACTTTAAGTGTTAATGGATGGAAGGCAATTCAATGCTTTATAAACGATGAATTAACGTTCGCCGTTGTTTGTTCGATAAATATATTTCGATGGGTAACTTCCTCAATGATTGTAACCTCTATTAAAAAAATAGTTGAATGGTCTGGAATTTAAATATCCGACACTAAAAAATAATGGTTATTGCATTAGAAAAGTGCTTATTATATGTTTAAATTGTTATTCAGAAAGTTTTTATGAAAACATATTCAAAATCCGCCATTTTTAAGCATTGTAATTGTTGCGTGCGTATCAATAATGCTATCAAAAATTCGGTAAATATTTAAATATTTTTTTGTCATTAATCTTATTATACAAGTATATTAGATAATATAATACAAGAAATACACTTCAATTTTACACATCGAATTTCAGGAACGAAGTATCGTTTCCTGTTATTATTATTTACTTAATCTGTTTTGGTGAGAAAAAAACATTACTAACTAATAAATGCAAAAAAAAGAGCCTTCAACGATTTTAACTAAATCCTTTAGCAGTATTCCACGATAAATTACAGACGAAAAGTAAATTCAATAGTTGAAATATATCTGAATCAATGTTTTAATATTAATTTCCAGGATATCTTCACACAATCAATTGGATTGTAGCAAAATGTACATGTGCAGCGGTATACACAACTAGACTGCAAATGTATCAAATATAACAAATTTTAATCAATTTACCAACTCATTAAATAACCAATTATCCGCCAATATCCATAGTAAAAATGGAAATTGTTGCATATCATATAAAAAAAATATCCACACACATCAATAAAACAAATAGGTCCGATGACTACCATGGGAAATAACAACGTTAACTCCCCACCAACTCTATCATCATTAAAACAATCAATTTAATAATTATCTTAAACGGCATCAAGTTTTCGAAGATTTCAAATAATTTCCATTTGACAGTAGGTCGTTTTCCACTTCCAGATAAAGTACTTTTTCCGCCTACAGCTGATCTTCAGGGGCTGGAAATAAAGATTCTTTTTAAAGAACATTTGTTCATTCTGTGTTCAAGACAGATAGGTGTCTTTGCATGGGGCCTAGCGCTTTTAGATGAGCAATGCCCTTAACTAAATATAAGAATACTTCAAAAAACTAAATTTTTAATATTTTTCTTCAATTAACAATTTTTAGTTAGAAGTTTTATTATTTTTAAGTGGAAATAGAATTATCTTTTCTTGTATATTATTTCATGAAAGTTAATGAGAAGCATAATTATGTTTGATTAGTTATTATATTGTTGCTACTTATAAATCAATTAAGAATTACATTATTTTTATAAAGAATTACATAAGATTTATATCGAAGTAAATATTTTATTGATAAAAAAACTACTTAAACAAGTACAGAGAAAATAAAAACTGATGGTTATTCAAGCTTTTTACAAAAAAATTATAAAAGCAGAAAGAAAATCCCGAAAGAAAATGTCATTTTGTAAACAATGAAATTGACTGAACTCTTAAACATCCATCCATCTTCAGTGGCACAACTGCATTTACTTAATGGAGGAAAAAATAATTGAAAAGGTTCATCCAAATTATTCGATCCATTGCATATAAATACACAAAAGTTTGATAGAATGTATATGATAGAATTAAATTTAGTTTCAAGTGTAACTAAATTATTTGTTAACTGTCATCAAAATATGCATTAGTATAATTAAATTAACTTCGGTTTTCCTGTAACTTAATTTTCCATTCATCAATTGTTCAAGACTAATGGGTATCTTATATTTTGTATATTTTGATAAAATTAAGCAGAAAGCACACTTTAGCGTGGCAAATTTTCTTAGAATTGTCATTTATTTGTAAAATGTGTTTGCTTAACAACTTTTATTTAGTTTAAAATGTAGTTAAACACTTTAATCTATTTAGCTTTATATGAAATACAACACAAAACAAATATAGTTAATCCATAAATGTGTACAACTGCTTATTAAATATCTAAAAAGAATCTTTAATCTTAATTTTAAAGAAGAAAGTTTTTTATCCTATCCGCTTTTACGGTTAAGGGCCATGCTAATTATAGTTTTAAAAAAACAAGTAGGTTTGTTGCAGAATCTGTCACTTAAACCGCTTCCACACTTTATATATGCTCACTGGAAACACACAATTTATACATCTCAGAAAGAAAATATCTAATTCAAAATTTTAAACGCCAAAATTAACTGTTTTCATTAATATTCTTTCGCAAATTAAAAATCACTTATTATCGTTTGCTAAATTTATTTGAAATTCATTGAATAATGATGCATTTTTTTTAATAAATATCTTTTAGTCGCCACAATTTAATCTATAGTTCGAAAAATATATAATTAGTAAAATTGATAGTTCAAAAATAAGAGGCGAACCTTTGCATATTTTTATGCAAAATTAGAATTTTGTATATATCTTTCTTCATACATATATAATGAACGATCAAAAGAACTCCATTCTGATATGTATTACAACAATCCAAACCAAATTAAATCACATAAATAAATATTCTTTAAAAGTTTTATTTTTATATTTTAAATAAAGTTTCTCGTACTGAAAAACGAAATTATCTAGTGGTTTCAAACAGGTGAACGCTACCACAAAGTTCTCGCGATCTTTGTGAATTCAGTGGGTGTGGCTGGTTGTCAGAGACAACACATCCTTGGCCCCCGACCTTGTACAAAATACACTTGAAGTGTGCTTTTTATTGTCTACAGGTGCATTTCACAATCGTTCTTTCTGCCGAGCCCACTTATCGGCGTCGCCTTAAAACAATTTGCCTTTGTCTCCCTGGATTTTGGGCATCTTCTACGACTGGGAAAGTGACTGGCTTGCCTTTCATCTACTGTGTTCGGATAATTAGCTTCTTTTATGGCTTCGGATTCTGACGTCTGAATTATTAGCTGCTTTTGGGGGGATATGTCTTCGGAGAATTTAATTACCGGTGAAAGTAGAGAAATTACATTGCAACGTTTTATAGTGACTGTAAGGGTTTGTTGAAATAGTTTTAAAAAAGAAGTGGTATTTTAAATAAATTCGTTTACTGTGTTAGAATAATTAGCTTCTTTTATGGCTTCGGATTCTGACGTCTGAATTATTAGCTGCTTTTGGGGGGAAATGTCTTCGGAGAATTTAATTACCGGTGAAAGTAGAGAAATTACATTGCAACGTTTTATAGTGACTGTAAGGGTTTGTTGAAATAGTTTTTAAAAAGAAGTGGTATTTTAAATAAATTCGTTTACTGTGTTGGAATAATTAGCTTCTTTTATGGCTTCGGATTCTGACGTCTGAATTATTAGCTGTTTTTGGGGGGAAATGCTCTCTTAGAATTTAATTACCGGTGAAAGTAGAGAAATTACATTGCAACTTTCATAGTGACTGCAATGGTTTGTTGAAATAATTTTTTAAAAAAGGAGTGGTATTTTAAATAAATTCGTTTACATTTCACGGCTTCGTATTCTGACGTCTGAATTATTAGCTGCTTTTGGGGGGAAATGTCTTCGGAGAATTCAATTACCGGTGAAAGTAGAGAAATTACATTGCAATGTTTTATAGTGAGTGTAATGGTTTGTTGAAATAGTTTTAAAAAAGAAGAGGCATTTTAAATAAATTCGTTTACTGTGTTCGGATAATTAGCTTCTTTTATGGCTTCGTATTCTGACGTCTGAATTATTAGCTGCTTTTGGGGGGAAATGTCTTCGGAGAATTTAATTACCGGTGAAAGTAGGGAACTTACATTGCAACGTTTTATGGTGACTGTTATGGTTTGTTGAAATAGTTTTTTTTTTTTAAAAAAATAGTAGTATTTTAAATAAATTCGTTTACTGTGTTGGGATAATTAGCTTCTTTTATGGCTTCGGATTCTGACGTCTGAATTATTAGCTGCTTTTGGGGGGAAATGTCTTCGGAGAATTTAATTACCGGTGAAAGTAGAGAAATTACATTGCAACGCTTTATAGTGACTGTAATGGTTTGTCGAAATAGTTTTAAAAAGGAGTGGTAGTTTAAATAAATTCTTTTACCCAATTCTGCTTATTGCACAAATATTATTAATTGATTCGAAAAATTATTAATTAATTGGATTTTTTTAATACAATGATAAGAGGGTATGATTTTATGAACATACAGTATCTATGCTATTAACATTTTTTTAAAATTAATTTAGTACAATATCGTTTATGTTTTTATCTATAAAGCTGATTTTAAGACTCATATCATATCTGAATTTGAAATTATATTTTCATCATTTACTGGTATATATAAAAGAATATTGAAAACTAAATAAAAAAATTAGGAAACGATTTTGGATTTAAAAATATATTTATTTTTTTCATAAATATATTACACTATATTTTAATTTCCATATCTAACCAAATTATTGAAACGTATTGAATTTCATTTTTAAAAAAACTTCACAGACACTAGAATTATCTTTTATTACAATAAATATATGTTATAACTATTAATATCACTGATTGAGCCTTGATATAAGGTATTTCATGATTTTCATACGCGAAGATATTATAAAACACTCAATCATTTTTGAGACACTAAACTTTAAGTATCATTAGGCTTAATACTCCTGACCAAGTCAATCGAATGGAAGTATCATGTAAAATGAAAATGGATACTTTATTTTTAAAATAAATTTAACCTAATTTAGGGCGTAACTACTGTATAGTCCCGTGTTCAGATAGGAAGTGACGTCATTGTTAAGTTTCTGATTTTTAGGGTGGGAACGGTGGTTGTTTTTTCCCAGGAGTCGTTATTAGGCGTTGCTGACTCAGCTTGCATAAGGTACTTGGGGGGAAAAAGCGCTACTTAATGTAAACTAATTACTTTCAATTTACTCAGTTTTTGTATTGAATTCAAGAAAATGCTAGTTAAAGTTTAATTGTATGTTTCAAAGTAATTACTAAATTGAAATGAATTTTAAAAAATGTGTAGGGGAGACCGGGGCACAATGGACCTAGGGGCACAATGGACCACCCCCTATTATTTATTTTGTATATTTTCCAAATTAGTTCATATTATAAGTAATAAATGACATAACAGTCTTGATCTAGTTATGATGAAAAACCATGTTGTTAGCTCACATATTTGCCATTTTTTATTCTTGATGTGTATTAACCAGGTGAAAGTAAAAAAACTCTCTCCTAGAAATTATCTTCTCATCATTAAAATAACATTAGTTGGACAAAGTGGCTTAGCATAGTTGAAAGGCAAGATATTTGTCTTTCTTTATAATATATAAATTAATTTCTGAAATCATAATACAGCATATTTTAATTTTGTTTTTTGTTCAACTACAATATGGGGCACTATGGACCACAAAATCTGGGGTACAGTGGACCATGGTCCATTGTACCCCATGCAACTTTAGAAATACTTTTAGTTTCAAAATAAAATAAAAAAAATATTGATGCAAGTCCTTCCTAATTATTAAAAGTTAAATTCGCTATAATAGTAAAATATTTTAATATATATTCTAATATTTACTTCTGAATGTAATAGATTTTCCCCTCTTCTTCTGATATTGCTTGTTTTTTTTTTTTAAACAAGAAGTAACAAATTATTAGTCAACTGATGTTTTAATTTATGTATTATGACTTCAATAAGAGAATGAAAGCAATAAGTGTTTTGAATGAGAATTTTTTTTTTAAATTGCATGTGATACTAGAGTGTTAAATTATTTAAAACAGAAGTACAAGTATAATATCATAAACTTTTAAATTAATATTTGATTACAGTTGATTTTTTTACTAATAAAAATGTTGTAGTTATAAATAATTAAGTAACAAACAAATTTTCTCAGAATTGGTACAATGCACAAAACTGAAATTTTGTTAGTAAAATTTTCAACCACATTGATTAAGGCAAGACTTAAAAGGTTAAAAAATTAATCTCGCATAAAAACGAAGATTCTTTGATCCACAGTTTTTCCCTACACTTTTGGTGTTGTTTTGTATAGTAATAAAAAAGTTGATCCACAGTTTTTCCCTACACTTTTGGTGTTGTTTTGTATAGTAATAAAAAAGTGATTTTACTTTAAAGTGATCTTATAATTGTGAAGATAAAATGTAATGCTTTTACTAATTTTTTTTCCGATATGCCATATAACAGAATAAGAAAGACTAGTGAAGGAACAGTGCCAAAAGAAGTGATGGAACAGGCTGTAAAACATGTTATTGATGATAGTCGTTCTATCTGTTTGGTCAGCAAAGTGAAAGGCATTTCAGAAACAGCCCTTTTGAGCTACATAAATAAGTACAAAACCTCCCATACACCTGCTAGATTTGAGCCTAACTGATCCTTGCACATAAAGAAGATAAACAAAAAATTTCAAAGGGGAGGGAAAAAAAAGCAAACAGTAATGTCTGATATATCTCTCACTAAAAGAAGTTTTAATGCAATTAGATACTTAAAATTCAAATAAAATCCTTATTTTATATGTATGTTAATCTTTAAAAAGTGCAGATAATTTTTTTTTTCAGCAAAAAATACCATGGTCCATTGTACCCCGTGATGTGGTCCATTGTACCCCGAACCTGGGGTACAATGGACCACTTTCTCACTTGTAATAAAAAAGTGAATTCAGAAAAAAGTAATTGAAATTATATTTTTTTGGTAATGTATTTTTAAGCCAGGATATGTATGTAATATATATACCATTTTCTAAGCAGGTGGGATGAATATTTTTGTACTTATAGGGCAAAAAATGAAAAAGTGGTCCATTGTGCCCCGGTCTCCCCTACTTTTGTACCTTTCAATGAGTTTTAAAAGGGTTTTAACAGTTTAATAACGCCTTAAAAGTCGTTTTTTTTATCTTAAACATGTTGCATTGTAAAAAAGTAGAGCAAGAGGTTGTTTAAAGGAAAAATGTTATTTCTAAAATCATAAAAATTCTTCTTCCTATTTTTTTTTTTTTTTTGTAAATAAATTATTACGATTACAATTATTGAAAATATTTTATTTTAAAAAAATACATAGATAACATTGCATAATAATAGATAAACCTTGCATAAACGCAGAATATAGTGTATACAAGCTTTTTGTGTATAATTCAATTTTATTTTAAAAATATTTTCTTATTGTTATTCAACATTTTACATTGTGAAAATGCATTAAGTAAATGTTTACTCATCATAAAAATAGATTATTGTACTATTTGGGATGAATCTAGTTCAGTAAATGTTTGAAAATACCAAATCCGTCACTTTTCCACGCTAAAATTTTTACTATTTTTTACGCGAAAAGTGACTGATTTCAAATTTTCGTCACACAAATACAAATTTAAAGTAAAAGGCGCTCATGCATACTTTTTCTACTCATAAGGTGTTGGGATATCTATGCCAAATATTTTTTGTATCTAGGTTCATTTGGAACGATTCTGTGATAATTTGAATTTTTTACAAAACTTTAAACGACCAACACTTCTCGGTCACTGCCATCAATTCATTCGTGAAGTTTTAAACATCACACTTTCTGGATATCTATACATATGTTTTGACCGATACTTAAAATCCATTAATTCATGGGACAATTTTTTAATACTTTTTTCAACTGGGCGATATTAACTAACAAATTCACAATAAAATCTTTTATTTTCATGAAACTACTGTTGTACGAATACGTATAAAAATAACTTTAACTTGTGCTGGTAATGGAGATAAATCTCGTTTTTAATGACTCAATTTATCTATAAGAATATATATATATACAATATAGAATAGTAGTCTGAAACCTAATTATGGGTAAACCTGTTACATATGAAAGGATAAAATCACAGACATATTTTTAAAATTGCTTCCGTGTGTTGATTTCTTTTACGATGTAATTATTTATTTGATTTGTTGCAGCAAAAAATATATTCTACCTGAAAACTTAAGGTATTTCTTCGGTTATAGCAATTTTGGAACACTAATTATATTTATCCTAAATAAAATTTAGGAAAGATATAATATATTGTACTTAAATAATTTGCAATTAAAGAACCATTTGCTTCCTTTGATAATTTTGAACATTTACAACCTAATGGAGTATGTTTGTCTAGGCTTCCGCTAGACAACAAAAAATATATGTCAATGGAGAATAAAAGATATTAGACTTTCCCTTTGCGCTCCGCCTTACACTTGCTAACTCCATCTAACTGAATGTTGCGTAGTGTAAGTCACAAGTTAAAAAAAATCATTTTTAATTTAAAAAAAAAACAAATTAAATAAAACAAGTTATTTACTTTGTTTTCAATTATTTTCTCATTTAAGAATAAAAGTGGTAGCGATAATCATAATCACTTTTTAACACAAAAATTGTAATTGTAGTGAGAGTTAGCTTTGGTGATAACGACAACATAACAATAACATGTCTTAAAATTCGTTAAAAGTATTGAAACAATTAAGGGGAGTCGCGGATGGTTCCACGCCCATGTTGATTTTCCTAACTTTAGGAACATTTATTTTCAGGAACTATATGAGATATCATTATGAACTTTTTTATTTTTAGTTCCTTATATACAGCTATTTGATTTGAACTAAGAATATTTGATACTATAAAAAAATACTTTTACAGTGATTTTTCAAAAATATGTAGTAAATAAACAACAAAAAATCAGATTTATAGTTATATTTTGTGAAGAGATATTTGAAATTCTTCAGTTAAAATCAAAGGCCTATTAATGGGGAAGAAATAATATAACAAAAATATTAATATCTTTTATAGCTCCTTAGAAAAATTTTCCTAAAGTTAAGGAAAATACCATGAGTGAGATAGAACCATCCAACTCCCCTTAACCCTTTCACTTCTAAAACGGCCCTGGCGGCCGTACAACTAAGGATTCGATAATGATATTCCTAACACATATTACGAGGAAACAAAGCTCCTGCGTACACTCTAAAAAATGAATGCTCAAAAACGACGAAATTTTCCTTAATTTAGACGATTCCGTTACTGGCAAATGCTCCGAGTATTTATTTCCTCAAAGTGAAGAAATTTGAATCGTCATTTTTATGATGATTTGAATGTCGTCTAATCTAACGGAATATTTCGTCATTTTTGAGCATGCGAGTACAACAATGAGATTCAGTTTCCTCAAAATCAAGATACAGAATCGTCAAATCACGATCGTAAAAGTGAGGATTTGCGTTTACTCAAAAGTCCAGCGCTAGTTTGACGAAACAATACTCAAAATTAACGAAATGAGGCTTGAGGATTTATGAATCGTCAAAAATGAAAGTGTTATTTCTGAGAGTGTAGCTAAAGTGTTAATATACTTACCCTTCAAACAATCTTAATGCGTCGTTAAAATTTCAGGCCGAATGCCCTCCAATTCAGATGGAACCTGTGGACCTATCCATGAACAAAAAGTCCAGCAGCCCTGGCTCGCCTCGTCGACCGAGCTCGCCTCGCCATTCCCCGTCATCTTCTTCTTCCTCGTCATGTGTTGATTTACGCCTCCCGAGGCATCTTCTAATACCAGGAGAAGGTAGGAAAATGTCTTTTGTTCATAAAATAGCGCATAAAGTAGTATCTTCAACCTTTAAAAAAAAGTGGACGTAAAAAAGTGTTGTTCAGTGTTGTTCAAAAACTGCTGCACATAATCTTCAATTACGATATTCTTTAATGCTAACAATAGAGTAAACTTATATTACCGATTACATTGTTGTTTCAACTAAAATTTAACACTCGCAAACCTTTCTATAAGCTAATTAGTAAAATATATGAAAATGCATTTGCTTGATATTCATAATCATAATAACTTTCATACAGAGAAATTAAAACAAAACTATTGCTATTTTAATTGAACACAAGTTTCAGATTTACTTGACAATTACTAAAATCTCAACGGACTTTCAACAGAGGAAATTAAAACATATGTTTTGGACTAAATTCCACGTAAAAGTATTTGCATTTTGAAGGGTTTAGCACGTTTCATCATCTGAAATACCAATGTTCCGAAGAACCTCATGTATAGAATGCTTGTCTAATCTTTTAAGCTACCTAATCTGCCTACGGAGCAACTCGGAGAAAATGTTTTGTGAAAGGCCTTTTCTTTGTTCAAAAAGAAAGCTTCCGTTAAAGTTGTGCCAGCTCATTGCGTAAATTTGACAACAATGTAAATAACTGTTGATTTTTATTATCTACACTCTTAAAACGAACGAGCAATTTTAACTCAGTCTGAGTAATTTTCACTCCTCCAGTCTGGAAAATGCACTTCTCCTCTTGGAGTGGATCCTTTTTGTGTTAAACCAGCAACAGAATCACTCCAAACGAGTGATTTTTACTCAGTCTGATTTAATATTCACTCCTTTCCAGTGTCGAAAATGCACTTCTCCAACTGGAGTGGATTTCACTCGTTTGTTTTAAGAGTGTATAATTCTTCACCTATTTTTTAGCTAAAATATGTAAAAAGCTGTAAAAATAATCGAAAAACTCAATTCTTAATAAAAATTCAATTTGAAAATGGATTTATATAAAATACATTGGTAGGGTAGAACTTATATGGTCCTTAGGACCAGTATGTAAAGATACAATTGCGAAGTAATATTTTTTATTATTAAAGTTAGGGAATACTAAATTAATGGAGTTGGACAAAAAAACATACTCCTAGAAATCAAATTGTCCAGTTTAAATATCGAGTCAATGTGCCATATGGTTCCATAGGGGATTGACGTAGATTTGATATATTTTTGAAATATTTTGACGTATTTTTGATTCTTCCATCATTCTATTATATTAATATTTAGCAAACAAAATAAAATATCTTAATGAGTATTTCAGTCAGTTTTTTGCCTCATTGACAATCGGTCCATACTTTAAAATCCAAAATTGATTTGATCTTCAATTATACACTCTTAAAACAAAAGAGTGAAATCCACTGTATAGGAGACGTGCATTTTCGACCCTGGAAAGGAGTGAAAATTAACTCAGACTGAGTTAAAATCACTCGTTTGGGGTGATCCTGTCAGAGGTTTAGCAAAAAAAGGAGTGAAATAAACTCCTATAGGGGAAGTGCATTTTCGACACTGGAAAGGAGTGAAAATTAACTCAGACAAAGTTAAAATCGCTAGGTCGTTTTAAGAGTTTGCCCACACTTCTTAATTACCAAACTCTGAAGCATAATTATTAGTGTCTACCACATTTTGAACTACAATGTGAGATACATTTTTGTCAAACTTTTGGGACGAGCTGTGATGATTAACACCGCAGGGGCTTCTTCTGTTTATTGTCGGTCCATTTGTAATGGTTGTTTGAATGAGATCTTCGTTTGAGTCTTCTTTTGATTGGGTTGTTTCCTTGGTACCTGTTTGACAAGATCTTTTATGGTGCGGTTGATTTAACTAAGGATTTTCGGCAGCTATTTGGAATGCTGTGAAGTGACAAATAGTTACTATTTGTAAAGGCCTTTCATCTCGCAAATGCGCCATTTACTTGCATATGATGTACTAGTTAGTGTGAATAGTTAAAGAAATGGCTTAATAGATATCGAAAGGCATTGAAAATTGCTTATCTTCTTTGTATAGAGTTATAAACATTAAACTTGTGAATGAAAAATGTCCTTTTATGTACACTTGCTGTTACTTTTGATTGGAACACTTATTGCAACTTAGTCGCAAGACATTCTTTTTTCCTTTGATTATTTAAGTAATAGAAATGATTTTTTTTTAAAAAAATAGTTGATATGCAAATACATTTTTTAATCTATGCATTTTTAATTTACGAATGAGAATTTCTTTTAAGTTACGAAAGTTTGAAAAAAAATGGAAGTTTTATAATGTTGCTACGATGCTTAAATTGCATTAAAAACTCTACTAAACATTCTAAAATTTTCATTTAAAAAAGCTAAGTTTAACGTCCTATTTATTCCGCTTAATTTACGTCATTTGGTCAACCAAATAAAAAATATCAAATTTATGCGTCAAAAAGAAATAATTTTGACAAACAAATTCTAATCTTAATAACCATTTAATAACTCATCAAAATAGTTAGAATTTTGGACGTTTTGACTTGGTGCACGGAACACTTAGTTTAGAGTCATACTGATCTGCACACAAGTGCGACAATCACCCACCCAACCAACACTTTGGTCTCCATTGTCCATTTTCTCCAGACCTCATATTTACGACAAAGCTTTCTTCACACGAGAAATTGTTGAATTGCCAACTGCTGCCCTTCTGTGATGGGGAAGTGTCACGATGTTGCTCGCTCAGCCATGCTAAAGGAAAGTGTCCCAAGGCCGGGGACGTTTGTTGTCGCTATACTCATCCTGGAACTTAGGGAGCGTCCATAAATCACGTGATGCGATTTTGACGATTTTTGACTCCCCCTGGTGATATTTCGCAATATTTGGCTCAACCCTTCCCTTCCCCGTAATCTTATGCGACATTTTTCAAAATTCGTATTTGGAGACGTCCATAAATCACGTTATACGATTTTGACAATTATCTGAACTCCCCCTGGCGATATTTCGTGATATTTGGCTCAACCCCTCCCCCGTAATCTTTCGTGAAATTTTTCAAAATTCGTGTTTGGGGACATCCATAAATCACGTGATGCGATTTTGATGATTTTTTTGACCGCCTCTCCCCCTGGTAATACTTAGTAATATTTGACTCTGCCCCCTTTTCCAGTACTCTCACGTGACATTTTCAAAATTCGTATTTTTGAAAGTTTTGATTTGGACTTTTAGCACCCGGAAAACTTCAAAACACATGCTAATAGACGACCAACCCAAAAATTTGGTAGTGCAAAAAGCAGCTGCATCGTCTGATGGAAAAGTACTTAAAAATCACATACAGATTTTGTCTACTTTTCCTTTGGGAAACGTGAAAAAACTTTGAACTTATGTTCTTTGGTCTGAATTGAAACTAACGAAGAAAACATAAATAAAAGTACGCCAATCTAATCTATATGAAAAAAATTATAATTTTTTTTCTTCTTCTAACATATTTAAGTATAGTTCGGAAAGCCAGGATAAATCTTACCATGCAAGATTTCGACAAATTTTGGTCCAGAAACAAATTTTTCCGGAATTTAACTCCATTTTTTTCGCAATTTAATTTTAATTTTTCGCAGGATAAAATTACGTGATATTTGACGCCCCCCACGGGAGAGATTTGGTGATATTCATCTTAACTCCCTCCCCCCCCCTCCCATAAACAAGTCACGTAATTTACGGATGCCCCCTTAACAATACATCTTGTAAGAATACGCTTGGTGAAAGGGGTTATAATAGGATAAAATCTTTCTTTTTTTAATATGAAAATGTTAGTGGGCTGCTGAGGATGGTTTAAAAAGACGGGGGAAAAGACGATATATTTGTTAACGATCATACGATCATATTTGTTAATGTTCATTACTCCATCACTTAAAGCCTAAGAACCATTGTGTATGTAGATATATATTATGTGGTCCTATTATTAATTAAAGTTATAAAAACTGACATCCATTGAATATTAATTTTAAACCGATGTTCTATTATTAGTAGATAAATTTCATATTCTGCGATCATTAATTTTAAGGGGGAAATAAATTTTGAATTCGCCTATTTATCCCATCATTTGGAAACCAAATATAATTTAAAAAGAGAAAACGATTTTTTTTTAGAAAAATCGTTAAGAAAAATGTCTTCTTTAATAAGTCATTTTGAATATCATATAAACATAGATTTTTTGCATTATAACTGAAAAGTTAATCAAAAATTAAGTAAGATCTTAAAACATTAATGCCTAAGCGCAACTTAAGGGTCCAAATATTTATGGCGCTATAAAGGGGTTGTCGTTGTAAGCGAGGTCGTTGTAACCGATACTCTAAACAATCAAACTGCTACGAATATTTATAAATGCATTTATGAATTGTTTTGCTTAGGTTTGGTTTGATTAAAGTATTTCTAGAACTACACTGCAAAAAGCAGTGTCTCAATTTCAGCGCAAATGATGTCTGAATTGAGTTTTCAGACACTTTGGGGTCTTAATTGAACACTCTCTGAAATATTCTCTCATGTATTTTAGACACTATAGTGTCTTAAATATGTTTCAGACACTGTAGAGTCTGACTTTTGATGTATATGTCTGAAATTTAGACACTTTCAAATTCATACATTTAAAATCAGACACTTCATGCCATGCAATTTAGACACTTGAACTTAGAATTTTTTGAGATGAAGCGCAATTTAATTTATAATTAAAACAATCTTTTTCACTTGAAATTTGTTAATTATAATTATATTATTCATTAAAAATTCAAAATTCAATTTGCTTGATAAATAATTTGATTTGCCACCAAAAAATATCATTTACTTTTAATTTAATAATTACCTAAATTAAATCGAAAAACTTAAGAATATATTTCATTTTTTTATATCTAAAATTATTATTCTTTAATTTAACTATTTTTGCAGTGTTTCTCAACGTTCCTCTCCAAGCACTCTAGTGCGACTTTAATTAAATTAAACTTAGTTGGAAACTCAACTTATTTTTAAAAAATTCATTAAAAACTAATTAAACCAAATTTAATATAAAAGTTGGTTTATAATTGGATCTGTATTGCGATTTCAAGCGAAATAAGATTTTGTCATTTCGCGGCTATCTTTTTGTTATCCAAGCACACAGCTTTAGGTATTTTTTCTTCTCTTTAAAATATGAGTGTAAATCACTATAGAAGCAATAATTACTCTATATTATTCACTAGCTTTAAACAGATGGTTTGTTTTCAATATGATTGATTTTGATTAATTGACGGAATAATATTTTATATAAGCAACTGCATCTTAACGAACTGTCAACGGCCGTACCATGTTAAAAAATACCGTTCATCATCCGATCACGGAAGTCAAGCAACATCGAGAGTGGTCAGTATTTGGGAGGGAGACCACCTTGGAACACCGCGTGGCGTTTTGGCATTAATTTTAATATAGTTCTGTTGAATATGTGTCTGAATTTTAGACACATTACATGTCTGAAAAATTTAAGACGCCTTTTGGCGTCTGAATAATGTGCACCCTGTTTCAGACGCTTTTTTGTCTAAAATCAAGACATTTCTGTTTGCAGTGTACTCAAGAGTTATTGGCGCCGAACTTTGCAGCAAGAATTATCTCGAACATAATTTTATTCGTATAAGTGAAAAAAATTTAAGGATTACAAGTATACTTTATTTTTAATTTATGGTTGCAAATGATATCTGTGTTCCGTTTCATTGATTTAAAACAATATAAAACTCCAATAAAAGGTTTGCTTCTTTTTCAAAATTTAAACACAATAAAGTTTTGTTATTGAAAACGGAGAAATGTATTATCGTATCTGATGAAGCACAAATAATAATAATACCTTTTTTTATAATAATCTATAAGAAATTCACTTATTTGATGCGGATATGACATTACATACCAAAAGAATGAGGTATCGATCATTTAGTTTCCAAAAGAGATTTTATCCAATCAAACATTTTAAATGCTTTCAAAAGCAACCCACCCACGATTTAACCTTTTCTTAAACTCATTCTTTCGAAGCATGATCGATTAAGATCAAACATTTATTGGAAATCGCTGGCAAAAGTAGGACACATGTTAGTCGTTATTAGTTATATTCAACAAACAAAATGAGCCACATATTATTCACCAGCAATTAATGTCGAATTTAAATTAGGAATGTTTGGGAAGATTTACAACCATCGCGCATATTTTGAATTCATGAAGTTTTTCAAGTCGGTCTCCTTTTGAGAATTTTGATCAGGTAAAAGCATGTTGTGGAATAATACATTGCTGTTTTACTCTAATCCCAGAAGTAATTACCTAGTAAAAATATATTTTTCGAATAGTGAGTTACTAATATAACTAGTGTATTCCTTAACTAGATGGGTTGAAAAAAGCAGTGGCATTACTATCGTTATCCATCGCTTAATGTATTCCAAACAATAGCTAAGCCGTTATGAAATGTCCAGTATACTTATTTTACTTTGCAATTTTCATCTACGCATAATTTTTACTGTAGTTCTAACACATTAAACAAGGCAATTAGTAGTGAATCTTTATAGCCTTAGAAATAGTAAACGTGTCAATATTTAGACAAAAAAAAATAGTCATACTATCTTTCACATTTCAATCAGTTTTAACGATGCCAAAAGTTTTAACTTGATAGCTCATTAAGTGAAATTTTATTTTGTTATAATAGATAAGTAAGATATGTTTCTAGCTTTCTTTTTTGTTCGATTCTTAATCAAACAAATATAATGGTCTCTCAATTGGAATACAAATACAAGTTCAATTTTGTTCGCGTTAAACCAGTTTAACTAAGAAATTTATTAATTATCCAAATTTTTTAAGACAAAAATTTATTTAATATGTAAGTTGATCATCACAAAATTATGAAGGGTTGCCAGTATAATATTGAATAAATCTATTTTGCTAATTGCTCAAAATTTAGTTTTTGAAATTTACTTCTGTATCTTCGTAGAAAAAACTTGTATATATATTCTGTTTATGTACTTGGAACTTACGAACTTCAATTTTATACTCAAACTTACATTCTACAGTTATAAAAAGGTACAATAAAATAATTTTTAAAAAAAAAATGAACCCTGATGTCATTTACTCGTCAAAATTCGTATTTAAATGAGTACATTTAACATTCGATATTGAAAAGTAATCATAGTTAAGAATCTCAAATTCTGACTCGTAATAAGCCATCGCCAGCCCAAGCAATTTGTACTCGAATTCACCTTTTCTTATGCCACAGCCAAAAACCGTAATCAAATCCAGTTCACACACTTTTTCATCGTCCTGACGCGATAATTACAGAACGGCATTCACTTATCAAAAGACCCGTCCTCTAACAAGAAATCTGTTTCATGAAATGGGCTGAAGACGAGAAAATTTGTTTGTGCTTTTAATAAGGCGATTGGACTGCTTTGACATATTTGATCTTCGGGGCTGTCAAATATCCCGAAGATGGTTGGCTTGCGTGATCAGGCCGAATTCATTCATATACTATTATTATTTTTTATTTTCTTTTCTTTCTTTTTGTTAAAAAAAACATTAGTGAAGTAGTTTAGACTCGAAAAAAATGTAACTTTATTGACTTTAGATTAGTTGTTACGTATTGTGTGTATGGCAGATTGCCGTCTTTGAATTACAATCCGTCGCTCTTTTTGTAAAAAGTAAAGAAACAAACCAGTCGTTTTGAAAATTGTGTAGCTGTTTTTATGTATTTTTTAAAACAAGCAAATGAATACTCGTCCTTTCTTCGCTCTGGAGAAGAAAAAAAACTATTGATAAAATTAAATTCACAAATATATATACTGTTTAGTTTGCTATACAGAAAAGTACTGTTATTGTTCTTTTCAGTTATATTAACTTAAAATTCCAAAATCACTTTTCTACCTTTGTTAATAATTAATTGAAACCCCTCTTGTGTGGCCATACAACAAAAATAACCGTAAATATCAACTTCAAGCACCATTATAATTTTCCACAAAAACGCAATGCAGCTAATTAAACCATAATTATAAAAAAAAAGTAGTAATTTTAAGCAAAACTCAATTTTGAACATAATAACACATTTCGCAAGGTTTTTAGGCAATAATTTTGCGATTTTGGTTAGATTCTGAGAATGTTTGACGAGAAACTTAAGTCAAAATCTCAATTCTGAATCGCAGAATTTAGACACTCCAATAATAACCGCAGTCAAGCACAGTCTTTCTCGATATATATAGATAGATTTATTTACGTATATAACGCAAATACAAATTAGGCGTTTAAGGGGTCATAGGAGTCTTAAAAATGTACAAAGAAAGTACTACAAAGCATGGTTTGATCTTTCATGTAATTTTTTAACTACTCAATATATAAGTATAATTTTTTATATGCAATTCTATAAGATTTATTTATTATAAAACAAATTTTAAAATTTATGAAACTTAAGCCAAAACTAAAATAAATAATAACAAACATAAAACTATTTTAACACATTGTGATTAGGCTTGCGCGGCAAATTTTGAAGTCAAAATTGAAGACATGACCAAGAAAATGACTTTATATTGTACAAACAAAGACTTATACCCAAATTCTCAGCTGAATTTTTATTAGAAATTATTTTAAGAAATTTTTTCTAAAAAAATTTAATAAAAAATTTAAAATTATGATTTTAAATTGTTTTTAAAATAATTTCTAATTAAAATTTATCTGAGAATTTAGGTATAAGTCTTTGTTTGTACATATTTGTACAATATAAAGTCATTTTCTTGGTCATGTGTTCAATTTTGACCTCAAAATTTGCCGCGCTAGCCTAAACACAATGTGTTCAAATAGCTTTATGTTTAATATCATTTATTTTAGTTTTGGCTAAAGTTTCATAAATTTTAAAATTTGTTTTATTATAAATAAATCTTGTAGAATTACATATAAAAAAATTATAATTATATATTGAGTAGTTAAAAAATTACATGAAAGATCAAACTATGCTTTGTAGTACCCTCTTTGCACATTTTTAAGACTCCTATGACCCCTTAACATATGAACTTCCTCCAGATGAATAAGTCATCTATTTTTAAAGTAATATTCTTATAATTATGCTAACCAATTGTACAAATAATAGTTTATATGTCTAAGACATGGAGCATATGTTTAATGACAACTGATTTTTTAGCTAGCATCTCATAGTTTAAGTATTAAAATATCAATCTTATAATAAATGCAATCAAAATGCGTATATTTAAATTATAAATATATTTATTGTAAACATATTCCGTACGTTGACAAGCTAGCCAAAAGCTGTATTTTGATTCAGAATTGAGATTTCAAATTTTCTCGTCAAATATGTCCCGAAGCTCATCAAAATCACAAAATTATCGGCAAAAAAACGTGCGAAATGTTTTTTTGCTTCATATAATTCTCCGTTTGATTTAAAATTCGAAATTCAATGCTTTTTTACAATATTATGGTTTAAGTATGGGGTTGTTGTGGAAAATTATGAGGGCGGTTCAAGTGGATATTTTTTAAGAATTGAGTCAATTTTTTAAGAATGGAGTTGCATGACATAAACGTTTCTCAAAGACTAATTAACAAAGGAAGCAAGGATTGGAATTTTGAGCGAATATCACTGAAGAATACAATAACAGAACTGTTTTTCTATAGCACACAAAATGGCATTTATATTAATGAAATTAATTGTATCTATATTGGTAAAGCCTGTGAAAGGAACGGGTATGAATTTTCTAGTAGCAAATAAAATTTTTGTTTGCTTATTACCTGTACTAACTAATTAAGATATAGTGAAAGGCGGGATTAGATGACTTCGGATTTTTATTAATTAAATTATACAAGTTATAAATATATTGAAATGCAGGGGTTTCACACATTCCCACTATTCTCAGAAGTCTTAATATAAGACAATTGCCAATTGTCAACAAACGCCGATACATTATTTCTCAATTGAGCAACCAATCTCTTAAAGTTAGTATTTTTCAAAACATTAACTAGTTTAGAATTTGTTTAATAAATAAATATAGAAATGGCTCATCAGCATCTAAAATTGCTTTTAAAACACAATCATTGCACATTTTCTTTCTAAACCTTAGTCACACAGAAATTGGCAAAAGCTATGCATATTATTTTCCAGTTCCTGTTATGATCATGGTGTTTATTTTAATATTATTATTTCTCATAAACTTATATATTATAATTTTATTTAAAATATATAGATTAAAGTTTAATGGGGGAAAAATTGTAGAATGTATACTATTGGTAGAAAAATTGTTTATTCGATTAGTATACTTGGATCATTCTCTGTAAATGGGACGAATTGCGCTTTTAAATATTAAAACAAAATATTTTGCAATTGAAATATATTTTTTATTATATAAATTTTACACACTCGTACATTATAATTTTTTATTCAGGTCCACTACCCGAAAACACTGCTTGCCTTTTTTACTTGCCTAAAGTATAACATGTAATGTTTTAGTTTAATAACGTATTACGTTAACGGCCAATTGATAGAAAAATACCCATTATCCGAAAAGAGTTGTGCGAAAAATAGCCAAACAATTTTATTTCACTGTTATTTAACATCAATTTTCAAGTGCATAGGTAAGAGTAGAATAAAATCAGTAATGGAGCAAAACAACTGATGCTTCATTTAGAAACCACAATTCCATAAGAATAACATAGCAATTTCAATTCGATTTCTTAGTCATCTAGTAAGCTTTCTATTAAACTTTAAAACAGAGTTGAAGGATTAACTCAATTACCCAGGGACATTACATGTTCATAAAATTACAATAAAAAAACTATACATGGTAGAAAAACATTATATACATTTCTGGAAACTACACAAACTAATTAACCATAAATAGTTATATCAAAAGGGTTTTTTCCCAAAACGTACCTTTTTTAAATGCTAAAAGTAGTAAAAGCATGTAGGGACAGCGTGAAGGAGTGACAAATCGAAAATTTAAATGTAATTTTCTGTTGTAAATTATAAATATTAGATATTTTTTAAGTCAGACAACCTAGCTTGTGAGCCAGTTTAAGCTAGTCTATCACAAACATGATAGATAATTTAAAATTAAATTGCAAAGTTTCGGGACATAGATTTGTACCTTTTACAGAGAAACGACCCACCTACAAACTTTAGTATGCTTTCGTCCTGCAAGTTCAATACCAAAATCCACGAATATTTGAAGAGCTTAGTGGAAGAACGTGCTAAGTGAAATTTTTGAAAAAATTATATTTTGGTGTCAATGATCATATTACTAACTTCTCTAACGATAACAATTTCCCCTTTTCCCTAAACTTCAAGTTTAGTATATTTTTTACGGTTTGCAAGTACCGGGAGGTTTTCAACAGATCTGAGTGTAAATTAAACATTTTAAAGCTCATTTTCTGGTTTTCAACTTTTTGTCACTTAGCACGTTCTTCCACTACACTCCTTGCCAACCTAAGTTGGGTAAATAGAAATATGCTATGGAGAAGATCCTTCCGCGCATGTAAAGAGTTCTATAAATTATTTGTGAATAGATCCAGAAAACATGTTTAACATTAATTTCGTTTAAGGTCTAACAGATTTTTATATTATTTGAGAAAATTTGGCAATTTTATCAGAACGAAAAGTGTATTTTTGTTAAATTGTATTCCGATCATTTTGTATGTAAATAATACCTTACAAGAGTTTCCAACTAACGGACCAATCGAGCTTTTCCCTCTTCCCTTTTTACTCTTTGTTTTTACCCAAGTTATGGTGGCACGGAGTGTAAGCTGTTCATTTTTTCTTAAATTAATGTCATCCTCATTACATCGATTCTCATTGCATAAAAATAAGCATTTAATATTAAATTTCTTTAACAACTTTTGTTCTACTTTTTTACTAGTTTAATTCAAACATGAAATTGGATAAAGAAAAAAATCGTTTACTAACTAATGTACATAATTCTAAATAAACCACTTCAAAACGCATATAAACTTTAATTATAAAATAATAGCATAACGTTCAACTCTCAGTTTTTAAATTCCTATTCGGAAAGTATTTATTATTCCTTTCTTTCCTGGTACTTGATCATCAATGTAGTTTATAACAAAAGGAAGGTCAATTAGTTTTGACTATTCTAGCTTACGATTTTGACCTATATTGATTCAAAACAAGTATGGTTATCCTTCTTTCGAAAACATAAATGGTTTTCGCATCATCCTCTAGTAGGGAATTAACTTTCCAATTTACATAAAACTATAATTTAATCTTCTTTTCGTGAAACTGTCTCTTTACTTATTTGTTTTGACTTTTTACAAAAAAATAACAATCTTAACTAGCAAAATCGCATATTTAAATAAAATCTGAACCATCAACGTTTTCCTGCCACATAAATCTTGCTTGCGATATTTTTTTTTATGTTTCATGTGCTAAGCTTTTAATTAGGTGCTAAACTTGATTTGTTCGTTGTGAAGGATTCGTCCGTTTTGTTAAAAGGACATGTCACATCAACACAAATTATAATACACCTGATTCCTGATGTAAAAAATACTGTCCGTTTTAATAATTTGATGCTCGACACACATTTTGGTGAGTATTTAAGTATTGATTTATCTCGACTAGATTGAGGAAGTTCCTTAATCCATTAAATGTCTTGACTTGTATTTCATAGTGTTAAGTGCTAGGTAAGAATAAAACTCTTTTCGTCCTATTTGAAATGCTACAGCAATTAAGGTGATACCTTGCAAAACTGACAGTTTTCTGAATTATGTAACGCAACTTTGACTTCCGTTTTCGTAGATATTATTTTATTTTTCATGACGTTTAAGCATAAATAAAAACTGCAACCGGAATGATAAAAAAACAATGACGAGTGTTATGCTGAAAAAAAACAGCAAGGAGTACAAGATGCATGTCACCATTGACTAAGTATTATTATTATAAATTGACCATGTAAAATTAAATATTTAACCGAGTTAAACCTATTTTATTGTGAAATCAAAAAATCAGACTTCGCTGTCAAACTGAATTGATTAAGAAATTCATTTTCCGAAGTTTTTTTTTGTTTTGTTAAATGCTTTCTAAACAAGAAAACAATGATACATAATAAACCAGTGTTGACATTGGATAATGGACACTAAATTAATAATAAAAACATTATTTTCAGCATTTCTATGGATTCCTTAAATAGTAAAGTTATTTACAATAATTGTGACCTCATTTGAATTATGACCAGTGCCATTTGCATTGGTTTCACAATATTTAAATGGTAACAGATTTCCGTAGATTTACTCACTTAAAAGTTTTCTATTGCTTTTAACCCTTTCAGTCCCAATGACAATTTGGCATCACAATTTTGGAATTTCTTTTCTGATCGTCTATTGCCATTTATGTTATCAAAAAGCACATCATTCGAATCTTCAAACTTTTTTTATATAAGAAAATATTTTTTATTAATCCCAAAAGATGTCAGCCCTGTTATTTTTTTAAAATTATGGTCAGAAACATGATGATGCCAAATGGCATCACTGGGACTGAAAGAATTAGATAGGGGAGACCGGGGAATGCCGCCACCCTGGGCAATGCCGCCACCCCCTTCATCTCGCCAACGATGTGTGGAGGGGGTCCTGTAAGCACTGACCTGTAGCATAGCAGGAAACGCAGTAATCAGTTGTAGAGGGCCTTATGGCCATGCGGTGTGTTGGTGGAAAGTTTTTTTTAATGTTTTTTTAGTGAGTTTCATCTAATTTTGTGTCTTCTGAAACTAAGAGATAAGTTACTGTTATCCTTAAGTTAGATAAATCAGTTACATATCATTTAAAAGAGATGGCGGTGTGGTGGCATAACCACACAAGTACCTCGGTAATAACGCCACTCTGCAAGCTTAAAGAAAAAAAACACTTTTATTGAGTTTCTATTAAAGATTTCAAGTTAAAAAAATCCCTTTAAGATAGGTTATGAAATGTAGCATGCTATGTTAAAATTTACTCTTATTCGAACACAACTCTGCAGGAAAGTTCAATTTCCCTGAAGGTGGCGCGATTCTCCCTGTCTACCCAAATACAAATACTTACATTTTAATAATTTGTAATTAAAATATTTTGTCCCTTTATGGATTAGTCTCCATCCTGAAATCCTGACGCTGCATAGGATACAACGTGCTCGAAGGTTTCACTGATCAGGTTTTAACCTCGTCACTTGACCGCGGTTAAAAATTACGAGTCGTTCGTGGATTTGTTAAATCTCATCTTAAAGGCGATAAATAGGCAGTCCTGAGAGTTCAATGATCAGGACAATCAACTACAGAAAGCCGACCCGGCGGCGCAATCGTTAGGATTGGAGCTTCTGGGTCCAGGCTCGAATCCCGATAAGGCCGGTGGTTTGTATTTGTCGAGTATATGCGGAGTAGGTGCTCGTTAAATCTGTTGGGTCCGAAAGTCCTGTGGACGGTCATTGCGCAGTTTCCCACGGGTACAAGTCTCTGGAGACTATTTCTCTCCCCTTCAGGGACATGTTTAAATTGTGGAGGTGGCGCGTGATAGATGACAGCAGCGGGTCTCTAACCAAGCACACAAGCCCGAAAATATATGTCTACCAACCAACTACAGAAACCGCACGTGGGACCCGGATGGCCTAGTAGGATTGATCGCAGTCCATTACTTTAACAGACTACGTACAGTACCTGGTGCGGGTTCGATCCCCATCTTCACCCTGTATGTACTTTCTGTCTCAGCAACAAATTCTATCTGTGCCTGTCTTTCTTGGCAAATGTTGGTAATGCAATCGTTTCCGGATTCCTACTTCTAGCCTCCTTAAGAAGCTTTAACACAGCCAATTGCGCCTCGTAATATAGAACCCTAGTCAAGTGACGAGTTCGACACCTGAGCGGGCACCCAAGGGAACCCCGAGCGACATCGTACCTCAAAGGTTTATAAGCGGGTTTTGATCAAGCACGCATGCCTGAAATTACATGTACCAACCTACCCAGAGACATAACGTCACGTTTCTGCGCCTATATGACATCCACGTATGCGGATGTTAGGGCCTTTTCACACGGAGCACCTTGATCACGGAACTTCCATAGGAATAACATGGAGAACCGCTGTAGAGGATTGTTCATTGAATTTTTTCGTGGAGACACGAAAATCGGTAAACCGGTTTTGCGGAGAGATATAGATAGCCAATTAGCATCAAGTATAGCTCTGACGTCTTGTTGGCAAAATCAAGTTTGCCAAATGGAGAAAAATCTACTTTATGCTCGCCAATGTTGATTTTTGTATTTAGTACTCCTTGTTAAATCGGCTTGTGGAGAGCCTTGTGGTTAAGATCTCGATCTCGTTACCGTAAGGTCTCGCGATCGAGTCTCGGTACCACTGAAGACCCACCGAATATGCGGAGTACGTGCTCGTTAAATCTGTTGGGACCGAAAGTCCTGTGAGTGGTCATTGCACCTTTTCCCGCGGGTACAGGTCGCTGGAGACTATTTCCCTCCCTTCAGGGACTTGTCTAAATTGTGGAAATGGCGCGTGATAGATGACAGCATCTGTCACGTATGTGTGCGTGTGTGTGTTGTGTCTGTCTTACATGAAGGATTATAAGCGGGTCTCTGACCAAGCACACAAGCCTGAAAATATATGTATACCAACCAACCAATTCCTACTCGTGATAGCAATTTGTAAAAGTATTGAAAAATTGAAATTTTTTTGCCAAGACCAGTTAATAAGTATCATTCACAACAACCCCTCCAGGAACGTGTGACGTCAGAATCTTTGCAGGTGGACAACCCTGTCCGGGCAGTCCCGTGCACAAGGAACACCGTGTGAAAAGGCCTTTACGTTGAGGGAACCGTTGAAGCCCAGGACCACCAAGGTCGATTTCTTCTTAGGTGCCACGCTGCAACAAGTGGTCTAGATAACACCTAATCGTAGGGACCTTTCATGTTGCTGTTGAGATTTACGAAGAGGTCCCCACCAAGAAAGCGACTTTCGTATGCTGGTTGTTGATTTACGAAGGTTTGATTCATGTCTTGGCGTGAGGCCTATCACCAAAAGGGATGTCCCGAATAAGTAAACATTCGTGACATTCCTGTTTGTGGAGGACGGTAAAGATACGAAGAGATTGGGATGAGTGCTGTTCGGCATTACCAAATGATAAGTGCTTCGAATAGTTTAATATTCATTAGATTTTTTTACTCAATTTTTTTTATATTAACTAATTATTTATTAAATTTAAAATTGATGTTTGATTGAATGTTATTTTTATAGTTATTCAATTAGCTTGTTCATTTCATACTATGATCTAACAAAGTTACGAATTTTAGTTTAGTAGGTGAATGTGTTATGCTGAATCTATTGATCTGTAAATGTTTGTTATATTAATTACAAATATATTAGGAACATGAGTAATTAGTTCAAGTATGCTAGTACTCTTGTTAAATGTACTAACACATTGCAAAAAATATTGTATTAATAGACCATGATTTATAAGAAGTCATTTTATAACCGCTGGCCGCGTAAATTATAGCCGTGCATGCGTGAAATTAAAAGATAAAATATGAATTTTAGCTTAATATGTTACGTACTGATTGGAAAAAATCGATGCAATACATAAAAATAAGAATATTGGAAAAAACCTATTGGAATGTTTTTAAACCTCATTTTACTTTCACCAAATGACCAAACTTTACACGATTTAATTTGTCGTTAAATTTTAATCAAATATGCTTCATTTAGCTTTCTTTTATGTTGAACATCAGCAAATGTTTTAAGAAAGCGGTGGACAAAAATTGACTTTTGTTGAAGTAAAGATATTCATATCGAGAAAAATGTTGCGACCTTTATTTTAATTTATAGAGGAGTTTGGATAATTGAATTAACATATTACGTGCATAAAACTACTAACTAAAAAGTAATTAAATCCGAACGTTAAACAGTTTATCCTTGACTATCTGTATAATTCAACCAAACCAAACCTTGTCTTTATCAATCCCACCCATAACATTGCTTTTTAAGGATTAAATACTGTCTTTCAAGCTGGAATATACTTTGTCAACTTTTTTAAACAAACATTTGCATAGAAAACAAACTACATTAAGCCTAAATAGTATGTTAAGCTCAAATAGTATGTTTTGTGTCCTTGTCGTTCCTATTTACCTCGTACATAAAAGTCTAAGTTTTATGTGTATTTAATTCTATTTTGTTTCCATGCTGGAGACTACCATTGTTTACCTTATTTTAAATAACCACTTACACATAAAAACAAACTACTTTAAGCCCAAATAGTACAATTTGTGCCCTTGCCGTTTCTATTTACCTCGTTCATATCAGACTTCAAGTTTTCTATGGATTCCTGCTGGAGTCTACTTTTGTGAACTTTCTCTATTTTTTGTGCGACCTGCTGCAAACCAAGTTCTCCGGAAACTTGAGCTTTCTCCACGTGAGACTTCTTTTCGATCCATAAATCACAATTTCGTATTCGCATCACTTCGCCATCCAAACCTGTTCCATGAGGTTTATTACAGAAGAAACTTCTTCAACACTGATAGGTGCTTCTTTTTTTTTAGATAACAAGTAAAATTATGATCGTGAGTTTTAAAAAATACTGTTATGTTTCTTTAATTTTTTCTATTTCATTTAGGACCAAAACTTAACAAATTTACAATTATTTATGTAAACTCACTGGATTGTAAAAATTGCATTGTAAGTTTTGCTTTAATATCTTCCATTATTATTGTTATATACCAATATCAATTTTAGAAATTCAACCAATGGAACGAAATTGTTATAATTGCACATTCCATGAAACAAAAAAAACTGTATTACCGAAAACTTAAAAGTATTTCCTTTATTTTAATAAACAAAAATTATTCATAATTAACAAATCCGTTTATGTTAGAAATATGCAGAAAATAAATAAAACTTAAAACAATAGAATATAAATTTTGATTTTTCAAGGGTAAAAGTATAAATTAACGGAAACTTTTAATATTTATCCGCATACTTTTAATGAATGCAAAGTGTATCACTGAAACGGTCTCTGATTTCGCAATGCATCAATATATAAAGTTTCAACGTTTATTCAAATGACAGGCTACACGTATTTTACACAGGTCCGACAACGCAACGCTGTCAACTCCGGTTTCAGCTCGTTTGTCCTTTTGCAGTCCATCTTCTCAACAGATCGTTTTAAAGACTGTCACACACATTTAAGCCCGGAATATGTTCGCAATCGGCTGTAACAAAAAAAATCTCTACCTTTGTTTTTATTCTGAACACAAGGCCACGTCTGGAATCTGATTTAGGAAAGCGGCGCTTTTGGGAGGAGATAGGTGAGCCTCACCCTAGCGCACTTTTGAAATTACGTCCACGTGCCACTATGAAGAAAGGTGTCGTATTTCCTTCAAGACAATAAGGGGGCGTCTGGAAATTTACCCTATGACTGGTACAGACATTTATGAACTATTAGAGATGTATGAATATTAGTAATTTTTTTCTTTAGTCGTTAACCTTAGTTACATTTGAAAACAATAAAAATATAGGTTTTTTGTTTATTTAGCTCGTATAATGTAGTTTCTTGTTAGTGTTTTTTTATATTTATCCTCCTAAAACCCCAGCAAAATCCTACATTTATAGTTTTCATATCTTCATATTTTTCCAAATAAATACGTATTTAAAAGTTAATATTGCAGGGACTTTTTTTTTAATTTTACATTTAATTTCCAAAAGAGGACCTATTTCCAAAAGAGGGCAAGTTCAAACTAAACCTTGCTAGGAAATTTTCTAGCATTTTAGGTCATTGCCAGAAAAAAAAAGTACTTTTGAAGAAATTCTACTTTAGTTCTCAAGTAATTTGAATCGTTTCAATCACAGATATATTTCAGTTATTTGACGAATGGTTTGTGATTTTGTAAGGACCATGCATGTATATTCGTCAGAAACAATAGCGGTATCAATTCACGAAAAGATTCGATCAGCATAAATGCCAGGAAAATTTCTGTTAATGAAGGGGAGAATCTAAGAGTATCTTGCTTTGGCGTTGAAGGAATGAAAGTTAAGGAAATTGGAAAATCCTTAGTCACTTTAATAAACTATTACGAAGATGCATGCTTTATTAATATTACAAAAGTTGGTTTAAATTTGCTAAATTCTTTTTAATATTTCAAAATTTAGTCTCATATATTTTAAATCAGCGCCATCTGACCGTCGGTCTTAAAATTATGATATACCTATGTGATATTTTACCAATCCCTATTTTGTATGCGCCCCCTTTATTGGCGTCTTTCATCACAAAACATAAAAAGTCCCAACATACGACACCCCGTTGGGGGTGTCCAGGGTGTGGGTGTGAGCCATACGTTGCGCGCTTTACTGATGGAGCATTGCTGACCCACACGTTTGCTAGGGTCACCTACTGGACGTGATCGACAGTGGGTTTGCTCAAAAGACGCCAAGTGCTCGCCAGATGGCGCTGGAATATCACAATATCGCCTGTTTGGCTGTAACTTGATTTCTCTTTACTGAGATGTTCGCTGCAAACAATCATATTAACCGTTCATGCATGTGATGAAATGTCTTATCGAGTTATCAACGTACTTATTTGTGGATGTTGTGTCTGATTAAAAGCTTGCAGTGGTGAATGATTTTTAGATATTTTCGTCAGAAACCGACTGGGTTTAACCCTCTAATGCATTTTCTTGCCGTTTGGCAACAAGTAACATAATAAACTTTATTCTTTTAAATTAGAGCTCCCTCTCGACAAATTTGTGTGTTTTTTCATCTATTCCATTCCATTTTGAAGTTTTAGTAACTAATAATCCTCATAGATAACAGTAGTAAAAGTGTATTCAAAATTAAAGTGAGGTTATTAACTGGTGTGAAATTACGTTTTTGGCAGTATTCAAAGTATAATAACATTGTTACAAATAAATTGTTTTGAAAATTTCATTATAGTTAAAAAGGGTTTTATTGAAATATATTAAGTAGTTTTTTATATCAAAATTATCCATTATCAAAATCGGAATTTTGTAGTTGGTTTTTGTCTTATGGATACAATTTTTAAAATTGAAATTATTTAAATTGTAATTTTTTCTTTCTTTTATTTTCCCCATAATGTATCAGTATTAAAGATACATATATATTTTATATATACTTATTTATCTGCAATGCGTGCATTTTCTCAATAAATAAAAACACTTATTTTTTCAGTTGTGTAATTTAAACTTGAAAAACTTTTTTAAAAAAACTTTAAAAACGCCAAAAGAAACCTTTCACCGTCATTTTTGCGGTTTTCATTCCAGAAAATCAACATCGCTGATATTCCCTTTTTTATGATATATAAATAACAAAACCCAATATAAAAATCGAAAGTATTCGAGTTCAAAGCTGAGCCAACTGTGGCGCGGATGGTTCCTGCATTCCGACACGAACGATCCAGGGGTCCTGGTTGCAAGGGTCATTTGTCCAAAGGTCACACGACGAAAGTTGAAGCCATGGGGGGCGATAACCACCCCCGTCTCGCTGGTCTAGAAATTCCGTCGGTTCGTTTTTGATGTAAATGCATTTTTCAAAAATTTTAAGCCATTTCTTTAGCTTTACGTAAAAATGCTTTTTAAGAAGGAGACATAAAAACAAGCAATGTTTTTATTTGTTGTAAGGGCTTGTGGGCGAGTACAAGAAAAACTTTGCCGGTCGTAATCGTTTTATACAAGCTCTCACCGAGTGCAACCAACACCTCCCGCAAACAATCTCTTTGCGCCATCTATTTTAAGTGTGACGTATTGAGAGTAGTCTGACCAATCACTTTCTAAAAGAGTTGAAAAATTATGTCTTGGCATTGCTTTACGCTTTTGCGATTGGTTAGATGGGACTACTTCAACCACGTCATTGTTTGAGTGCACATGCCTTCTCTAAAGAAGGTCCTGGTACAAACCGATTTTGTCTCGCATAACCAAAATGTTGCAGGCGGGCCGACCTTAGGAAAACCATATATACCGTATAAAGATCTCTGTTCTATATAATTCCCATTTGAAAGACATTTAAAAATACTATTTTTTTGGCTAATTGATCACTTGTGGAAAAATTTTTTTTTTAATTATTATCTTTAATGATTCTTGGACTTAGGACACCTCAACACTAATAAAGACTTCAAACTGTTAAAAAAATATATTCAAATTTCCTTTACAAAAAGTAATTATACTAATAATGGAAGGGTTTAAATAAAAGACAATGCATTTATTTCAATATATTTATTGTATTCCTTCAAATAGCAAAAAACCCAATACAAGCCGTGTTGCGTAGTTCCACCTGAACAAAAGAAGATAGCTCCTTTAACACGATACCCATCAAGTTTACTTTCTGCCATTCTTTTCCAACAAGAGTTTATGCGACTCAAACATTCACCAATTTCACTTTCGGGATCAGCCATCGACTACATTTCAGTCGGTTTCTACCGGTGTAAAACAATGGCTGGGTCCAGAAATGAGGTTAAGCGTTGTTTATGAGGGTTCGTACTTGGGTGTGGGAAGTGAAGGCCAGTGGCTGGAATACCTTACCCCGAACATCCCTTTGTGAGAGGAAATCTCATCTAAAAGAGGATTTGTGCGATAATCGGCGGGTTTTGCAATATACAAAAGCAAAAGGTGGTGATTAGAAACGATTGTAGTCCTTTTTCGCTGATTTACAGAATGTTATTTCGCAGCACTTTTACTCACATATTTGCTTTTTATTTACTGGGAACTTGTGACATTTAGTAGTCACTATATAGTCCGGTCTTCTCATGGTTGTAGTAGTTTAAGTATTACGATAAATGATTTTCAATAAAAAATGCACCATGGCGATTTTTGATAGTCAGTGTTCATTTGTGATTTTTAATTATCATTTGAAGAATAAAATTTAAGCATTTGCGACCAACAATAGTAGTCCGCTTCTCTATCCTTTTATCAGCCACTCCAATAAATATCTAATTTATCATATACCTTCTCAGAATATGCTGGTAAACTATCTTACTTAATAAGAACTCTATTATAAAAAAGAATTTTTTATTTAAAGGTGGGATTTACGCAATTTAATCACATATCTTATTCGATCATTAACTCCAGCTTATATCCCTGATGAATTCGAAGAATAGAATTAAATACCCTCTAGATTGTCTATCTTCAAGCTAATTAATCTAGAAGTCTGTCAATATTTTCATATAATTCGTATTTGAAAATAACTCCTATCATTTTTGTAGCCCTGTTCTTTCTCTTTTTTGAATCAAAGAGGATAAAAACTCCATAACAAAATTATATCTCAAAACTTACATTATTATTAAGAAAAAATTATATGCATACGAAAGTAAAATATACCCACTTATTTAATGCCATTACTAAATCAACTTTACCCACCCTGAAAATCTTGTTTTAACATCAAATATGAATTTGTAGTTTTAACATGAAAAAAGAAAATATTTATAACCAAATCAAAGTCAACATACAATAATTCCTTTTCATCGAAAAGAAAATGTCCTTCTGGGGAAACCCCAATCTAATTGCTTATATTTCTTTTTTTCAGACACTAGCACTAGTGCTGATGAACCACTTTCAGTAGACCTCCTATCTAGAAGAGGTTCTTCGACCTACCTTTCACTACAAAGGATAAAGCAAGCATCTCTGTAAGTACCACTTCAATTCACCTCTCTACTTACCACAATTGATCTCAGAATGACTATCGAAACGAGCTTGAATAAGCAAACGAAATTCATTATAAGAAAATACTAGATTGACGATGCTTTCAACGAAAGCGAACTCAGAAAGCGATGTTGGATCGAAAGTATTTTAGAAGCAATTAACTTATGTATGCATTTTTTAGAAATGATCAACGCCGTACTTGACACGTGATATCAATTAGTTTTTATCTACACGCTTAACATGTTTTATCAATAATTAAAACGTTATTAAACAAGCTAAGATAAATGATTGTCGAACTTTATCTAATTTAAAATGAAAACTTGTTGTAAAAGAGTTAATGTTGTTTGTTGTAAACCCAAATGTATACTAATTTGTTTGCCAATATTTGCTTAGTCGAAGTTCAAATGTCCTTCTGTTAATTATATTAATATTTAGAAAAATAACACTACGATAACAAAACTGTTTAAAATTGGAATGTAAGTTGCGAAATTCCGTTTTAACTTTTGTTTTAAGTTCATTTATCCGACTTTACATGCGCAATTACTATTATAAAAGTTGGTTTATATTTGCCAATTTATTTTAAATATTAGTTCCGCTTTGATCCGTTAAAAATTGTATTTTATTTTTTAAATAAGTAATATTCTATTAGTTCGTTGGAAAAAAAATTTATATATAAATATATATATGTATTCATTTTATTATATGATATCCTGAAATATGGTGGTGCTGAAATGAGGAATAAATTTGGCTTAGCGGTATTCTTATAAGTGTTTTAGAAGAATTTTAATATAGAGTATTTAGTTGTGCGTAGCAATATTAAAAGTTTTCATTCGTATGTTCTCTTCAAACAAATGACCCATTCACTTTTTACAAAAATTAATAATATAGGTTTTTCAATCTAAGTCAGTGCTGGGCCCAAACGAAAAAAAGCGAGGCTTGTGAATCGGTACCTTTTTTGCACCCCCATTTCCCTGCTTATTAACTACTCTAATATGTTTGCTAATTCCTATCAATACGTTTCAACTCATTGACGACGATTAACAAGAAAATATGTCATGTAACTATGACCTTTTTGCTTAACCCCTTCAGTCCCAGTGATGCCATTTGGCATCATCATATTTCTGATCATAGTTTTAAATAATAATAATAATAATAAGACAAACATCTATTGTGGGATTTATCAAAAATATTTTCTAATGGAAAAGTTTGAAGAATCGATTGATTTGATGTTCTTTTTGATATAAATGGCTATAGACGATCAGCATTTTTTTTCTAAAATGATGATGCCAAAATTGGGACTGAAAGGGTTAAATTTATCGAAATAAATAAAATATGAGGGAAATAAAGACAAAAATCATGTGCAATTTATGTAGGATAAATTAGGTTAAAGCGAATTTTAAAAAAAAAACTCGGTTAACGTTTTCATTCAGAAATAAGTGTTAATTGAATGAACAAAGTCGTCATTAATGCGTTAATAGTATCATTTGCATATCCAAAAATTCACCTTCATGTGTCAATCTTGCCCATCCGTTACTATTTCCATTCTAACAATAGCATCTAGTTCGATTTCTCCTGTCGTCATACGATATCATAATAGCATCGGCACCGCTTCCTTTTTGCGTAGGGGACGAGCACACAATGCCATGTTTGCAAAGTCATGTCAAGTGAGCTTGTTGGTCATTGTTGGGTAGAGTCAAGTCGCTGGTCAGCCAGCGTGGGCGTCAACTGGAAGGTTCTCACGGGCTGACCCTTTTGTTCTGTTGCGTTGCTCAATTAGGATGGTCTCTGGCCGATTGTTCTGGCCCACTTGGGGACGGCCCATTGTGACTTGGGAAGGCAGGCCGTTACGTTTTCCCGCGCGGCCAGAAGGGTGTCAATGACTATGGGAAGCAAGTTCAATAGAGCAACGGATTCGTGGGGGAGATGGAACTTAATGGTACAACTGCGATTTTGATGCCCCTTCAAACGTAACCGTAGACCGTTGCATTTCAACACCAGATCAAATACGAATATATCTAGTCCAATGTATGCTTAACCCCCACCCCTTCTAACTTTTGTATTTAAACGTATAGCTGTTAATTGAGCGTGGGTGTAGTGGAAGTAAGAGAAGCACTTGAATTTCAAACCCAGATTAACCCCCCCCCCTCCCCCTCAAACTCTACCGTAGACATAGATATCCAAAAAGAACGGATAACTGTTAATTGAATATGGCTGTAGTGAAAATAACGGATAATCCCTTGATTTCAACATTAGATCAAAGAAAAATATATAGTCCAAATTCTACTTGAAAGCCAAGTAGGGCTTAACTACGTTTCTGTTAGCTTTACTGTTTAGATAAAGGGATCGTTAACCCTTATTTATATCTCATCAGTCTCCTCTTTTACACCATAATTACTAATAGCAGTTTTTTGTGGTTCGAGAAATGTACTTTTTTCTCCATGAACAAAAATAAGAAAAAATTAAGTATTCTTCAAAAACTATACTCTTGGAATACCACTTAAAATGACGATGAAATAAAATTTATAGATGTTTGAAGTATTTTTTTAAACTTAATTTTGTAGGCAAGTCTTTTGATGCCGAAGAAGGCCTTCATTTCATATTCATGTTTAGACTCTGACTTCCCTCACCCTATGAGCTCGCCACTGGCATAAACAAGACACGGCGGTATTATTTTCATCAAATAAGAATTTAACTACATTTGTCTTTGTCAAGTGGTATCTGGCCATACCCGAAAACCGCATATGGCCAAAACAACCGGTTCCCAGGAACTTCAGAGTCATTTTTTGAGGAAACTTTTCGCAATCATCTGACAGTGCAGCCAAGAACCCTGAATAGTTAAGCTCGTAAATCTTCAGTTTGCTGTCTGCATTCGCTGTCAGAAGTGAGTGATGCGCCCTTGTCCACTTCGGATGGGCGCAACGGGGGCGCATTTAGGGCGCACCAGGGGGCGCAAGGCAAGTGGAGGTATCAATCGAATTGGGACGACGGGATTGCGGCTTATCGATGGTGTCAATCAATTCCCGGTTCTGGAAGACTTTCACTTAGGGCGGATAGATTTTTATTTTCGATGCGAGATCGTGTAGTGTTTTGATTTTAACATGTCATCGTTAGTTTCTTGAAATGGATTGCTGCTGATAATAATTTTTTGCGATGGTTTAATTTATGCAGTAGGAAATGGTTGCTGAAAATGGTGACAAATTATCGTCGATTGATCAGATGAGTTCTAATTTAAAGTTTGAGTACCTTATCGTGATTAGTATTTGTAACATAGTTAAACACTTTGTCTGCTTATTTTGATCAGATGATTTGTTTACATATATATACCACTAAATTGTGTATTTTTAAGCAATAAATCTTACGAGCTTTAAGGGGTCTAAGGAGTCTTAAAAATGTGCAAAGAAGGAACTACACAGTATAGTTTGATCTGTCATGTAATTTTTGAACTACTCAATATACAAGTATAATTTTTTTATATGTAATTCTACAAGATTTATTTATTATAAAACAAAATTTAAAATTTATGAAACTTTAGCCAAAACTAAAATAAATGATATTAAACATAAAGCTAGTTTAACACATTGTGATTAGGCTTGCGCGGCAAATTTTGAGGTCAAAATTGAAAAAAAATGACCAAGAAAATGACTTTATATTGTACAAATATGTACAAACTAGGACTTATACCTAAATTCTCATCTCAATTTTAATAAGAAATTATTTTAAGAGCTTTTTTCTAAAAAAATTAATAATTTTTTTTAAATTTTGATTTTAAATTTATTTTTAAATAATTTCTAATTAAAATTGAGCTGAGAATTTAGGTATAAGTCCTAGTTTGTACATATTTGTACAATATAAAGTCATTTTCTTGGTCATTTTTTCAATTTTGACCTCAAAATTTGCCGCGCAAGCCTAATCACAATGTGCTAAAATAGCTTTATGTTTAATATTATTTATTTTAGTTTTGGCTAAAGTTTCATAAATTTTAAAATTTGTTTTATAATAAATAAATCTTGTAGAATTACATATAAAAAAATTATACTTGTATATTGAGTAGTTAAAAAATTACATGAGAGATCAAACTATACTTTGTAGATCAAACTATTCTTTGCACATTTTTAAGACTCCTTAGACCCCTTAATACAACTAGGTTGGCCAGACGTACTGCATTTCGTAATTCAACCTTTTTCTGTATATGCCATCTTTTTGTAACTCTGGAAAGGCTATTACTTATGCAAATTTTCAACAAGTCCAACCATTTAAACTGCGGCTTATAAAAATCCAGAATCGAACCCAAGATGCTTTCATTTAGAATCCAACGATGCCAAGTTCACCTCCTTCGGACTTAATCAATTAACTCTTGTAGCAACAAATCGTGCGGGTTATTTATACCATTCCCCGCAGCACCCATCCTCCCACAAGTATCGGTTAATCGAACCTCGCCCTTGACGGATAATCAAGAGTTTGGGCCCAAAATACTGTTCTGCGATGTCAAGTGCGGGTTGGGCGTGTCTGGGCATGCGTTTCGGGACATCCGGTTGCAAGGGGTCAGGGGTCCGTAGGGGCAGCTCGTGAAGCCTTCGTTCACAGTTCAAAGCTGGAATACAATTTGAAGTTGCTCACGAAGTGGTAACTGTATACAGAAGATTGAGGAGGGGCTGAGTGGGGTCGGGATCTGTTTGGGATAGGTAAACCGTACATGTTCAAATGCACTCCTGAGTTAGGTTTGGTGGTGTTAAATGCTTCATTAAATGCTAAAACCTCAAGCACGCAGGGTAGAAATATATCATCGATCAGAATAATGCAAAAATCCAACTGAAAAACCATATATTGTATTAAGTCTGTAAAATATATGTAAATCGGCCGGTTATCTTGATTTCATAAACCTTGACTAAATCCGGTGTATGAATCAAATTTTAATGCTTGAATAACGTAATCTCAATCGATTTTTAGGAAAACGCAATCTTAATGTCCACATTTCAACTTTTAGAATAATTATGCGACGTATTTCTCTACCTTCTGATAGCCCTCGCGAGTGCTCTTGCAACGTTATTCCAAGGAAACCAAACAAAAGTTGCATTTGAACGTACCTAATCCGGAAATCGTATGTGTGCGGCCAGCCTTTAGAACTAACATTTTCTATAAATAAAAAATACCTAAAATTGCTAGAATAACGATTTCAAGAGAAATCCAACACGTTATCAACATCAAAAAATACTCCACACCTATGATCAACACACAAACAAAATTAATACCTAGATTGCAAGCAAATGTTTTAACAAATATAAGTTTTTGAAAGTTTGAGAAAAATCATATTGTTATTATTTTATCACAGTAAGCTCGAACTTGTTTTGTCTATCGTCTCTTTGACTAGATAACATTTCTTCAAAATCGACATGTATCGTCAATCACTGGTGGCTCACGCATCATTTAAATGGGTTAATAAAATTTACGATACAGTTCGACACGAAATGCGGAGCACTGCTTTTGATTGTGGTTTAAGTTAAAAGGCAAGCTTGATTTTTCGTTTATTATGATATCCTAAGAATTGAAATATTTCAGTATTCAAATGCTAAACAGTAAATTTTCTTTAAAAAAGTGTATAAAAGATCGTTTATTTCAACTTAATCTAAAGAAAATGTGTTGCAACAAAAAAATTGAATAACAGTTTATGATATAATTATGAATAACAATTATTTTTTAACAAGGGTTGTTGTTTTTTACAAATTTTGGATATATTTCTTCAATGTATCTTCTTAATAGTAATTTCTTTATGTATCTTAATGTAATTTCTTAAATGTATCTTCTTAATCGTAATTTCTTTAATGTTTTGTTAAAATAATCAAATATTCCGCAATTTGGGACTCCAAAGTAAAAAGAATTTTAATGACATATTGGTTCAAATGTTGAGAAATCAATTTCAACTAAGATATCAAATTTCGAAATTGATGAAATAGCAAGCCCAACGCCATTTAACCCTTGAATGTATTGTTTATTTGTATCCAATCAGTTGGAAAATTGTTTTGATTTGAAAAACCATTTCAATATAATTTAGAAATTTTCAACATATTTTCATTTATAAAGTAATGTTATGTATTTTTGTTTGCTTTAAACTGTTTGAAAGCAAGCTTATTGATGTTATATATCAAACAATAGCTTATTGGTTTTCTGATAATTTGAATTCCCCCCTAACTTTTTAGTTTTTAAGCATTCAATCGACTTTTTTGGAGCACCAAAATGAAAGTTTATTTCATTATTATGGCAATCAAACGTCTAATGATAAAAATTCTGAATAACTAATTATTAAATCATTTCACTCAAGTATTCAATAAAATAGTTAGAGAAACTACGTCATGCATAGCGATGTGAAGTTATTAAAAATTTGCTTTTACACTTTTAGTTAGTTTTTTTTTCTTTTTTTTGGAACAGTAAATTTTCATTGCTTATTTTTCTTGTTAAAAATGTTTTAACATTTATATTTTTTTCAAATGCAGCACTATTATTATCTAGATTATTTTTATGAAAAAAGTTGCAATCAAACCTTTATAATATTATCATTTATCAGTAATCACAGCAACTTCCGATCTGTTGCAATCGCCTGCAATTGTTAACAATATTCAACGTACTACTAATTTGATAATTAAAAATTCTAGATATCATATAAAAGTAAGTTGTCCGTTTGTAACGGATTTCGACGGACGCTGGTAACTAGTGTCAATCTAAAGTAGGAAAATACTTAGGTGTCGGCACGTTACTTAACTGTGGTTATAAATTACGACGCCCATCGACAATAGCCCTCGTGTAGCTCTAGTGCGTTGATAATTCAAACTAACCTGACCTGAAGTTGGAAAATTCAATCCATTCCATTAACTTAGAAAACATTTTTGATGCGCCGAACTTTTGAAAATTAACGCTTATGCTTTACTGTATTTACAAGGTCTACTTTATTTGACATCTTCATTGAATTTTACAGTGACACTTATAATTTTTCAACATTTGCTATTGCGTGGAAACCATTCGCCGAAACCGTTTAATACCACCATCAACTGTAAATGCCAAAAAAAATCAACTGTAAAGGGCAAAAAAAGTTTTCGATGCACATATTGGATTAATTGTAACTCTAGTATTTCAGCAATATCGTTGACAAGGTTCAACCTTATTTAAATTCTTATTTTAATTTTAAAGTGTCACTTACAATTTTATTAAACCATGGGTATTGCTGCGAAATGTATATATAAAACAATGTAACGCCACCTTCAAATGCAATTGCCATGAAAAACCTTGCGAGCCTCAGATCGGATTAAATGTAACAATTGTATTCCAGAAATCACGTTGACCTGTCCACCTTTGACCGTTTCCACCTCATTTGAATTCGTTCTTCAATTTTAAAATGAGACTTGCAATTTTGTTAAACCATTACGATTGCGGCGAAATGTACGCCAAAACAACTTAATGTCACCTTCAAATTTAAATGCCAAGAAAACGCTTTTGATCCGCATATCGGCTTAAATGTAACGCTTTTATTTCAGAAACCCCGTTGACAAGATTTACCTTATTGAATTCTTAATAGAATTTTAAAATGACGCAATTTCCTTAAACCATTGCTATTGTAGCAAAAAGTATGCTAAAACAATTTAATATCACTTTTAAATGTATGCCAAGAAAACGTTTTCAATCTACATACCAATCCCCTTGATAAGGTCCACCTTACTTGAATTTCAAAGTGTCATTTACAATTTTGTTAACAAATTTCTATTGTTGCAAAATCTGTACTAAACAATTTAATGCCACCTTCAAATGTAAATGTAAAGAAAGCTCTTTCGATCCACAATTCGGATCAAATGTAAGGTGCCGTGCTCAGAGCGGATATTTAGATTTTGCGGACACTCATTTTAATGCATTTTGGTGCTCAGAGCGGACACTATTTTGAAATAGGTGTGTCGTTAATAGGTAGTAGGTGATCCCGTTGACAAGTTCCACCTTACTTGTATTTTAAATTGTCACTTACAATTTTGTTAAGTCATTGCCATTTAAGCGAAATGTATAAAACAATTTAATGCCATCTTCAACTGCAATCCGTTGACAATGCCCACCGTATTTAAATTTCCCAATGGAATTTTAAAATGCCGTTTACAATTTTGTTAAACTATTGCGGTGAATTCTGAACTAAAACAATTTAATGCCACCTTCAAATGTAAATGCCAAGAAAACGCTTTCGATCCACATATCGGATTAAATGTAACGCTTGTATTTCAGCAATCCCGCTGGCAAGGTCCACCTTATTTGAATTTCAAAGTGTCACAATTTTGTTAAGTCATTGCCACTGAAGAGATATGTATACTAAAACAATTTAATGCCATCTTCAAATGCAATCCGTTGACAATGTTCTGTTAAATTTCCGAATGTAATTTTAAAATGGACCTTTACAATTTTGTTAAACTATTGCCATTGCGGGGAAATCTGAAACAATTTAATGCCACCTTCAAATGTAAATGCCAAGAAAACGCTTTCGATCCACATATTGGATTAAATGTAACGCTTGTATTTCAGCAATCCCGTTGACAAGGTCCACCTTATTTGAATCCCTCGTGACCTTCCCGCTTTTGAAGAAAACGTGCACATTCAATTTTTCAGCGGTTTATCAGATCAGTGTCGGTCCGCTACCACCATTACGCTTTTCTTGTTCGCATGTGTTCATTAGGAGTGAAAAATGGCCATATTGCAATTTACCCAGTAGTGCAAGGAGTCGTGCTACAGAAATTGAGTAGGAGAAACTGATTAGAGATATCATTATTCTTCCTGGAACATTTATTAAAATGACGCTTTCCGCAAGTGATTGAATATTTAGATATCGTGAGTGTTTGATTGGGAGGCAACTTTCACAATTTTCACTATTATTTTGAGGTGGAGATAACGAGAACCTTTGGGTTACCAAACCTGTAACTGACGGATTCAAACGGCAGTATTTACATGGTTTGTAAATTTAACCATTTACGACGACTTTGTAAACACCATTAACGCCTTCATTTCCCGATGAAAACGTAAATTTTAAATGTTTTGAATTAGTTTAACTTAATTTGTCCGCTATAAATTATTCAGTACAATGGTCTTCATTTCTCTTATAGTTTGTTTGGTTAGATAAACTTAAGAAAAAAACTCATTTTCCAAAATTTTCTTGACAACCATCGTTAATGAGTTAACCAGCTTTGTTAGTAGTACAAACGTAAAAGTGATCACTTTAAGGAGTTCTAACTAAATTTACTAGAATAAATAGTCACATTGGTTGTCATTTTAGATTTAGCTTATGACTCCTTTTAGAATCAACAACTACTCCCAGGCTTATTTGAGCTTCCAAATAGAGTTTAAGCGGGGAGGAGGGATTATTAAAAAAAATTAAGATTTTCAATTTTGCTAATTTTTGCTTTTTCTGCTTTTCTCTTGTCGCAGTAAATGGTATGAAGACTTCAGAGCCGATTTATTTATGATGTGAAGTTACTTGAGGAAATTGAAAAATTAATAAATATTCCCTATTTTAAGGGTAAACGAACCAAGGAATTAAATTGTTTGTGGAATGATTGTGGCTTTCCTTTACTCATAGAAAAATAACTATACAATCTATACAATTAATAACTTTAATATTATACAATCGATATAATTTTAAGCTCGATAGGTCTCCTTGATATTTTTAAATCCCATTTAACACAAGGGCTAGCGGGAGACCAGGCGATTAAGGTGTTTGTCTTGTTTGCGGAAGGTCCCATGTTCGGGTCCAGGAATCGCCAAAATAACTGCCACCGAACTATAAACGGGTCGTGCAGTCAAAAACTGTTCTACGAATAATACCCCATGTAGAGGGAGTGCACGTTAAATATTCTTAAAAGTTTCGACGCTGCGTACAACGTCATCTTTAAAAGTTGAATTGGGTGCCAACTCGGATGTCGGTTCGTCACTTGACAATGGTTCTATATTATTACGCCCGTCGCCAAAAGCCCTTGCTTAGCTCTATTACGACAATAATATAACTAACCCTAACCCATTTCACACAATCTGCTAAATGTTAATTACAACTTTTTCAACTTTCAACTTGCTTTTTAAATTATTGAACTGCATTGATAGCACGGGCTCATTTACTTTGATAGATAATGTTGTCAATTTTAAGTCTAAATAAACAAGTTTTAAAAATGTTTACAAATATTTAGTATGTTTATTTACAATTGGGGAAACATAATAAAACACATACTCCCTGTAAATTAACAATTAAGTAATCGAACATTGGTTACTCTAGTTAAGAAGAATAGTTTTCGAAAATACCAAATATATATATATATATATATATATATATATATATATATATATATATATATATATATATATATATATATATATATATATATATGTAAATTTTTGTTTTGGGTTTAAGACAATGAATATTTAATGTAAATTGAATACAATAATTTTACTTCGGTTGGAAAATTGATTTTGTAATAAAACAACTATAATAAAAATTTATTTTCAACATTTTTCTTCCAGTTCACTGGCTTTTATTCTGTTAAAAAATTACATTTCAAAATAGCTAACAAATAATTAAGTTTTAAATACATATAAAAGCATTAATCATTGCAATGCTCATTCAAGGATACATAACTCAAATGACACCTAAACTAGAACTACCCTTCACATTTTCCACGTAGCAAGCAACATAAGGACATTTGAACTGTTAGTAGCTAAAATGTGCAGAAATAGTTACTTATTTGTTTTTAAGTATAAATAACTCCGATTTTTTTATTGTAACCCATTACCATACTGTTTAGTCGGGGTTTTTTTCTGTTTAAAAGTAATTTGACATTTATTTGCAAATAATTATTCGTTTTCTCTGTCATTTCAGAGTTTAAAGTAGTAAACGCCCGTAAATTCTACTTTTTGAAAATCTAAACAATTCGTGCTAGTAATGGATCATATAATACGTTTCCTAAAAGTGTTGTGAAATTAACTGGTTAGATATTATACTACGCATATCATCAGTTTTTTACTTACAGTTTATAAAAAGCATGTTTTGATAAGTAATGTCGCTATTAGTAATTAAACCTGAAATTGAATCATGACTCAGCAGCTACTTTTCAATTACTCGATTCAATAAAAAATTAAAATTTTACTTTCATATTCGTCAATTAGAAAAAGCTTTTTAATATTAAGTTTAATTGAAAATTTTCAAGGTTAAAACTAATTTCATCAACTAATAGTTATCTAAAATGTAAGATTTTATTTAAATATATGAAAAACTTTCAAGGTTGTAGCCCAACGTAATTATATATTATTAATTTAAGTTTGTGTAAACTTATCGTCTATACCAAATAAGCAAAATTAACCAGTGAGTAAACAAATGGCTTCAAGTTTGTACTTAGAAAAAAAATCAATGTTAAATTAAGAGTTTAAATTCTTTAGCGACATTTACTTTTTCCGAAAGTTTTGTGTATAAAGGCATTAATTGTCGATTCATTTTAATACAGCGCATTTCCCAATGTTATTATTCATATCTTCAGCATTGATTGTGTCGAAGTATATTAACATCATAATTGTGTATCTTAATTATCATCGTAATTCATAATTTTGTTGTTCAGAACTTCAGCATTTAGGTACACCTGAAAATGACTTGAGGTAAGTACAAATCACTTGTTTTAACTTGGCTAATAGATTTGCACGCCTAATCCTTATCCTTTCCAATACCAAACTTTTTTAGCATGGTGATTGCAAGGACAGTTAAGTCATTACTTACCTTCTTTGCTTTGAGAAAAAAAAGGATCATTTTCAAAACTCTGGCAGTAAGATAATGAGATTGGACAGGTTTTCCATTTTTAACGTTTTAATGTACTTAATAGTTTTTTAGCAATTGAAAGAATGAGTACAAATCACCTTGTAATTTGATAGAGGATAAATGAGGTTACGATCAAATCATGTTTATCCATAGAAAGGGATCCATAAATTAATCTACTTGGCGACGATAAATTTGAATGAGTCTAGGGCGTACTACTTTTAAGTTATCTCATTTTTTCTAATTATCTGTTTGTCAATAAACAAAACCGTTATGTATTTTTTTCTGACTTTTTGAAGTTTATAAATTTAGTCGGTTCTGTCCCTTTCTATATTTTAAGGCAAAGTAATGTAAAGAGCTCAGTTGTTATAAAGGATTAGGCGTAACAAAGCCATGCTGAATACAAGTGATTTGTACTCATCTTAATATTTTACTGCTCAAAACGTATTAATGTTGATATTCAACTTATTTTTTGAATTTTTTTACACAAATATTATTCTTTTAAAAAAATTAATGTTGCCTTGTCAAGTTGTCACTCTCTTATTGCATGTGATTTATATGAATTTATGTCAAAGAATCTGAATAATTATTATTTATAAATCTATCCAAATAAACTATTTCAATACTTGCTAAGAACCGAGTTTTCGTAATAGCACTATACACAACTCTGCAAGTATACCAGCGCTAGCTTAACCTCTTGCGACCTCTCGTCCCCCTTTGGGGACATTTTTTAAAACCTCCCCACAAACAATTAACACGTTAATTACTTTCGAAATTGACCTGGTCCGATATAAAAAGCTTCAAATATCTGCTTTCAGCCTTTGATTACAGATATCAGTCATTTATTTCTATAAAAAAATGAAGTTGAACGAGGGTCAATACGATATTAGAGTTCTTAGAAACATTATTGGAAAACAATTTCTAACGTTCAAAAAAGTCTTTTAGTAGTTGATTTTAATGGCATTTTGCATTAAAACAATGTTACAATAATCTGTTAACTGTACAAATAAGTGATACGGTCTTTATTGTTGCATTTATAGCGCGAAAAATGTGTATTTTTAGAGTTTAAGGTGTGTCCCTAAGTAACTATTAAACGTAATTTTTAAAAAAATTCTTTGAAAAACATACTTTTTAGCGTATATTTGTATGAAAAGTATGTTTAGATTACACTCTTGAACCAAACACTCCCAATTTTACTCAGTCTGAGTGGATTTCACTCCTCCAGACTGGAAAATGCACTTTGGAGTGGATCCTTTGTGTGTTAAACCTCCGACAGGATCACTCCAAACGAGTGATTTTAACTCAGTCTGAGTAAATATGCATGCCTTTAGGGTGTCGAAAATGCACTTCTCCAACTGGAGTGGATTTCACTCTTTTGTTTTAAGAGTGTAAGAATATACGTGTAGGATTTTGCTCGGGTCTTAAGAGGATAAGCGTGGTCAAGCCGTTATTACCTTTCATGTGCTTCAAAACATATTCACGAATCTTTCTCTCTCTACGGGCCTTCCACCATTTGATAACTACATTTGTTAATTGCCCATACAATCACAGAAAACGTTCCTCTTGAAAAACACCGAACAACAAAAAAGGAAATCACGCTTTCGGGGAGTAACAGGTTTTTCTTTGCTGTTCCATTTTTCAGTCCCATTGCAATTATTTTGCATCTCTTAATTAAGGGAAGATTTTTCAAATCCAACAATTAATTAACTCAAATCGACGTGGCAGATAGACAGCTCACGTCAGTTTTGCCACACATTGTCTTGCTGTCCTGTTATTATGGAGTTCACCAGGTTATGGCACTTGAAGACAGGCATCGTGTAGTTCTTATTAACCAACCACACTCGATCACTTTAGGTATTAATTATCTTAGTTCTGGATCTTTAAAAATGTTTCAACTTTTTATCGCTAGTTTTTAAACCTGTTTTGTAACCTATGACTCTTAAAAAGCTGGGCGTTTTTACATAAGGATTGTTCAGTCCCAATTGTATAGTTATATCAAAGATATTTAATTTGTAACAGAGATATTTAATTTGTTAAAATTGGATATTACACACACTTTGTAAATACTTGGACTAATACATTGGTGACCTACTGGAGTTAAAGTAAAATATATTTAAAGTGTACTTTAAGTTTTAAGTGGTGAAAAAGGTTTTTAAGAAAAATCCTATTTCTTATAGTTATTTCCTATTACTAATAGTTTTCTAAGTTATGCAGAAAATATGTGTTTAGTTTGTATTAGCGAGATCGTTTTTGAAGAAAAATTACATGAATTTTACATTAAAATTATGTTCAAGGTAATTTCTACCGTATTTTTTCCAAGTTTGAAATGAAATATATCATAGTAAGTAACCATGGCATGTTTTGGACCAGACTTCAGGACGAAGAGAAGATCTTTTCGGGTTTATAGTGGAATAAGTGATTGCGGAAATGAACCAAGTCCATAATTTTTTACATTTCATTTATCAATGTTTTTGATAAATAAAATATAAAGCCCTCAAACATACTTATGATTCCCCAGTAAAAAAAGTCTTATGAAATAGCGACTACATAAATTGTACCATTAAAAACCATAGATAATTTTTTTTGATGTTAGAAAAGACCAGCTTAAAAATATTTTAATGTCCTAAAATCATAGATTTTTTATTGATATTGATCAATAAAACATTAAACAAAAAAATCGAAAATTAAGACTTGGTTCATTATTTCATAATTACAAATTCAGCTTGTATTAAAAGGTGAGTTAAGCTTTTTACTCTTATACTGGTATAAATATTCTTTTCATATATTTTTGTATGCTGTAGTAGTTTCATAATATTTTTATTTTCTTAAATGATTTGTTCATCCATGATATAGTGCTAAGACTTTTTACAGAATCAATGCTTAACTTCCCTACATTTTCTATTCATAGTTCTCTTTTTTTTATTAACAAAACAAGTTATAAAATTTCTATAAATGTGTCAAAATTATTAATGCTTGTAAGTTTATAAATACATTAGAAAAATATCTGCAATTACAATATACATATTACAACAGACATACATTTAGATTTGTTAGTTGCAAATGATTTAATTTTCTAATAGATACACTTTGTAAATCAACTCAGACATAAATTAATCCAGGACCATAAGTGTATTGTAAAAACGTATTAAACGGAATATAACCGTAAAAAAATATAAAATCTTCAAAATATATTTGACTAGTTACAATTTGATATTTTTGCACAATAACGAATTAAATTACATAATCACTAGTTCTATATTGCAATAGTGATCATCCAAACAAGCGGATTGCATCTTCTTTTGTCTTGTGCCTTTTGATGGTCCCTTAAATTGAATTGCATGAAAATAAAGCACTAAAGTTTCTATGCCGGGGTCAATTGGCCCACCTGACCCATGTCATTTAGTGCACAAGACCCACCCAAACCTGATAACAACCGCTAAAGTTAACTCCCAATCACTTTAATATGGAAAGCGATCTTTACCTACAGTTTCAAATGAGTCTTTTCATTTTCATGGGCGCGGCGGCTAAGCCCACGCTTCCATTCCATATTGCCCCTTCCTCCTATCTGACATAATACCAATCCTTCGACACAATGTAACAAGAATCAGGCTTATGAGAATGTAAGAAGAATCGGGCATATGAGATTGTACCGAGAATCGAGATTATGAAAATACTTGTGTTTGAACCAGAAGACAGGTTTGAAGCCTCTTCTTGGAGATTCTTCTTGAAGTTGTGTCCTCGCGATAAATCCTTGGTGCACGACAGGGCATTCTATCCCTCGACACCCAGTCGTAAATCAAGCTTCCTTGGATGAGTTTTTTCGTCATTTCAAGTGAGCTTGTATACCTGAAAAAAGCTTGTAGCAGCTTCGGTGGTCCATTGTTGGGGAGGAAGAGAGGTTGAGGTTTTTATTATTCGCCATGTTGATGAATCGTGGGCGTGATGGCTTGTTCGAAATGATATGGTCAACGGGACTTTTCTTTTCAATAGAGTTTTGTAATTTGCTCTTTTGTAAGAGAAAAATGCAGTTTTTACCTGTTCTATAGAAAAAGTCGTGTTAGGTGTTAGTTGTAAAAGAAGCGTGATCTATTTTTGAAGAAGGAAAATATTAATTATAATGCAAGCGTATCATGATAATATTTTTGCACGTATTGTGGCACGCACAGTTTGGGTAAAATTCATATTGAATACCTGTAAAATGTAATGAAATATTACGGCTTGCACACATAAAACATACATGTTTATAAAAATTCATTCAACCAAATACAAACTTATAAACACACTATAATTCACAAACATACACGAAAGAGGAACGGAACGATAAATTACTTTAAATTAGTAATAAATATATGACATACAACAGCTAAATACATTTTAAATCTAAATAATTTTTTTAGTATGCTGCTACTTTCATGATTGCATGACGTTTTTGGAACAAAAGATGTGGTTTTATAATGTACAAAATATTTTGAATTATGTACAGTTTAAACAATATTTTTAGTTATAACATTTAATATAACTTAGTTACGATAATCAATTTATTTTTGAATAAGCAGTTTTAAATTCATATGAAGTATTTGTAATCAATAAAAGCCAGTTAATGAGATCTTAAATAGTAAAATATAGTGTTTCTTACTGAATAAAATTCAAGTAATTTACATTGTAATATAGCAAAATGACTTGAACTTTTAAAACCATATAGTTTGTATTGCTTCAAACTTCTCTCATGCTTTTTAAAAAAATGCCACTTAAAAATTTTCCAAAAGCAACTTGTTCAACATTTGTACTAACTTTTTTAAAATAGCCTATAATAACTATTCATAAATAACAATATTAAAAAGTGATAGTCAATAGTTTTCTTGCATGCTTATATTTAAGAGTTGAAACAGTACCTAAATATTTTTAGAACTAATTTTGTATAATTAGCATATTTAATGCTATATATTTTAATTTCAAAAAATTTCAATAACTCTTATTCAAAATTTATACCTTGAAGAATTTTAACGAAATTATTTTGTTCTCCTTTAGGTGTTAGCTAAGAGATTAATCTATAGAGGATGAAATGCAAAATATACATACGTGAAGAACGAAGACTTTATTTGAAATAAACTATCAAGAAGGTCCAGAACCATTGAAAGAAAGATTCTGGCCACATAGATTTCATAAAAAAAATTGATGCGAAAGAAAATTTTATGTGTTCAGGTTAACTATATCTGTGATAATTTTGCTTACAAAAATATTGTAACTGAAGATTCAAGACAGAAAACCTATGGTTGAAGAACATACTGTTGTGAACTGTTGGAGGTTATTTCAAAAGTTTGTATTTTTTTAACCCTTTAACAACCGTGCCAGGTTTTGACCGAGTGTGCTTCATCATTAGGAGTACAAGGTATAGTTTCGAGTTGGTTTAGATAATATTACCAACAATCAAACGATACTAGACTAGTAAATTTTGAGTTTGTCGTTGTGGGCGTGGTCATCGTTAAAGAGTTAAACCAATATTTTCCATGTATACGTAATCTTTGAATAAAATTTTAGACATAATGTTGATTTATATTATTTATTTGAAATAGAAATCTATGTGTAAAAGATTAGTACTCTTAACTTTCTATTTTTTTTATGATGAAATGATAGTTGAAAAGATTCTTGAAAAGGATATCTGACGAAGTTGAAGATGATGCCCTGTAATTTATCACCTTTTTTTTCAAGCAACAAAAATTACAATTTGTTGAATAAGTTCATCGAATTAATACTAAATATCAGTTTCTAATATTTTGGAAATTTGTTTCTTAAACATCACCTAACTCTCACGGCTTCTATTTTTTTTTAAATTCCTAATTAATCCATTTTTTTCAATAACATAATATGCGAAATAATTTATTGTGTGAAATTATATATAATGTTTTTAATTTCCTAGAACTTTTGAAAAAAAAATTTCATCTGTCAACAATCCGCTGGCTTCTAATTTTTTGAAAAGCCAAAGCGATGCTAAAACTCGCTGTCCTTGCAAAGAAAAATGTATTTTCCCTCAATTATATGGAAAGTAATACAATGTTTCTGATTTCCATGAATACCATGATTAAAAAAATCCTCCTCCACCCAAACCCTGCAGGTGCATGCCATGAGCCAACCTCAGCTAACTTAACCTTTCCGGTCCCTCCTGTTTCTTGGGCAACTTGACCGGATATGCACGGCCAATCCATCTCTTGGGCCGTCCATCTAATTGGGGGAGTAAAGGATTCAATCCGGCCTTAATTGGCCCCCACCATCCTCTTTTCAGTGATTAATGGCCTCTTTGAGGTAAGCTAGGTGCCAATTAGGGCGGGATTCTTAACGCGCTCGGATGCGAGACCCGCAATTAAAACATCACAACCAGATTGCCAACACGCTTCTTGTAAGCTTCTCCGACGTGCTTTATCCTCTTTGTTTTCGGGTCTTCAAAAAATCAGAACAGTTCTTGCTGCTTTTTTTTTAAATCCCCATTATTTTTGTTCAAGCGTAATTAATTACTTTCAGCGGCGGATTATTATTATTTAGGATTGCTCTCGCACTGTGTGATTGCAAAAGCATTTGGACTCATTTGGAATTAGTGAGATGCAGGGAGTTTTGATTTTAGATATGTTCTTTTTGGCTAGCAGGTTTTCTGCGCAATTGCTTTTTAGAAAAATGGAAATATCATTGTTCTAAAAAACCTTTTTCGCGTCTTAAAAATTATAATAATTAAAAACTTCAAAAAATACTCTTAAAATGTATTTAATTTAACCCCAGTAAGTCACTTAATGTATTAGTCCAAGTATTTACAAAGTGTGTAATTTGCATTTAAATCTGGTAGAACTAAAAAAAAGAATATAAGTGTTTGATTTCAAAGAATTTAAGATTTTTTCTCTGCTCATTTTTATAAACAGGTAAAAAGAATAAGAAAGTATCTTTTTAATCTCTCCAAATTTTGTTTTGGCGTGCTTTGATGAGTTAAGAACTTGTGTCCATTTTTTATAGACTTGTCCATAGACTTACGCAAGATAACATCTAAACCTTAGTTTTCTTTCAATTATTCATACTGGGATTTATGAAAAAAATCTTTGTAGTAAATAAAAAACATTATTAGTGCCATGACATTTGCATCGATGTGTACAAATGTAAGCATCAATGCATTTGTTTTGCCCGTAAGCTTAATGGAAATACAAGGAAATATTACAAGCAAAAAGCAAGATTTCTATGCTGTTTTTTTTCTGATAAATAGCTTGTATGACAAAAAAAAATCTCTTGTTTTAGGTGAGAACGAATGACAAATTAGGGCATTCTCCTCACTTTCGGTGTTTCATGTACATCATTGGAAAGAAACTGACAAATTGCCCAATGTGTCAACTACCCCCAACTGATCGATTGCGTGGTGGTCAGTCGTTTGAATGAAATAAGTTAGCAATAAATTTGTCCGGCTTTTTATTGTGACAGGCTTATAGCCTGAGGAGTATATATCCTTGGCAAAAAATATATACCTCATTGCCAAAGAGATTCAACGGTAAAAATAAAAATTGGTTTCAGTATCTTTAAAAGTGAAAACATTTTACGTATACATTTTGTTTTTTGGTATAAAATAAAATTAGAAAAAGGACTTTTTTGCTTTCAAGCTGTAAAAACTAACTACGCTGTAACGAAAAACGCCACTTTTGCGGAAATTTGCCTTGCTTCCAACAGTTTAAAACCGCTTTGCTTGCATTAGGAACGTTGACTGTTTTCCTAAACTCATTTTGTCAAAACGGTAAATGGCAACATTTTTGTGGACAAGTTAAAGTCCACAACATTGACAAATTGAAATTTGAAAAAGCAAAAGATTTGGTAACATAGTTAGTATGAAACTTGTATTATAAATCAAAGGTTGCAGGTTCGAATAGCGTCATTCTGCTTTAAAAAAAAAAAACACTAAAACTTCTGGAACTGTATTTTGACTGGAATTTATCGTTTTTACAGGGTTTTTTTTCTAGCAACTCAGTTGCCAGTTTAGACTGTTAATTTTACGATTTTTTGCAGTGTAGATTTGACGATTTTTTGCAGTGCTATTGACACAATTTTAGTTTATTAATTTTAAGTTATCTTATTAGGTGTCTACATAATAAAATCGGATGTTTTTTCTAATTTTCTTAGTTTAGCCTTATTTCGACACTGCAAAAAAATCCTGATTTAACGGTTTTAAACTGGCAACTGAGGTAAACGAATAAAACAGTAAAATATACGAAAACTTTCTGCATTAAATAAAATAAACTTTAGTTGAAGTACAGTTTTCTCCATTAAGTATTTGTGCTTTAAAACTGGAGAAAAAAATCGCGTCAGGCGCAATTCCAACCCGCTACCATTGAATTACAAAGCTTCGTAAGCCACCAAATATCTTTGGAAATGAACCAATATTATTGACATTCCCCAAACAGACGTCATTTTGAACAAGCTCTTTATAAAAACGGTTTTAAACCCTCTCAAGGTAAATCTCCGAGAAAGTTAGTTTTTTTTTCAGTGTCATTTGTCAAAAATCAATCATGTGTCTTATCCTCCTCAGGACTTCTCGCATTCATTTAAATAGCTTTTTACACTTTCCCCGTAACTACAAAATTTATTTTAAACAACACTGAAATGATTCGGTAAAAGATCTGCAAATCACTTTTTAACCTTAGGTTACAGGTATCGGTCATTTACTTTTACAAAAAAAAAGATGTACGAGGTTCAACTTTTCAAGTTTTTCAGCATTAAATTTAGAATTCATTTTGCACTAAAACAATTTTTATATTTAAGGATTGATACATCAAATTCTTGAAATTGAGGTGCCCCCAGCAAAAACTAAAGACTTCAAAGACTGAAGACTTTTTTTTTTCAATATTACTTTCAAAAACTTACTTTCAATATATATTTGTTTGAAAAATTTGTGTAGGGTCAAGTGGGGTAAGTGTGATTGGGGGTAAGTGTGATAAACAGCTCTTGTAACTTTGGAAATCATTCTAAAAATCTGAAAGTTTGCAATATATAACATTAGACCACTTATAATTAAACTAAAAAGAAATATTGACCTTATTTTTTGTTTAAAGAAAGTTTTGAGCTTTTGAATTTAAGTGCAACTGTCTTCTTTTTATGTGGGTTTTCCTATGTGGGGTAAGTGTGATAAAACAGCAATGGATTTTGAAATGCAAATTTTGTACACTTAAAATTGGAATTCAAACATATAATTTTTTTCTACATGTGTATGTTTCTTATAATAATTCACTACCAATTTTAGGATTTGGAATTTACTTGAAGCAGAGAACGAATTTTCTTAATGAAAAATGCAGAAACCCTATCACATTTACCCCACTTGACCCTATGTGAAGAATATATGTGTAGGTTTATGCTTGTATCTATATTTAAGGATCCTATATAGCATCAGACCTTATGTTTCTAACTATGACCTAACTTCGAGAGAAAATCCATAATTCGAGATTTAGAAAAAAGCAGTATTCTCGACAGTATTTAAAAATAAATATAGGAAAATATCAATTTCCCAATCACATAAAGTTATTTTTAAAAAGTATATAAAAAAAACTTTACAATGAAACACAGCCCAATACCTCGACCACTTAGCTATCCAGGACCCAAACAGGTGAACAACCTTTATAAACCAGCCACGTATTGAGGGTACGACCCCTTGTAATCTCTTTAGTAACTCTCTACTCTTTAGTATTCTACAGTGTCTATTTAACGGGTCTAATTAATAGTGTTGCGTTATTAATTTGCACTTAATTCGACTGTGTCGTGCTTCTACACCAATTGATTTCAGTTCGATACCTGATTGGTAGAAATGACGATTCAAAGAGATATTTCATTCCTGTTGTTGTTTTTGATTGAGTTGATTTAGGATTGAAGGGTTGAAGTGGTATTCAGGTGGTATAGTTGGTTGTATCACCTTTTCACCTTGCGTCTGGCGGCGTAACTAATCTAATAAGTTCAGAGTCGTGGTTTTTAAAGATGATGGTTTGAATGAAAATATTATTTCAATAGTGATACAATTACGGTGTTTAACAGCATTTTAATGAGATGTCTTTTATGGTTTACCAAACAAATCCTTATTTTTCTCATTTAAGTTCATTTTAAAAGAGGAAAATTTTAAAAGAGAAGACTTGTAATTATTTTTGTTGCTTAAAATATGAAAAATGTTTCAATGCGCGTGTATATATGAAATGGTAATGTTCCAGGCCTTAAATTTGTACGATTAGAGAACATCTGCCAGTTCACATTAAATTATTTGTTGGTTTAGAAAAATAACAGTAGAGTCCCGTTTATCCGAATACCGGTTATCCGAAATTCGGTTTATCCAAAAAAAATACCTCAGCCTTTCGGTTAAAATATGAAATGTATACGCATAAATAAATACTAAAAAAATAAATACACTTATAACGTTGGATTTTATTCTCAAAATATGCAGTATTTTTTTTCTGCTCAATTTTGGTCCCGTTCCTTTCGGATAAGCGGGACTCTACTGTACACCTTAGTTAACTATACTTTTAACATATGGATGTTTAAACGTACTTAACATTCTAAAAATGTCTACAAATTCTGTACCTAGACTAGCTTGACTTCAAACATGGCAATTTTAGTTCCTTGAAAAATATATCTTTGAAATACATACACTAAAAGCCACACAATTAGAAAAACAGAAAGTTTATTAAAACAAATTAGTAACTTCTCTTTCGTAACAAATTTATTTTAAAACTGTCATATATGCGTATAAAAATAAAAAACGTAAGTGACCTGCTTGGCAAATAATTTTGTAATTAGATTTCTCAAAATGTCTGATTCCCATCTTCAAGTTATGAAATTTAAATTGAATATATTATAAACAAATTACTAAAAGATTTCCAAATTAAATATTTGTTAGTAGGAAAGATAGTTTCAGTGACACGCAAAATAAATAGTTTGTCATAATTTGAAGAACTTTTTCATAATTTGTTATTAAAATAACTCTAAATCTAGTTGACCTACAAACAAAATGTATATTGAGTGGGCAGAATTGATTAAAAATCTACTTAATTTCACCGCTTTTCAAGAAACGAAAAGGGGTCGTTAAAAGTACTCCAAATTAATTCGATTTAAAGACTTTAACATTAAATACATCTATGACTAACTTTCATTTAATCAAGACATAATTTCGTTTGAATTTTACAACCGCGACAGAATTTCGACCATTTTACTTATCTTGCCAACTGCGACTTTTTTTTCAAGAAAGTATCGAATCTCTGAACGCAGAATAATTTCGAATTAGATCCTGGAACTCGAGAGAGAAAGGGCGTGAAGTTGTTCGTGAAGTATTGGAACGAAAAGCACAAGTTCGTGATCGCTCGTTTGACGAATTTCCTTTTGAGAATTGCTCATGATGGATGAGTTTCGAGGAGATACTTTTTCGCGCTCGACCTTAAACAATTGGATATCTAACCCTAGGTATCTTTTAGACTGTAGAAACCTTAAATTAAATAGAAAAGTGTTAAAAATAGTTGTATTGTTTTCAGAGAATCTTTGAAAGTTAATGGAATGTCATGTTTCAAAATTGGCTTTTTATATACTTTTGAAAATTCCGTGTATTTATTATATGATTTTTGTTGTTTAAAGTAAATGTTTTGTAGTATTTTCTATTGTTCTATGTTTCACTTCCTGGAAATTTTGTTTTGTAGAAAATGTAATGTTTTATATTATAATAAATGCATATTATTTACTGCAAGCTGCAACAAAAGGAAATATTACAAAGTGAATTTTAACTCCCTTCATCAGGTGTTAGTAAGCGTGCTTCCATTTTAAATAACCATGATCTAATTTTATGCAAATTTTATACTTTCTTCTTATAAATACATGATGTGTTTTAGGTCCCTGTCCGAAATAATTTGATATACACTTACTAGAAAAGTAATGCATTATGCAATTTTTTTAAATTGTACATCCATTCACAATGATACCAAAAAATATCGAAGATAAGCTCTATCAAATCAGCTCAATTGAATACTGACGTTAATTTTTCCTCACCAAGAGAAAGTCATTTTAATCAGAAAGTTTTGTGTTATAAAAATATTTAGACAATAAGAAAAGTCCATAATCAGAAGACAATTTACCTTAATTCTAACTTTTTCGTTCAAACAATTGGACTCTACGGCTTTCCCTCATGCTCGTGCCTTTTTATTATTTTCGTAGCATCTGAAGTAAAATTCGCAGGATTTTTAGGGGCAAATATCTTAGCAATACAAACGCATGACAAAGATATTGCTACAGATTTACTATCTATGAGACTTTTTCTTATAAAATACGGAATTTTAATTAATTGAAAAGAAAATAGGAGTGAGAAGCAAATTATGTTACAAAGTTTCTTAAATGAGAAAACAACTTTAACGGTTGAATATCCCTTTGGAAAATGTTTAATAAAACTTGTTGATTAACTAAATTTTAAATATCCTCTGTGTTACAAATTTAATTACCCTACACACAAACAATTTTTTTACATTTAAATATCTTTTTCAGAGCCATGTCCCACGTGCAACACCACTTCCAGAAAGGGGCCTCTTCCCTAGTAAACGGGTCCGGCAGCTTGTTTTCTGGCATGCCCCTTCTCACCGGTCACTCGACGGCCCTGCTCAACGGGGCCATGACCAGTTCGTCCTACAGTGAGAGCCTGAGAAGGAGAAAAGTGCACAGGTGCGACTATGCAGGCTGTGAAAAGGTGTACACGAAGAGTTCACACCTCAAAGCGCACAAAAGAACGCACACAGGTGAGAGTTTAATTGTATCAGCGCCGTAAAAAAGGTCATTTTTATGGGAAATTTTTCGATGGTTTAAAACCATTTCGCCTACATTACGGTCTTGAGCCGTTTTCTTGAACTCATTAACAGTTTGAAAACTTTTCTATAAAATATGTTCTCAATGAAGTCATTTTGGGGAAAAGTTAATAGTTTGTGTGATGGTTCTTTTGGGGTGTTAATTCAAATTGTGATTATTGGTTCAAATTGCGCCTTACGCAAAAACATTCCTATATTTGAAAAACACGAATATTTACTTTTAAAATTGATTTATTATTTTCTGTATCAAAAGCCTATTTTAAATAAAATTTACGGTATATTATTTACTGCATATTAAATGTAGGAATTTTCCGTATTTTAACGGTTACTTTATGACAACCCAGTTACCATTTTAAAACCGTAAAATGGATAAGGTTTCTTTTTGCAGTGAGGCAGTGTAGCAGCACACGGTTAAAAATTACCGCATTTTTTTTTATTTATCCCTACAATCGAGTACCAGAACTATTTCAAAATACCCAACTAGGAAACCATGTAAGACTTATTGCGCTTACATAACGTCTTTTTGAATTCAAAGAAACTGTTATTAACTTTTATTTTGAATACATGTCGTTTTGATATATGTGTTAAAATTAACTTCTTAATTATTGTACCTTAAGCACATCATTTGGATAGCCAAATGAAGACTTCAAATTTATTTCGTCGTAAAATGTCTTTTTGACGGATAGTTTTCGACTTTCGATTTCTACTTTCATTGCTGCTTTAAAACACCATGATGAATAAGCAACTCTTGAAATGATCAAATTTGTACAATTTCTGTTCATTTGGTAAACAAAACCATACTAATAAATAATATACCAAATAAGACAAATCTATACAATTTTCACGTGCACTTTTGTAAAGAAACTTATACCAACATACAGCACACAAAATTAACACTTACATATTTTACGTAAGTTAACGAATTCATCTCAATAATCAAAAGTTGAAAAAAAAATAAACAAATTTCCATGTGCATAAAGTAAACAAATTTCTTCTTGTACAAAGCAAATAAACAAAATTTCAAATGCACAATGAAAATAAACAATTCAACCAAACTAACATATGTATTTCTAAGTGTATGCAAATAAAAAAAAATTCCAAGAGCACCAAATCAATAAAAAAAAATTCCAAAGTAAGCAAAACAAACACATTTTTATAAACAGATTTCAAAGTACACATTGTAAATGAACGAATCCAAGAGAATAATATGATAGTAAATAAACAAAATTACAAGTGCACAAAATAAATTTCCAAGTGCACAATGTAAATGAATGAATTCAAGAGAATAGTATGATGGTAAAAAAACAAACTTCCAAGTGCACAAAATAAACAAATTTCCAAGTGCACAAAATAAAAAAAATTTCCCCAAGTGCACAAAATAAACAAATTTCCCCAAGTGCACAAAATAAACAAACTTTCAAGTGCACAAAGTAAAAAAAAAATTCAACTGCACAAAGAAAATATATTTACATTAAAATATATAAACACGTTAACTTATTTCTAGAGTACGAAGCAAATAAATTCAAAATACACAAAATAAACAAATTTCCAAGTACACAAAACAAATTTCCAATTTCACCAAGTAAATAAACAAATCCGCGAGACTGATCTGAGTCATGCCTGGGCGTTTCCAGCCCCGGCTAAGTGTTTAATAAGCGGATTTGTCCCTCCCGCATCCTGTTGCCGGTCTCATTTATCACCGCCGCCCCCGCACACACCCTCGCCTGAAAGAGACCGCCCCGTCAACACCTTAGTCGGGGGAGGCGATGAATCAAAGGCCACATGCACTCATCTCTTTGACCCGGTTGGAATTTTAGAGGGCCAATTTCGGATTTGGATAGTTTTTAAATAATTTTGGTTGCATTGAATTATCGTCGCAATAGAGCCTTGGAGTCTGTCGCTATTGTACAGCTGTGGAAATAAAAAAGTACCCACTTGAGGTTATTTCATCCGTTAGTCACCCTATAGAATCGGACCTTTTTGAGATTGTGTACAATTAACATTCTGATTTAATTGCACGATACAAAATTTGCATAAGGGGCCGTCTTCATATTAAAAATATTACGAACTTTGAAATTTCCAATAGCAACACCCAATTTTAATAACTTAGAAATGTTAAGCACTCTTGAAAACCTTTAAATCTAAGTTTTTGTTACATTTGGATGAATATTTGACGAGTTATTCAATCGAATCACTTGTGGACCTTTTGGGGACCATCTCTAAAATGACAAGCAAGTATGCATGCAAGGTCGTCTTTATTTGTAAATCACACGTAATCTTATACACAGTCCCCTAAAGGGTAATTAAAAAGTATTTTGCGATTTACTCAGCAAATTATGAATAAAATTTTTTAAAAATTGGGAATTCGCTTAAACTTCCTGTCTTAAATTTATTTCTTTAAAAATAATAGGGGGTTTCTATTCATATTTTTTAAAAAATTAATATAATAATTATTTTAAAATATAAAAATTGTTTTAAATACCCCAATATTGAATGCATTTTGTTTGGGTTATTATAATTTCATTTCAGTAAAAAATTCGTTTCATTATCTTAATTATTTATAGATTGGGATAGTTTTTTATGTGCAACTCATTTAACATTATGGGACCTAAACTTTGCACGTCTCTAACTCCCCTAATAATGCTTAAAAACTAATAAAATTTGGCATTTTGTATTAACATGGGTCATAGATTTGAAATATGGACTCAAAAAGGGGTGTTACTATTGGAAATTTTAAAGTTAGTAACATTTTAATATGAAGATGGCCCCTTATGCAAATTTTGTTTCATGCAATTAACTCAGAATGTTAATTGTTCAAAATGTCAAAAAGGTCCGATTCTATAGGATGACTAACGGATGAAATAACCTCAAGTGGGTACTTTTTTATTTCCACAGCTGTACGTGGAAGACGTCATTCTACCGGCCACCGCTTCATCGGAACGTTACTTTGACACGAAACTGGAAGCCTAGCGAACTCACTCAACTCACCTCTGCTGTTTGTTTTGGATTTCGACTTTGCATGTAAAAAAATTAAAAATTTAGGTTCTTCGTGATTTCTCACAAAATCAATTAGCATTTCTTCCTCGGCAAGCGTAAAACAACTCTCGCCTTCCGTCATTTCCTCAAACTTTTAATTTTGGGCAAGCACACCGCACAACAGACAACAGCAAAAAACGTTGTCATCAGGATCAACGCACTCAACGGCAACTCAATCTGGCGGGCGTGTTGAGCGCTCTCGAGGAAACCACACTAGCGTAATCAATGTCAGTAGTTTGTATGACGTCACTCACCGCACTTGTCCGACCGCTTAAATCTGTTGACGGACTCCGAGGAAACCGAGGCTAAAGCGAGGGCTATTGGCAGTGTTTACGAGCGGCTAATGCAAAACCATTGCCAAGTTAAGTTAGTGTGGAGATTCACCACAAGCGCAACCTCAAAATAAACCAGACTCGCTAGATGGCGTTAACACTTTGGCTGCGGCGATAACGATGGAAAATGTTCATCGATAGAGGCTGATGTGAAGTAGAAGAACATACTGTTTCTAAAACCAGTTCGTTACGATGGAAATAAACTAACGCTTCTTCATTTTCGAAAAAGTAAAAATCTTAGTTTGAGGTCGTAAAATTACAAGGTTAGGTTGAATTAACGTCGCTAACTGAAGCTACCCGGCATCTAGTCAAAAAAAAAAAAAAAAAATACGAGAAAATGTTCCTGGACTTCTCCAACCAGATAATTATCTGTTTCTAATTATTGAATTGAAAGCCAATAACCAGACTCGTTTCAATTATTTTTTTGACTATGAAATATCAATAAATTTTCCTAACTCTTATTTTTTGGGGTTTTTTTTTAATAAAAAAATGTAATAGACTAGTTGCCTTTTTTTACAGCTAGATAGTTGAAGAGGTGAATTGCAAAATTATCCTGTCTGTAATGTGATTCGACGATTGTAAAAAGTGATTAACACTACAACTTTTAACATTAAATGAAAAAAAATGTGGAATAGTTGATCTACATCCATTATAACTAAATAATGTAATGCACTTGATTTAAATTGATCTATTTTTTTAATTAAAAAATCTTTTGATCTCCTCTTAAATCGTGACTTACACTACAGTTACGTGGAATTAGCCAATTACAAACTAGGGTAGGGTAGGTACATATACAATTCCGGCTTGTGTGCTTGGTCATAGACCCGCTTATAAGCCTTTATCAAGTGAGACCGACACAAAAAGGATTATTGTTGTGAAAATGGGGATTCCCAGGGCAAATGGGGAATCGAACAATAACAAACTAAACTGCACTGCAAAATGCAGTATGTTTGGTGTCTGGTCGCCCTACACTTGACACGATATTGGTTACAAAATTAATAAAAAAAATTGAAAAATGAATTTTGTGATGAGTCGTTCAGATGGTGGTGCTGGGCCTTCGCTTCCCAAAAGAAGAAAAAATCACAATAACAAGGCTATTACAAGTAACGAAATTGTAAATTTGTTGGCTGAATTATCAGACGAGAACCCAAGTGATTTTAGTTATAACAGTGACAGTGGCGAAAAATTTGACCTTTCAGGGGCAATCACGCGCTGGCACGTAATTATAAAATTCTTCAATGAAAAGTTATAAAAGATAAATATGTGATTAAGTATTATTTAACTATTTTTGAATCATATTTCTTATAATAATTATGTTGGCATCTGGGTATAATCTAATTCCACGTGAGGGCATTAACTATAAATCTAACTCAAAGTGACTGGCAGTCAACGTGTTAACATCCCTACAGAATTATGGCTGTATTATTATATTTGTTATCAATAGGAAAAATATAAACTTCGACGAAATAACACAAAAGCTGCATAAGCTTTAAAATTTATGTATGGAAATTCATCAGTAACATCTTGGAATACTAGTTCGTGTAACCACTACACCACCATGTTTATCAAGTAATCAAACGAACTTGAACTCTTAAGAACGGTTGGCGAAATAGTACTACGAATTTTATCAGAATGTGCTGTTATCGATGAATCGGAACCACCGGACGCGCTCGCGCGTCTTCAGCATCCGACGTGTTAATTTACCACTGCTACCAGTATTCTAGTTAACAACGAAAACAGTAGTATAGAACCCGAAGTAACTCAACTCCACCTTATGGCTCATTTTGGTGGACTATAGGTTGCTGAGGCAGCTACAGTTAGGTTTGTTGGAATTATCATCGCACTAGAGCTACACGAGGGCTATTCCACTGTCAAGTGACGATCCGACATCTGAGTAGGCACAAAACGCACATTTTATGGGCGACATTGTACACTGCGTCGGGACTTTGGAGCATAATTTACGTGCACTATCTTTACATGGGGTATTATTTGTTGGACAATTTTGGGCTGCGCGGACAGTTTATAGGTCGGAAGTTATTTTGGCAATGTCCGGCCCCTAACTGGGACCTTTTGCATGCGAGCGCCTTAACCGGCTGAGTTCTCAAGCCCTACTATAAACAATTTTGAAACAAGAGTATAAAACCTAACGTAATTAGAGCCCCAAAAAAGAAAGTTTAAAATATCTAAAACCTTTCAGTTGTTTCGAAACTATAAACGAATTCTCGTCCTCAAAACCTTCCCATGCACTTGCTATGCAACATTTATCCTCTAAACGTTTAATTTCAAGTTGTCACATTGTAGTTAACATAAAAATAAGTAGTTTGGTGCCTTTTGACACAATCATTTTGCTTCTATACTTCAATGGTAGCTTTCCAGGAAAAACATGTTACAAGATCTTTAGCGTTATATCTAATTGAGAAATGCTACCATATCAGTTATAGCAATTTCTAAAAGCTATAATAAAACTTTAATATGACATCTATAATAGCATGCTATTCGCACGAGTTTGAGATTTCTAAATCAATCGTTATTATTGCAAGTGATCGTTGATTTCAAGATAGCAGAAGCCTAGCCACGAACTATTTTATGGAGCATTACAGAATCGAAGGAAAAAACTTGACCAAGGTTATGACACTTTGAAAATGATTGATCTTCTTGTAAAACAAAGATCATTTTTGAATTAGGTCCATCACAATTCTCCGTCAAAGGGTTGAAAGAACAAGTTTCTTCTATTTTCAAATTATCGGTAAAGGAAGGTCAAATGCCTTTAAGTAGTTCTCAGAAGAGGCTTTCTTATTCATCTGCATATTACTCAATAATAAGAACTTTCTAAACAATCCATCATTACTTTCTATATAATAGTAACCTTTCTCCAGTAAATGCTACAATATATAACATTCGAAAGCAATTCTCGTTATAGCAGTGCAACATGGAGTGCGCAAAACCTATTGTAAATGAGCAGTTTTGGTTTCTTTGTATATAAATTTTATAAAAAAATTCATTTAATAAATTAAATTGGTAACAGCAACGAAACTTTTCCCATGTCTAATCAATGAATGGTTGGAATGTATTAATTTTTTTACAGGAAACCTCACTGATACCATTTCTAGAACTAAGTCGCAATAGTTTTTTTTGTTTTTGTTTTTAATTCTAAGCTACCCTATAGTATTTGCAGATAGTCTTCCCCATAGGCAAAATCTTAAAATAATTTTAAAACAAGGCGTTTTTAAATTGCTAATCTTAAAGAACCGTGGTTCAATTTTTATAACTTACAGTATATTTTCCCAATCCTTTCACATTTCAAAAAGATAATTATTATTTTTTGGTGAATGTACCATAAAAAGCAAGGGCGTGGCTACCACTAATGGTCATAGAAAACCAAAATGCATGCTTATGCATCTTAATATATTATCCATAAGAGTATTCCTCTGTGTGTGTTAAAACAAAGTAATTTAAAGATAATGATTCTAAGTCGTATTATTTACAAGCTTAAACAGATCATTAACTGTCACAATTACTGACAATTATCATTTTCTACAGTCTTTTTTATACCCTGTGTAAGTGATCTTAAACGCATTATTTCAATTAATTTTTGCGTACTTTTTGACATTTATTGCTATTGTCACCAGCTATTGCAAGGGAATATAGTTTACAAATATTAATTATCTATTAGGAGGACAAACTGTTTTATTGATAAATATGTCAAAATTAAAAAAAAAACTTTGTAGATCGATCGAGTGTTTAATTTATTACACGAGACTATGCATCCTTAAGTCTAAGTCGTGATCACCAAGTCCGCCATCTTGTCACGAAGCGCTAGGCCTAATTACAAGGACTGCTAATTGCTAAAGCTCGGCCTGCCAACTTCATTTTGTTCTTTCCACCACAACAATCAAAACCGATGTTTAGTGATGGTGTGGGGTCTCTCCGAACCATACTACATAAAGATGTCTACTTCCTTTTAGTGCGTATTTACTATTAGGAAGAAATATCTGAGCAGGCAGATTAGCATTCCAAATAAATGACAAACTCCGTTTTGTTACATTGATTTTTTTTTACCAGTAATTACTTGCACTTACCTTCAAAACAAAAGTAATGCATATCTACAAAGTTTTAAATGTCACTTATACTACTAATTAATAAGTTCTTCACGAAACTCAGTTTTTTACTGTTTTGTTGACCTGTTCTTTATGTTTTATTGTTCTGGTTAAGCATGGTCATAATTAAAATGTTTATCTCCATATCGCATAAAAATAATGTCTATGCTTAAAAACACAAGGTAATTTTGAAAAAAAATAACTGAAAAAATCTTAGTTTCCATCAAATTTTCCTTATCTCCAACATAAAGAAAATACATACGAAACAAAATTGCATGACATTGATTTCTTTTAGAAAACCTCCACCTATAAAATATTTTATTTATCACTAAGTTATTCGAGATTGTAAAAAGAGATTTCAAATGATTTCAAGATTCGAATCTGTAAAGTGAAAATGCCGCAATGCCTTAATTTTTGAGCACCTTAAAAATAGTCTAACATGCAAAAAATCAAGTAACAAGTTTTAAACTTTGCCTCATATTTCAGTCCAATTTCTCATTTCAGGCGAGAAGCCCTACAAATGCACTTGGGATGGTTGCACCTGGAAGTTTGCAAGATCTGACGAACTGACCCGACACTACCGAAAACACACAGGCCAAAAGCCATTTAAATGCCAGCTGTGCCAGCGATCATTCTCCAGATCAGATCACTTGTCGTTGCACATGAAGCGACACTAAACAACAATTTCACGGTAAGATATTCTAGTTATTTGTACTTTGTTTATTAGAGAGTATATGAGGAGACTAGAAGCCAAGAGATACAAGTGACTACACATTGTTAACGAGAAAAACAAGGTTTAATTTAAATCTCTCAAAAGAAATAAAAGTACGTCAGAACCGCTACGGACCTCCACCAGAGTTTCCTCTGGCCTCGTCCGAAGTATAAGTAATTAACATAGGAGGTTGAGCTTATACCCATTTGCTAGATAGCAACCCTCTTACAGTGGTTAACTTAATACTTATATCCCTTTACCACAGCAATTGCTTAGTGCAGCTAACTCCAATACTAAAAAATTACACTGGTATCCTTTGACTTCTAGGCTCCTGATATAGAGATCTCATAAAAATATTCGTTTCAATAATTTTTTGTAATACTTTTAAAACCATGCTATAGTGAACCACCAAGAAATCCGACTCTTAGTCAAAAGTTCACTAACTACATTCTTGTCAAACATACGATTTACGGAAGTTCAACTAAGATCTATAAAATTGGTTCACTTCAGCAAGGTTTGATTGTATTTGAATGAACTACTAACAGTCAAATTAACTCTTCAACATTGCCATTTCTTATTCTAGTGAAAACGTAGTCAACTTCTGGAATGGGTTCTACACAAGGTGCTTTCCCGTGGATCTTTACGTCCTATGCCGAAATCATTATCATGCAATGCAGAACCCTCAACCTAAAACATTCCTTGGGAAAAGATCAAAGTATTAGAACTACAAACTCTAATGATATACCTGGTCTACATTTACGAGAAAAAAGTGGTTCCTGATGCTGCCCAGAATCAGTTACTTTCTAAGTTATGTTTCTTGTGACTTCCTAAGCCATGTTTTCAGTGACTTCCTAAGCCATGTTTTCAGTGACTTCCTAAGCCATGTTTTCAGTGACTTCCTAAGCCATGTTTTCAGTGACTTCCTAAGTTATGTTTCCAGCTGCTTACCAGAGTTGAATTTTGACTGACACTGAAAAATGTATTTCTAGAATCTCTACGAATAGACTGATAGGACAGTGAAAAATATTGAATTCCAGAATGTAGAGAACTCAGTAAATGCTGGAAAAAACGCTCACGAACAAAAATTATACTGTGATGATACATAAGTATGGATCTCTTGTTTTGCTATGGAAAGAAAAAAGACACTATTGGACAACGAAAAGTTTAGGATTCAAATTAGATTTTACATTATATGAAAACTTCAACATTTATGTTAACAATTATTTGAAGAGTTAAGCTAAAAGAAAATTTAAATTTTTATATTTTTTCTACAAAATATAAATAATTTTTAAGGAATCTATTTTTTCTTAATCATTTAATGGCCGATTTGAAAAAAAAACATTCAAACTTTTTAACAATGAATACATCTTAAAATTTTTAACTTTACCCAATTGACACCTAAACTTTTCTTCTAGCTGAACTCTTCTTTTGCAGAATATTGAGGAGGGCGTATTTCAGTACAGAAACTAAAAAAAAGTGATACCGGATTTTTTTAGAGTTAATCTTAAAATATATATAATTGTATGCCATAACTACAGTTTGGATTTCAAGTACACTAAATCAGTTATTTTCCAACAAGTTTTAAGAAGAATATAGATCAAACATTCCACTTTCTAATAATAATGATAAAAATGACATAAATGGATCCGTTTGAATAACACGTAACATCAACGAATTCCTAAAATAGTTATATTTATTGACTCCGTGTAGTTTATGTATACATTCGAAAAAAACTTACTGTAAAATATGTAAATCAAAAAGTAGGCAGTGAGAAGATCAACATTTAATCGCCCAAAACTTTTTTATTCTATGGTATGACTCACAATCCCACGCACCAACGCGAGTCATAGTTTGTTCTATGTAATTCATTGTTTCAGATATGCAATAAGTCGATAACTTTTCGTTCAGGTAATCAAAGAAAAAAATATATGGGACTCTTCAGAGTTGAAAACTTATTTATAAAAAGTATTTAAGAAAAATTCTTAATATAATACACCTATAGAAACTATTTTTATAAACAATTTAAGCAAATTTAATAAATTTTCTTGACAGAGACGTTCTTCCGAGTTTTCCCAGAAGTACGCAAACTCGCTAAATTTATCTCCTTTTAAGATATCTCTAAATTTTTCAAAGTTAAATTGTAGTCGAAATTAAAAAACTTTAGATTTAAACGTTCTAGTTAATGAAATAGAGCGCTAAAAATATTACAAAACTATTTATTTTAATTGAAGTTATTGGAATAACGTTGATAGCAAAATTGGTAAAGATAAATGAAGCACAACAATAATCTGGAATAATCATAGGGAAGAAATGTGGTGGCGTCATCTACCGGATTTAAACTGAAATACTTGTTAAAATAATACATTTACCTCCTGACAATTTTTCTGTATGCTTCGACATTTTTGCTTAATTTATACTTGACTGGATACTCTTTAAATATTTTCATTCAGAAATTTATTGTGGATGTGCCAAAACTGGGTCTTGATATGAAAAAATCGGCACCGGATGCCATACATTTTGGTAGTAGTTATAAAAATTTATATAGTTTATATATATATTGAGAGAGAAGAAATTGGATTCATTCCAAGTGAACTAGAAAGCCGCATAGTAAGGGAAGCCAATAACTTATGTACAGTAATTTATGTAATTAGAAGTATTATTGAGAGAAATCTATAGACAGACATATATTTACGTATATGAAAATGGATAGATTTTATATGTGATTTCTATATAATAGAACTATTTTTAAATGCTTCAATATATTTAATTATTCATAAGATTGCAGTCTCCAAATTTGGAGATCTAGATAATTAAAAATAGACACCAAACTTTTTATAATCATTTTTAATGTAGTTGAATCGTCATCCGTCCAACATAAATCTAAAATTATTTTTTGAATTTTATAATAAATTTATAGGATTTACATTGTCAGAACATTTATCATCAATCATTTGTTTATACATCAACTACATAAATATTCCAAAGTAGCAATATATTTTAATAATTGAATTACCCTACGTGATTATACATTATATTAAATGTATTTCTCTTTGAAAAATACCATCTGTTTTTTCTGCCAGTTCTTATACTTTACCCAGGTAGCACAAAGCAGTCAAAAATACATCTTTTTTGGACCCTATAGTAGCAAACGGTTTTAATATGACGTCGATAAGTTTCCAGCTAATAAAACACAAACGAAAAACGTTGTTAAAATAACCTTTTAATGATATCGTTGAAATCCAATTTAATAAATACGTCAATTTTTACTTTTAAACACGTCTATTCAACGTCTTATTTATTAATATCTTAAATATGTCTTTCGTATTTAAAAAAAAATGAAATGGTCCAATGTTGTTACTCTCAAGGACATATCGCATAGTACGCGGAAAAGTGACCGATCGCACAAATGACTTTTCGAGTTGTAAATGCTATAATATTCAAAATTTAAATATCTAGCAATTAAATCAAAAATTAAATCAATTTGTAGAATAGCTGCAATGCAGTAAGCGAATCGTTATTTTTCCTAGGGTAGACTAACCAGTGAATGAACGCTTAAGACGTCACGTTTGCCAGTGAATGAACACCAGGATATAATGACCAGGACAACCAACCGTTGGATTGGTTTGGATTGGTTGACATATATTTTCAGGCTTGTGTGCTCGGTCGCAAGGACACGCTTATAAACCATCGTCAAGTAGGACAACACAAGACACACACAAACACATATGACAGATGTTGCCATCTGTCGCCACCTCCACAATTTAGACATGTCCCTGAAGGGGAGGGAAATTTTCTCCAGGAACCTGTACCCATGGTGAACTGGACCAACTGTTGTCAGATAGCTTCCTACTACATGGGAGGAAGTCAGTGTTGCCAACCCATATAGTGGAATGATTTTCAATCTTTATTTTTTTTATTATATTTATTAAATGTTCATTCACTGGGGCCTGTTCACTCACTGGTCAGTCTACCCTATATTGCAATGCGTGGTTCTAAAATACGACGCCCGTCGCCAATAGCCCTCGTGTAGCTCTAGTGCGACGATAATTCAAACCTAACCTAACCTATATTGCAATGCAATGGGAAAATAAACTTCAGGCGATTTTCCTGAAAAACTAGTATTTTTTCGATAGGTCTCTTTTCCGCTATAGTGCGATACGTATGATAGATTTTTTATGGCGTCTTGGTGTTACCTGGGTAAATGACCTAATACTATCTTTGTGTTGTTTACTGTTCCCCATTCTTATGGGCATTATTTTGACTCGTATTTGAAGTTCCTTCTATTCATGATTAAGGCTAAGTATATTTTTCATCACAGGATCAGTAAAAAAAAATTTAAGAGAAATCAAATTTATTCTTTACAGTTGAAATACTCTTAAATTTGTAAATTTAGATCGTAATAAATAAGATGCATTGTTTTAGTAAGTATATTGTGTAGCCATAAATTAAGTTGCAACGTTTTTAAAAACCACTGACCAGAATGACGACGAACTTAAAGGAAATATTATACAAAGCAGTGGAAAACGTATGGCATAAGAATTAGTTTCAGAATTTTGCGACATACCGCTTGTATGCATCCCGCCTCCTTCAATAATATTTCCTTAAAATTTGAAGTCATTCTGATCACTGTTTTTTTATATCGTTTATAAGTTATAATTTAAACCGTGCTACCCTGTATGAGCGAATTTTTTTTATTTTTATCCTTTGCAATCGGAACTATTTGTTTTAACGTAAACTATAATGCACACCTAATTTGAAAAACTAAGCTTTATAAGTTTAAATTTTGCATTGCGAAACAAATTTTGTAACTAATTTCAATGAATTTTTAAAGCATCTATTTTATTAAAAGTTTATACACAAAAACCTTATTTTAAAAAAACTAAGCGAAAAATGCTATAAACCTGAATATCAAAATACACACTTCTTTACAATAAAACTCAAAAAAGGTTCTATTCTTTCTTCGTCTTTTTTATTTTTATTGGCATTTAACATTACTTTGTATGTATACATGTATTTTTATGCATGGCAAAAACTTATAGCAAATAATACAAATATCTGTTTAATATGACATGTGCAATTTCATATGATTCTTAACTTTTTTCTAACACATTTTATGTAAATAATTTATAAAATAGTCAAATATATTATATTCACTAATAAATTAAAGGTTTCTTTTCTTTAATTTGGATTTATATCACAGAACTGTAAAATACGTAGCAGAATTATTAGTATGTGTAAAAAATAATTTCATTTCAAAAAGTTTTTTTTCTCTTCGTTAGTTGAAGCTGCTTCTTGATAAAGGAAAATAATTCACCTATCTCATGCAAATTGTAGATCTTTTTTAAACTATCTTTTTTGCTGTTGCTCGAATTTCTTATACTATTATTTCTTCCTTATATTTTATACCTTTACAAGTAGACCCTTGAAAACCTATATTTTTTAGTATAGAAACATAGCTCACGATTATCTGTAAATTGCATACATTTTCATAAATGTGTAATTGCTTTCAGAAACCTTTTCATTTCAAAATTCAGATGTATGCTTTTGTATTTAGAATATTTTTATACAATTTTATAAAATGAATTACGACTAACTCTTCTCTGACTATACATTATTTAAAAAAAAAAACTTATGAAGAACAATTATTTTAAATAAAAGTAGTTACTAAAAAGTTAGGACTACTTTTAGAATTAATCTAAGTTTCTGCGCAAATTGTGACAGTTTCCTTTTATCCATGTATACTTCTAATAAAAACTTATTTTATTGAAGTTACCGTAACTTAAATCCTAACTTAATAAAGAACCAGCTTAAAGAAAGTGCCTTCTATTAAAAATGTTTTGTCCCATAAGCAATTACAATTGCAACGTTTTTTAGAAAAATAAACTTTTACTATCGTCAGAGTTCGACGCTTGTTTGTCATTAGAATAACAAAAACGTGCAATTCAGATATGCAAGAGGTTGGAATTTATCTAAAAGAATTACTGTGATATTCAGAAGATATAATGAAATTGTTTCCAATTGTCCATCCTTTATTTTTAATAATTTCTATTGACTGTTTGTGTGCTTTACAAACATTATCATGTATTGGCGCTCTTTCTTTTATTGTCATAAATAGTCATACACTCCTGGCCAACCTAAGTTGGATAAACAGAAATATGCTATGGAGAATATCCTTCCGCGCATGTAAAGAGTTCCATAAATTATTTGTGAATCCACCCAGAAAACACGTTTAAAACATTAATTTCGTTTTAGGTATAACAGATTTAAATATTATTTGAGAAAATTTGGCAGTTTTTTATCAGAATGAAAAGTGTATTTTTGTTAAATTGTATTCAGATCATTTTGAATGTAAATGTTACCTTACAAGAGTCTCCAACTAACGGACCAATCGCGCTTTTCCCTCTGTCTTTTTACTCTTTTTTTTACCCTAGTTAGGTTGGCACCGGAGTGTAGTATCATTGATTGAAATAATTTTAATAAGAAAGTGAAAGTATTCTTTTTCTAATATGTTTTTAGAGCTCGTGTAAGTCTAGTTTGACGATAATTCTACTCAACTATAATATGTTTTGTCTATTGAATATTTGTATTTTATATTTCGTTTTTCATCAGAGAAGTTTGTGGTATATTGTATTTTATGAATAATTTATGAGAAAAACATTTTGTATTTTCTTCCAGTATTTGAAAACAATATCTTATTAGATTTTTTACTAAGGTGAAAGAATAAGTAAATTGAGGAAAACTATTTAAGAGTTTTCAACATACTATACAAGCATTATTTCACAAATATACATTATTCAACTATAAAAAGGCTATATTACAATTCAAATTTATAAGACGATAATTTTACCTAGTGTTCAAGTTTAAATAAACTTGTTTTTAATATTTCTTCTAGAAATATACGAGAAATGACTTTTCAGAAGATATATTGAGAGTAATTTATACTTTTATGACATATTATATTTTATTATGAATTGCATTATAGAAATAAAAAATATTTGAAAAAAATTGTTTATTTTATTTTAACTCTTTAGCTTGAGATTTAAGTTAATAAGTAAATAATACACACAGAATAGTATTAACCCTCTAATGCATGAATTTTTATTTTCATCCCAAAAAAATATTCATGTATCTTTAATACTCACACATAATGGGAAAATACTGAAAAAAATTAAACTGCATTAGAATTTAAATAATTTCATTTTTTTTAAATGTCCCATATGTAAAAAACAACTAAAAAATTCAAATATTAATAATGACTAGAAAACTACTAAATATATTTCAAATTAACACTTTTTAACTATAATTGCTTAAAACAATTTATTTGTATTTAGTGTGTACTAATATTATTATACTTTGAATACTGCCAAAAGCGTAATTTCACAACAGTTAATAACCTCACTCTTTAATTTTGAAAAAACTTTTACTACTGTCATCTATGAAGATTATTAGTAACTAAAACTTCAAAATGTCGCAGTGTTCGGCGAACTTGCCCCCCCACCAAAGAAGTCATAAGTCCTAAAACTTCAAAATGGAATGTACTAGAATGAAAAAAAACCCACATTTGTCAAGAGGGAGTTCTAATTTAATAGAATAAAGGGGAATTTGTTGCCTGTTGCCAAACGGCAACATTATGCATTAGAGAGTTAAGGCTAATCAAATCGTGCTACGTATAATCCTTTATAATTTACTAGTTGAATAAGAAGTTTCAAAGAAGGAGCAACAAGAAACAAACATTACTCTAGTTGTGTTTTGACTCTAGTTGTGTTTGATTACTCTAGTTGTGTTTTTATGCTACTAATTTAATTTTTAAACCGACGCCTTTCAAAACGATTATTTCGACTAGCTTCTTTCAGCAGTAAACAATTGTCAAATTGACTCGACTCCAGCTACTGGTTCGCATTCGATATCAATTAGGTTTTCAATGTTTCTTCCAAGCTCAATAACTGTATTTTGGAGATACGGCTTATCCCTAGACCATCAATGCGTTTACAATGTCAGATCCAATTGGATTTACTGAACCAACACAGCTACTAACAACAGATTTCAGAGACCGATTGTAAATTGCCCCCAAATTGCCCCTCATGCCTTCTCAACATCATTCAATAGCACTTAAATCTGACCTTTTCGGTCTAATGAAAAGTATTATGGGCAGTTTAAATGGCCCAGTCATGTTGCCAGCCACGATAAAGGGAGGGGCAGTCTTGCTTTCAATTCAAACAAACGTTTTGCGAACGGGGCAAACGAGGTATTGGATTCCGTGCCCGGTGAGGCATGTTGCGTCGATGGTTAAGGGGTCATAGGAGTCTTAAAAATGTGCAAAGAAGGTACTACAAAGTATAGTTTGATCTTTCATGTAATTCTTTAACTACTCAACATATAAGTATAATTTTTTTATGTAATTCGAAAGATTTATTTAATATAAAACAAATTTTAAAATTTATGAAACTTTGGCCAAAACTAAAATAAATGATATTAAACATAAAGCTATTTTAACACATTGGGATTAGGCTTGCGCGGCAAATTTTGAGGTCAAAATTTCAAAAATGACTAAGAAAATGACTTTATGTTGTAAAAATATGTAGAAACAAAGACGAATACCTAAATTCTCACCTAAATTTTAATTACAAATTATTTTAAAAAATTTAAAATCAAAATTTAAAAAAAAAATTTGGAAAAAAGTTCTTAAAATAATTTCCAATTAAAATTTAGCTGAGAATTTAGGTATAAGTCTTTGTTTGTACATATTTGTACAATATAAAGTCATTTTCTTGGTCATTTCTTCAATTTCGACCTCAAAATTTGCCGCGCAAGCCTAATCCCAATGTGTTCAAATAGCTTTATGTTTAATATCATTTATTTTAGTTTTGGCTAAAGTTTCATAAATTTTAAAATGTGTTTTATATTAAATAAATCTTGTAGAAGTACATATAAAAAAATTATACTTATATATTGAGTAGTTAAAAAATGACATGAAAGATCAAACTACACTCTTAAAACAAACACTCCTAATTTAACTCAGTCTGAGTGGATTTCACTCCTCCAGACTTTAAAATGCACTTCTCCTTTTGGAGTGGATCCTTTGTGTGTTAAACCTCCGACAGGATCACTCCAAACGAGTGATTTTAACTCAGTCTGAGTAAGTATGCATGCCTTTAGGGTGTCGAAAATGCACTTCTCCAACTGGAGTGGATTTCACTCTTTTGTTTTAAGAGTGTAAGTATAATTTTTTTATGTAATTCTTAAGATTTATTTAATATAAAACAAATTTTAAAATTTATGAAACTTTAGCCAAAACTTAAATAAATGATATTAAACATAAAGCTATTTTAACACATTTGGATTAGGCTTGCGCGGCAAATTTTGAGGACAAAATTTCAAAAATGACTAAGAAAATGACTTTATATTGTAAAAATATGTACAAACAAAGACTTATACCTAAATTCTCAGCTCAATTTTCATTAGAAATTATTTTTAAAAAAATTTCAAATAAAAATTTTAAAATTTTAACTTATTTTTTAGAAAAAAAGTTAATTACAAATTATTTAAAAAAAATTTAAATCAACATTTAAAAAATTTTATTAATTTTTTTAGAAAAAAGTTCTTAAAATAATTTCCAATTAAAATTTAGCTGAGAATTTAGGTATAAGTCTTTGTTTGTACATATTTGTACAATATAAAGTTATTTTCTTGGTCATTTTTTCAATTTCGACCTCAAAATTTGCGCGCAAGCCTAATCCCAATGTGTTCAAATAGCTTTATGTTTAATATCTTTTCTTTAGTTTTGGCTAAATTTCATAAATTTTAAAATGTGTTTTATATTAAATAAATATTGTAGAATTACATATAAAAAAATTATACTTATATATTGAGTAGTTAAAAAATGACATGAAAGATCAAACTATGCTTTGTAGTACCTTCTTTGCACATTTTTAAGGCTCCTATGACCCCTTAAACAAGATGTATCTTGCACGAGTTGATGAGACCATGTAAAAAGTGGTATTGCCATTGGATTGCCAGCCTAACAAGAAGCTGGTTGTTTTCCCTACTTCATGACTTGCCTCGCCTTTATTTAGATGGCTATGAGTCAAAAACATATTGGTTTTTCAACAGACGATAGTGAAGTCATCTTAAACTAATGGAAAGATAATTTGAAGAAGCGGCAGCAGAAACCACTTTGTGCCTCATCAAGGGACATTTGGATAAGTACCTAGGCAGGTTCCGACACCGCACGCATTACTTGAAAAAGTACAATATCAAACCAACCGCATTAACCCATTTACTAAGATAACGGACGATTAACTAAAAAAACGAAACGGAAAGACAAAAAACGAATATACTGAAGTTCCATTTTTACGGGGCCCGGATGGCCTAGTGGTTTGGATAGCAGACCATTACGCTAGCAGTTTGCGCGCTGTAACTAGTGCGGGCTCGATTCCCGCCTTTGCCCTGGGTGTACTTCCTCTCCCTGTGTCAGTAAAATTATTTCTGTGTCTGTATATTACTTGACGGAAAGCTTATAACCCTTTCCAGCCGAGCTATTACGATCGTGCTGGTATAAAAGAGAATGTGCAAGCTCTTCAAATATATCGATACCGAAACAGCTGACTAGTATCATTCGTTATTTGTATTTTAAAAAAAGATTTTTTTAATGAGTTGATGGAATTGACGCTGTTTAACGCATTATTTTCGATAAAACTCCAAATTTAGTCTCGTTATGTGAAATCAGCGCCATCAGACCGTCGTCGGTCTTAAAGGGATAAGCCGGAATATATATGTACCAACCTTTACATTGCCCATTTTTACTATATTGACTGGGAGAAGACATGTGAAACTAGACCAGCAAAAAAATTAATTCTAGAAGTATTCAAAAGCTTTTTAAAAAGCGAACTGTCCAAAGGCGTGTATACTTGTGCGGGCGCTTCTTCCCTAGCAACCCCATAAATAAAAGTTGGGGATCAGGGCCCCCAAGATTTCAGTCAGACTCCCACATTACATAGAAAAATTGTAAATTTTGCTTTCTACTTTAATCTTTTTTCCCTAACCAAATTTTGGTCACAAGTGTGATTTTACCTATTTCGTGCCTCAGGGTCTGGGTACATTACAATCTCCTTAGTTTCTTACAGCAAGGAATCTCGTAAACAGCTTGTCAACCATCCCCCCCCCCCCTAACCTCTCTCATAAACTCACCGGCCTTTTATAAGCAATCCACTAATCCCATATGACCTTGAACGGTTTGGGTACGAAATCCCGCGGCCGAAATCCCGCAAGACAGAATCTCGCATCCCAAAATCTCGCGGGACAGAATCTCGCAGGGACAGAATCTCGCATCCCATAATCTCGCAGGGACAAAATCTCGCATCCTATAATCTCGCGTGGCCAAAATCTGGCGGGACAGAATCTCGCATTTCATAAAAAGTGCAGGATTTTTGAGTTATGTTTAAGATATATTTTTGATTTTGAAAGTTAATTAGTTTTGGTATAGGTGTTGATATGAAATGTACGTTATACAAATTTATAAAAAGGAATTGATTAGCAGTTTTGATTGTGTATTTAAGATTGAAAAAAAAAGTAGCGATCGAAAAATTAAATTACATTTGATTTGTACGTATCTCTATTTTTATTCATTTATTTAGCCTTGGTAAAGGGTGAAATAAAATATTTCTTAAATTTATGAATAATTTTGAGATGGTGAAGGTATGGTGATATAGGATAGTTATATGTATTTAAGGAATCAATTAGCAGTATAGTTGTGAACGTATAAATAAGATTTTCTTAAAAAATTATTGAATAATTAAGTTCCATTTGATTTTTTTATGAATTAATGTTAATATTTTTATTATCTTATTAAGTAACGTAAGCAATGTTTTTATTAATTTATTTAGTACAGATTAAATGAAAAAATATATATTTACACTGCTCAAAACAATTAGGGGAATGCATGGTTTAAACCATTTCGCCCCCAATGATTCCATTTGGTATCATCAGCTTCCGATTTTTTTGCTCACTAAGCTGAACTCTTACTTATTTATCGTTAGATGGAGGAATCATGTCTTTTAAAGAAATAAATAATGTGTGTTTTAATTGAATGAAAACATGAAAAACATTGTATAATAAAATTCACTACCAAAAACTTTAGTATAGTATTGTTGTATTTACGTACTATGCTAATTAAGGAATAAATAGTAGTTGTGATTAAGATTAAATTGAAAGTTATTGAATCATTAAGTTAAATAATACTTTTATGAATTCATAATTGTTTTTATTTTTTTCCGTCTTGGTAAAAGGTAAAATTCCATATGTCTTAAATTTCTGAATAAGTTTGAGATGATGAGCGATAAAGTATTGCTGTATTACGTACTTAACAAATTAAGGAATTGATTATAGTAGATCAGAAATTGTAATTAAGATTTGGAAATCAAGTTATTGAATGAAAGTTACATATTTTTACTAATTTATAATTGTTTTTATTAATTTATCCTGTCATAGTAAAACGTGAAATAAAATACAGGGTGTTTCATAATTGACCGGAATAGGAATTGATGCAATTCCGAAATATTGAGCCGGCCCCTCCGAAAAATAGTAAAAAGCCAATTGATCACGGGTTTTGGTCGTGGTTGCATACTTGAACTAGGGCAGCACGAGAATGTGTTGACGAAGGGATGCATTTGTTTTGAGTTCGGTTTGGTTGAATCGACATATTGCCTAGTAATTTTACAATTTGCAGATTCTGTTACATCACAGTTCCTAAAACAGCTAAAAATGATTAATAACTACGAAAATGGAATTTTTGTGTTTGGATTTCGATTTAAATAATTTGGTGTGTTTCAAATTCGAGCTGGATGTTTGAAAATTGGAAGGAGCTAAACGTTTTGCGATAGAAGTGTACAGTTTGTCGAAATGTGCATGTGTTGGGACCAATTAGTTCCATAGTAGGGTAGAGACTGAACCTACCAATCGCACCATCTACCAACACGGAGACAATTTAGGGTGTCATGTGGGGATCGATGGCCGAGGGGTTTGGATCGCAGGCCATATCGCTAGCAGTCCGCGCGCTGTAAAGGGTACTACCCAATTTTTTTTTCAAAATTAAATTAAAGGGTGATATAAAGTTTAGCTTTCACATTTAGAACAAAAGAGGCAATTTTACCCATCTACTTTACTTATTGCAAATGATATATAAAAGTACTAGCTTTATAAACCCGGCGTTGCACGGGTGTACCCTTAATAACGGATATTTTTTTTATGTAAACAATTATTTTATACCAATTGATCCCTTCCCCACTGGCCAGTACTCCATCGGTAAATTATAATCGCTATTCAAGTGACACCTACGACATAAAAAGAATATTTTAATAAAATTTGGTAGCTGTACCTTCAGTAATTTTGGCTAGGCGTTGAGTGAGTCAATCAGTGAGTTAGGACTTTGCCTTTTATGTATATAAATTGAATTTAAGAAAGAAAATCCATAAAAATTGCTTATTTATAACACTTAAAATTGAACTAAAAGCTGTGCTAAATGATTTTTGTCTAAGATATATAAATAAATCTTGTGTGGAAAATGGGCTCTAAGTAACAATTTTTTGTAAAAAAACGACTTTTCCACATTTTTTATCGAAAAAATAAGAACAAATGTCAAAAAAATATTTCTATTTCCACTTTTTGTCAAATACTAATTATACTTCTGATTGAAAATCAAAATGTCGTGCTTGTAAAATAAATAAACTACAGCTTGGCAACTTGGCTCAATATGACATGAACATTTGGCTTCAACAAAACAGAACCATGACGTCAGTGTAGCGAACAGTCACCAGATTCACCTGATTGGCTGATGGGAAAAGTGTCGCGAGGAGTCGGGGAATATTTAAATCGCCTTTCTGCTGAAAGCGTGTGCTTTTCATTAATCTCCAGCTTGCTGTGAAGATATGGTTTATTCTTTAGAGGAGAGGATTTTTTTGGTGTTGGAATTTCACCGCCTAGAACACAATGTTAATGCAACAAAACGGAGTTTCAAAAAGAAGTTTAATGTTACCAAAGGACCAAAATTCGACACAATAAGGATGCTGTTTGAAAAATTTCAACGAACTGGGAACGTGAATGATGAGAGAGCTGGATTTGTCGGGAGAAGATTTTCGCAAACAACCACTGCTAATGCTCAGCTGGTGGAAACAGTAATACGAAAGCAGCCTTGTATATCCGTCCGCCGTGTTGCAACTACGGTTCAAATCAAGCCAACGTCGACGTATCGTCTCATGCGGCAGGGCTTGCACATGTTTCCATACAGAATTCAAACTCGGCAACCTCTCACCGCTGCTTCAATTAATTCACGGGAGACATTCGCTAACGATATGGTGCAAATGATTGATGTTGGTGATATAAATGTAGACAACATTTGGTTTTCGGATGAAGCCTACTTTCAGCTGGATGGCTACGTTAATAAACAGAACTGGCGCATATGGGGAACAGAAAACCCCCATGTTGCAGTTCCATCATCTCTGCATCCACCAAAAGTAATGGTTTGGGCCGCCATTTCGTCCAAAGGACTCATTGGCCCCTTTTTCAGAACCGGAACTATTACTGCCCTCCGCTACCTAGAGATTCTTCGTGAATTTGTGGCGATTCAAAATGCCTTAGATGACGCTGAAAGCACTTCGTGGTTCATGCAAGACGGTGCCCGACCCCATCGCACGGCCGACGTGTTTAATTTCTTGAGCGAACATTTCAATAACCGTGTGATTGCATTGGACTATCCCACACATACAGGAAGTGGTATGGATTGGCCTCCTCTTTCACCAGACTTGACCCCCTGTGATTTCTTTCTGTGGGGATATTTAAAAGATCAAGTGTACCGTCGCAATCCCGAAACAATTGAGGAACTAAAGCAATACATCTCTGCTGCATGTGACGCCATCCCACCAGAAATTTTCAAACAGGCGGCCGGTAATTTTGCTCTAAGACTGCGTCACGTTATTGCTGCTAATGGCGGATATGTAGAAAATATCGTAGTATGAGTAAACACATAATTTCACCCACCCTATATTTTCGTTTGTTTTCAACTTTATTTGCAAACACATGAACAAATTTTTGAAGGGTCGATTCTTTTTTAGGATCGACCCATAAAAAACAATAGCAGAACCACTACACATACATGCACCGTTAAGCCATACAAACCCTCCTTCTTTGTGCTGTTTACTATTTTTTTCCTTTTATTAATATAAATAAGCAGGTGCCCGGATGTTGTAATGGTTTGGATCGCAGACAATTACGCTAGCAGTCTGCGCGCTGTAACGGGTGCGATTCCCGCCTTCGCCCTGGGTGTACTTCCTTTCTCTGTCAGTAATAAGTCCTTCTGTGGTTGTCTTACTTGACGAAATCTTATAAGCGGGTGCCTCTGGAGCTGCTGGGTCCGGGTTCGAATCCCGTTCAGGCATGGATGTTTGTGTTTGTCGAGTATATGCGGAGTACGTGCTCGTAAAATCTGTTGGGTCCGAAAGTCCTGTGGGCGGTCATTGCGCAGTTCACCATGGGTACAGGTCAATGGAGAAAATTTCCCTACCCTTCAGGGACATGTCTAAATTGCGGAGGTGGCGACAGATGGCAACATCTGTCATAAGTGTTTGTGTGTGTCTTGTGCTGTCCTACTTGACGATGGTTTATAAGCGGGTCCTTGCGACCAAGCACACAAGCCTGAAAATATATGTCCACCAACCAACCAACCAATAAGCGGGTCTCTGATCATGCACACAAGCCGGAATATATATGTACATACCTACCCAGCATAAATATGAAAAATACAATAATTGTTATGTTTAAACTGATGGTCAACATCAAGTTTTTTTTAACAATAATGCAACAACCTATCAAAATGAACAGCATCCTAATTTTTTTTTTTTGAAAACTAGTTGAACCTGTAATTTTTATCAGATGTAAATTCAAACAAACCAAACTAAAAGTACTACATTCTTGTGTAGCTCCAGTGCAAGATTTCATGCACGACCGAAAGGGCGGCCAATTAGTTAGCCGTTTTTCATTGGCGGGGGCCGGGTAAATATTTAGGAATTGCGTCCTATACTATTCCGGTCAATTATGGAACACCCTGTATTTCTTATTTATAAAGTAGGAACTGTAGCTAACTTATTAGCCATTTTGAAATTGTTAACTTCTTGCTGTGTAAAGAAGATTGAAATTGAGTACTAGATTGCCGGTGAACTTATACATCACGGAATTTGGTGTTCGATATACACCGACAACTTTTGGTAATTAACAGTTGATTTTTTTAATCTAAAAATTGACTTAATTTTGTCTAGTATTTTTAACATCTGACAAGTATTAAAACATCAAGAAAGCGAAATAGGTTTTAGACCTTAAAAACACAATTAGCTAAGATTTCTTAGAACTTCTTGATAGACATGAAATGTGCAACTTGTTAATACATTTATCATTCCAGTCAATATTAGTACAGATATGCATATAAGTCCCTTGTTTATAACATATAAAAACCATCTACTATCCCTACCAGATTTTTTTTAAAATATTTTTTCGGTAGACCGGCATTGTTTACACCATTTAGCGAATTTCCAGTAAATGAATAACCAAACTTTAGTTGATTTAGTTTGATTTCCAAACTTTAGTTGAAATACTCTTAGCTTGCATTATTAAGTAATTTATTAATTCGCTTATGATTTTAAAGCATTAATGTCGAATTTTTTAATAACTTTATAGTTATTCTTTTAATAAAACTAAACCATCATAAAAACAGTTACATTATCTTAATTACCGATTAAAGGAGGTTTTTAGGTAATCACATTGAATATATTTTTACGTTTTTATTTTACATTAAAAGTCACATATTGTTTTTGCTAAGAGGTGTGGTTAATTGATGCATTTCTTAATTCTCAACTTTCTTTTTACTTCAACAACTATCTAGTATTCGATCCGTCATAACTAGGAAATGCCTTCCAAAAGATAAGCATACTTAGACAATAGAGCAACCAATATAACTTCATTATAACGGTATAACTATTTGCTTTAAATAATTATACTGTTTTGTTGATAATCTGATGATAATTGCTTCTCTATAATCTACACTCCAGTCACTTTCTCCTCCACGAAAAGTTGTACAAAGAAATAACACTATTCCAGTTTACCCGAGTGATTTATTTTTAGAAGGGAGTGTCCGAGAAGACATATGCTGAAAGGCTTTGTTTGCTGAATATACCAAACACAATATAGGCATCACCGGGCATACTATAACAGGTTATTTCGACCAAGCACAATGACTACAACGTATTTACAGAAGAAACCGGAGAAAAGAAGCTTCTTTTTGTAAACTCCGACAATTGTAACTCGACAGCAGGAGGGGTTGAGTTTCAAGTACTACTTTGTCTTCGGCGCTTCTCTTTGGAAAGTGTATCAGTTTTTCAACAACAATTTCATGTCTTTAACGTTCAGTTCTGTTTACGTCAAATTCGTAGAACTTAACTCGGGCTTTCATCATCTTTCGATTCCTCGTTTGTTGCATTATAGTGTCAAAACCAAAAAATATAGACAAAAACCAAATTTCTCATTAAAATGTAAAAAAAAAACCTCCATAGATAAAATCACTTGTATAATAATTGAAAGTGTGATTTTAATTTTCTGCTTGCTAATTTTCATTAGCATGCATTACAAAAGCTTTAGCAAAATCACTAACTGCCTCTTAATTTTAAGTCAAGAAAGCTTTTTTTCGCTTGGCAATTTTTTTTTTTGCCACTTGTCATCAATTGGCTAAATAATATTATCAGAACCTCATTTAAATGCCAATCGAAATAAAAGTCGAAGAAGTTCAATTAAAGGTTGCTTCTCTTTATAAATAAACTTAACAACTAATAAGTGATTTTGTAAGAAATTGCAAATATATCTTACACTCTTAAAACAAGAGAGTGGATTTGAACTCAGTCTGAGTTAATTTCACGCCTCCAGAGTGGAAAATGCACTTACCCGGAAGGAGTGGATTTTTTGTGTGCTAAACCGCCGACAGGATCACTCCAAACGAGTGATTTTAACTCAGCCTGAGGTAATATTCAATCCTTTCCAGTGTCGAAAATGCACTTCTCCAACTGGAGTGGATTTCACTCTTTTGTTTTAAGAGTGTAGTTGGGATTATTTTCAGTAATAGTCATATGCATTAATAGTTATTAATATAAAAAATACCTGTCATTCCCTATTGTTAAAAGATAAATTGCTTGTCATTACCTGTCAGTCCCTCATTCTCATATTCTCTAAAATATCATAGATAGAGTATAGTGTTCTAAAATTAAGTGAACAGAAAATACTATCGATTTGTATTTAAGAATGAAGGAAAGAATTTTTATAATAATGTTAATGAATAACAATAAAGTCTTATTACCCCCTCAAATTTACCATTGTTAGGAAAATAATTCAAAAGGGGAGGTGAAAGAGATTATTATTATTTCATATTTATTACATTACCCAATATCGATAAATTTTCATAACTTTTAAGCAGCTTTGTGTAGTACAAAATATTGAAGCACCTCATTAAAAACACATGAAAACAAAGGTGCTTTAATCAGAATATAACTAGATAAAATTTTCGTTTTAATTGTGTTTCATTTCGATGTTATGTTGATTCCCATACCTGTGGAAAATGGGCTAACATGGCAAAGAAATACTTCCGCGGAAACTGTGATTGCAAAACTAATACATTTAGCTCTATGAGACTGACAATCCCTCTTCAACTTTTTTCAATGATTTATTTTAAAATTGATGAATGAAAATTCTGCACATGTATAATTCTTAAATTTCATTATTAGTAAGTTAGTATTCTTAAATTTCATAACTTAATGTAAATTGTAAAAGAGTCACTTAAACTTCAAGTATTACTTATTGAGTAATATATTATTGATCAATGTAATTGCCATTTGTTTTAGAGATATATTTAGAGCTCTATGAATTATCTTATATTTTTAATTGAACATCTCTTCTATTTTTCTTAAAAACGTACTTATTGCCAATTTTTAAAAGTAATTTTTCTATTCTTTTTGCCGTGATTGCAGTTACCTTCTGGTTTATTAAACAGTGTATACTACGAATTACATATTTTAGTACACTCATTCCGTTGACAACAAAAATCTTTGGCGACGAAAGTGTTTCATCAATCTTTAGTAGACAGAAATTCCTTTGCTTTCGTTCCTTTGCTTTATTAAAAAACCAAATGAATACGTACCTTTAAAATTTTGTTTTAAATTAAGTTCAAATAAATGTAAGGTAATTCGTTTAATTAGTAATAATTTAACTAGTAATTATTTAGTTGCTAATAATTAATTAGTAATTATGCATCTAGTTCATAATTAAAGTTGCATAGAAAGAATACATTTTATAAAATTTTATTTAGAAATTTAAATTAATAAAAAATTGACAATTATCATTCCGAAATTGATTAAATAAGAATAGCATATGAGTTAAAAAGAACTGGGAGGGGCGTCAAGAGCAAATTCACTAAAGAACTGGCCCATCCAAAATAAGGAAGGTAGGGGCCCCTAATGTTACTTATTCTCATCAGATCCTGGGTTCGCCCCTGATTTTGGAAATAGTTACCCACATTGACGGGAGGGATTTTTTTTTATTTTGACGTTATTTTAATATTAACGCGCATTCTTATACAGATATTTAAAGAACAATTTTGGGATACAGCTTTTCAATTTGAATGTCTTTGGTAAGAGGACCATTTAACGATTAAATGGCTAATTGTTGTCAATTGGCAACAAATACTTTTAGATGTACAAACTAGCGAATTACTTAAAATATCAAAAGAAACCTACCTAAATTACATGACAATGAATTTTTTGCTCTTTTTTGTTGGACCCATATGATCAGCGTTTTTTACATTTATTTAAATATTTTTGTTCTTATAGATAACTATATTTTTTTAGCATTTATGTAGCTTTCATAAACAACTTTATATATAAAAAAAGTTTTTATATTTAAAGGAAATACAAAATCTTAATTAGTTTTATACAAAAAAAAACCATTCCTGCTTTATGTGGTGGTATTTACCCAGAATTTAAATTAACGAAATCTTTCTCTGGTGAATATTTGGATATTTATGAATGATGATGACTCAGTTTTGCTTTATTCTTGTGCAGATGCTAACGATTTTCCTTTACAAATTGAAAGATATCTAATTATTATCGAAAAGTGCTAGGTTCGATTGTGCTAGGTTAAATAATTAATACGTACTAGGTTCGATTTGAACTTCAAATTCCACTCTTCGTTATGTAAATCTAATACATATTACCAATGGCTTGGCTTGAGTTGTAACTGTTATATCCTAAAATCTGTATCATGTACAAAATATTTGGGTCTGCACATCGATTCCAATTTGAAATGGAAATGTCATGTCAATGAATTATTTAACAAACTGCGTTCTATATTAGTAAAATTCTAACAACTTAAAAATAAAGTTGATAAAAATTTCTAAATAACTTTATATTATTCATGGTTTTACTCTACATTAAATTATGTCTTTATAATATGGGGTGTAGAATATACAGGGTGTTTCATAATTGACCGGAATAGGAATTGATGCAATTCCGAAATATTGAGCCGGCCCCTCCGAAAAATAGTAAAAAGCCAATTGATCACGGGTTTTGGTCGTGGTTGCATACTTGAACTAGGGCAGCACGAGAATGTGTTGACGAAGGGATGCATTTGTTTTGAGTTCGGTTTGGTTGAATCGACATATTGCCTAGTAATTTTACAATTTGCAGATTCTGTTACATCACAGTTCCTAAAACAGCTAAAAATGATTAATAACTACGAAAATGGAATTTTTGTGTTTGGATTTCGATTTAAATAATTTGGTGTGTTTCAAATTCGAGCTGGATGTTTGAAAATTGGAAGGAGCTAAACGTTTTGCGATAGAAGTGTACAGTTTGTCGAAATGTGCATGTGTTGGGACCAATTAGTTCCATAGTAGGGTAGAGACTGAACCTACCAATCGCACCATCTACCAACACGGAGACAATTTAGGGTGTCATGTGGGGATCGATGGCCGAGGGGTTTGGATCGCAGGCCATATCGCTAGCAGTCCGCGCGCTGTAAAGGGTACTACCCAATTTTTTTTTCAAAATTAAATTAAAGGGTGATATAAAGTTTAGCTTTCACATTTAGAACAAAAGAGGCAATTTTACCCATCTACTTTACTTATTGCAAATGATATATAAAAGTACTAGCTTTATAAACCCGGCGTTGCACGGGTGTACCCTTAATAACGGATATTTTTTTTATGTAAACAATTATTTTATACCAATTGATCCCTTCCCCACTGGCCAGTACTCCATCGGTAAATTATAATCGCTATTCAAGTGACACCTACGACATAAAAAGAATATTTTAATAAAATTTGGTAGCTGTACCTTCAGTAATTTTGGCTAGGCGTTGAGTGAGTCAATCAGTGAGTTAGGACTTTGCCTTTTATGTATATAAATTGAATTTAAGAAAGAAAATCCATAAAAATTGCTTATTTATAACACTTAAAATTGAACTAAAAGCTGTGCTAAATGATTTTTGTCTAAGATATATAAATAAATCTTGTGTGGAAAATGGGCTCTAAGTAACAATTTTTTGTAAAAAAACGACTTTTCCACATTTTTTATCGAAAAAATAAGAACAAATGTCAAAAAAATATTTCTATTTCCACTTTTTGTCAAATACTAATTATACTTCTGATTGAAAATCAAAATGTCGTGCTTGTAAAATAAATAAACTACAGCTTGGCAACTTGGCTCAATATGACATGAACATTTGGCTTCAACAAAACAGAACCATGACGTCAGTGTAGCGAACAGTCACCAGATTCACCTGATTGGCTGATGGGAAAAGTGTCGCGAGGAGTCGGGGAATATTTAAATCGCCTTTCTGCTGAAAGCGTGTGCTTTTCATTAATCTCCAGCTTGCTGTGAAGATATGGTTTATTCTTTAGAGGAGAGGATTTTTTTGGTGTTGGAATTTCACCGCCTAGAACACAATGTTAATGCAACAAAACGGAGTTTCAAAAAGAAGTTTAATGTTACCAAAGGACCAAAATTCGACACAATAAGGATGCTGTTTGAAAAATTTCAACGAACTGGGAACGTGAATGATGAGAGAGCTGGATTTGTCGGGAGAAGATTTTCGCAAACAACCACTGCTAATGCTCAGCTGGTGGAAACAGTAATACGAAAGCAGCCTTGTATATCCGTCCGCCGTGTTGCAACTACGGTTCAAATCAAGCCAACGTCGACGTATCGTCTCATGCGGCAGGGCTTGCACATGTTTCCATACAGAATTCAAACTCGGCAACCTCTCACCGCTGCTTCAATTAATTCACGGGAGACATTCGCTAACGATATGGTGCAAATGATTGATGTTGGTGATATAAATGTAGACAACATTTGGTTTTCGGATGAAGCCTACTTTCAGCTGGATGGCTACGTTAATAAACAGAACTGGCGCATATGGGGAACAGAAAACCCCCATGTTGCAGTTCCATCATCTCTGCATCCACCAAAAGTAATGGTTTGGGCCGCCATTTCGTCCAAAGGACTCATTGGCCCCTTTTTCAGAACCGGAACTATTACTGCCCTCCGCTACCTAGAGATTCTTCGTGAATTTGTGGCGATTCAAAATGCCTTAGATGACGCTGAAAGCACTTCGTGGTTCATGCAAGACGGTGCCCGACCCCATCGCACGGCCGACGTGTTTAATTTCTTGAGCGAACATTTCAATAACCGTGTGATTGCATTGGACTATCCCACACATACAGGAAGTGGTATGGATTGGCCTCCTCTTTCACCAGACTTGACCCCCTGTGATTTCTTTCTGTGGGGATATTTAAAAGATCAAGTGTACCGTCGCAATCCCGAAACAATTGAGGAACTAAAGCAATACATCTCTGCTGCATGTGACGCCATCCCACCAGAAATTTTCAAACAGGCGGCCGGTAATTTTGCTCTAAGACTGCGTCACGTTATTGCTGCTAATGGCGGATATGTAGAAAATATCGTAGTATGAGTAAACACATAATTTCACCCACCCTATATTTTCGTTTGTTTTCAACTTTATTTGCAAACACATGAACAAATTTTTGAAGGGTCGATTCTTTTTTAGGATCGACCCATAAAAAACAATAGCAGAACCACTACACATACATGCACCGTTAAGCCATACAAACCCTCCTTCTTTGTGCTGTTTACTATTTTTTTTCCTTTTATTAATATAAATAAGCAGGTGCCCGGATGTTGTAATGGTTTGGATCGCAGACAATTACGCTAGCAGTCTGCGCGCTGTAACGGGTGCGATTCCCGCCTTCGCCCTGGGTGTACTTCCTTTCTCTGTCAGTAATAAGTCCTTCTGTGGTTGTCTTACTTGACGAAATCTTATAAGCGGGTGCCTCTGGAGCTGCTGGGTCCGGGTTCGAATCCCGTTCAGGCATGGATGTTTGTGTTTGTCGAGTATATGCGGAGTACGTGCTCGTAAAATCTGTTGGGTCCGAAAGTCCTGTGGGCGGTCATTGCGCAGTTCACCATGGGTACAGGTCAATGGAGAAAATTTCCCTACCCTTCAGGGACATGTCTAAATTGCGGAGGTGGCGACAGATGGCAACATCTGTCATAAGTGTTTGTGTGTGTCTTGTGCTGTCCTACTTGACGATGGTTTATAAGCGGGTCCTTGCGACCAAGCACACAAGCCTGAAAATATATGTCCACCAACCAACCAACCAATAAGCGGGTCTCTGATCATGCACACAAGCCGGAATATATATGTACATACCTACCCAGCATAAATATGAAAAATACAATAATTGTTATGTTTAAACTGATGGTCAACATCAAGTTTTTTTTAACAATAATGCAACAACCTATCAAAATGAACAGCATCCTAATTTTTTTTTTTTGAAAACTAGTTGAACCTGTAATTTTTATCAGATGTAAATTCAAACAAACCAAACTAAAAGTACTACATTCTTGTGTAGCTCCAGTGCAAGATTTCATGCACGACCGAAAGGGCGGCCAATTAGTTAGCCGTTTTTCATTGGCGGGGGCCGGGTAAATATTTAGGAATTGCGTCCTATACTATTCCGGTCAATTATGGAACACCCTGTAAGTCGAATCTTAATTTTTTGTTTTCAATTCAAAATAAATGTTTTAAAATTTTAAATTCTCAATGTAATTCACCTTTTAATTTTAGAAAAATTAATCTTCTACCTTTCAGTTATGATTACTTATTCCGTATTTCTCTTTATTTGCGTCGCAATAAAGATATTTGTGAATTTAAGGACATAATCTCTCCAAGAAGACCCCAAGAAATTTACATAATTCCTAAATTTAATAAAGAAATCTTTAGAAAATATTTTTAATTATTTAGCTCCTAAATTTTTTAATAAACACCAATGAGATAATTAAGCTTTGAGGTACAAATTATCAGCTGTAAGTCTTCCAACCCCTTTCCCTCCCTACCCTTTTCTGTTAAAAGGGTTATTTCGAAAGACCCCTCCATACGAATTGTCCGAGTTAACAATAGGAAGCTTCTTTCGCTTTACCTGCTGTTAACAATTGCACTGTAGGGCCATAAATTATGTACGTTGACATCCCTAGCTGAAGTAACGCTTGGACACGCCCTTCCAAAAACAAATCACTAGGCAGTTTCAATTCTCACACAAGCAAGGAGCTGAATATCTGGGAATGTTATAATAAGCGAAACACAAAAGACGTTTCAATAAAGTCTTTTTTTTTTTCTGAAATTAACACTAAATTGAAATATGAGGTACTTTCCGAAAAATCGAAAAATATAGAAATTTCTTATTTTAAAAAAATGTTTCTCAAATGTGGACTGTAGAAAAATAGCATTGTTTTTGGACATAATTAAAATAAACAAATAAAGCAATAATTGTATACTTTTCTTAATTCCTTCTACTGAACCATTCTTTGTTTCTGAGGAATATGGAAAAAAGAAAAGATGGTAAAATGTAGGGGAGTCTGGGGTACAATGGACCACTTTTGTGAATTTTCAGTGCCAACTCTCAAACTAATATTTCTTTTAATTTGAAAATATGCATGCATATACCTAAACATTAGGCTTTATGCTACATTAAAAAAAATTTGCATTTACTTTTTTAATATGGTTTGGTTTGAATTATCGTCGCACTAGAGCTACACGAGGGCTATTTTTTTAATATGAATTTCTTTAATCCTCGATTTCATCATTTTTCTTTGTACTCGAAGCTAAAAAAGTTTCCAATTTGTTTTTAGCTCTAATCAAAGCAGCAGTTTTTGGTTTAAATATTTTCTCTTCCTTGATTTTAGCTTCTTCTTCTATTCTTTTCACCGGTGTATCAGTTTGAATTGTTGAAGCTTCGGGAATTTTTTTTCTTATTAAACAGATATTTTAAAAAATAAAAAAATCTTTAATGAACTATTTCATTATCAGGTTCTGGTGGAAAATTGTACCCCAGGTTCTAATGAACCATTATCTCAAACACTAATTAACCCAAATTAAACTGTTCTACTTAATTAAATTTTATTTATTAACTAAAACAATATATGATCTTATCTTTTTAATGCGTCAAGTAAAATCTTCCAAATCACAATTCTTGAAAGAAAAAAAAGAATAAATACTTTGGTGTAAATATTTACTTTTGCCTGCCTGCACAAATGAACTTTCAAGAATAAAATGACTAAATTTTCAGATAAAAACACTTTTGCAAGTTTATGATAATCAATGCTCTGCTGCCTCCTATGTACAGCTGTGGAAATAAAAAAGTACCCACTTGAGGTTATTTCTTCCGTTAGTCACCCTATAGAATCGGACCTTTTTAAGATTGTGTACAATTAACATTCTGAGTTAATTGCACGATACAAAATTTGCATAAGGGGCCGTCTTCATATTAAAAATAATACGATCTTTGAAATTTCCAATAGCAACACCCAATTTTAATAACTTAGAAATGTTAAGCACTCTTGAAAACTTTTAAATCTAAGTTTTTGTTACATTTGGATGAATATTTGACGAGTTATTCAATCGAATCACTTGTGGACCTTTTGGGGTCCATCTCTAAAATGACAAGCAAGCATGCATGCAAAGTCGTCTTTATTTATCAATTACACACGTAATCTTATACACAGTCCCCTAATGGGTAATTATAAAGTATTTTGTGATTTACTCAGCAAATTATAAATGAATATTTTTAAAAATTGGGATTTCGCTTAAACTTCTTGTCTTAAATTTATTTCTTTAAAAGTATTAAGGGGTTTCCATTCATATTTTTTTAAAACATCAATATAATAATTATTTAAAAATATAAAAATTGTTTTAAATACCCCAATATTGAATGCATTTTGTTTGGGTTATTATATAATTTCTTTTCAGTAAAAAATTCGTTTCATTATCTTAATTATTTATAGATCGGGATAGTTTTTTATGTGCAACTCATTTAACATTATGGGACCTAAACTTTGCACGTCTCTAACTCCTCTAATAATGCATAAAAAGTAACAAAATTTGGCATTTCGTATTAACATAGGTCAGAGATTTGAAATATGGATTCCAAAAGGGGTGTTGCTATTGGAAATTTTAAAGTTAGTAACATTTTTAATATGAAGATGGCCCCTTATGCAAATTTTGTGTCATGCAATTAACTCAGAATGTTAATTGTTCACGATGTCAAAAAGGTCCGATTCTTTAGGATGAATAACGGAGGAAATAACCTCAAGTGGGTACTTTTTTATTTCCACAGCTGTATCTCAATATGAAACAAATAAATAAAATAAATAATGGGGCGTGGTGGATTTTACCCCGTTGTCCATTGTACCCCGACTTTCCCTACTTTAAGAGGGTGAAATCAAAAACTTCTTTTTAAAACAAAAAAGTCTTCAATCAGTAAAATTTTAACGAGAAAAGTAAATAGATTATTAATTACAAATCATTTATGAATAATGAAGTTGTTTTATGTAGTATTATTTTGCTCTTTCAAATAATTCCTAAACATACTTACACAAAACTCATAATAAAAGTTGCAAAACAAAGAAAAAATAGAAAGCAAAATATTATTGTATTTTACCTTTTTAGCAAGACTAAAAAATAATAAATGCAATTATGAATTCATATAAATAAGATTTGATTTAGTGAATCAATTTAATCTTAATCACAATTGCTATTTTACATCAATTCGTTAAGTGCGTAATCCAACAGAATTATATCACTCTACCATCACTATTCACTATCGCAAAATTTAATAAATATTTATTTTACCTTTTATCCAGACTGAATAAATTAATAAAAAATATAACGAATTCATAAAAAAATTTAACTTAATTATCCAATAATTAATTTTTTTATCTTATTTATACGTTCACAACTACTAGTTAATTCGTTAATTACGTAATATAGCATTACTATCACCGCTCTTCCCCATTTCAAAATTATTCATAAGTTTAATAAATATTTTATTTCTTTACCAAGATTAAATAAATGAATAAAAACAGCTATCGATACATACACATCAAATGCAACTTAATTTTTTGATAGCTATTTTTTTTTCAATCTTAAATACACAATCATAACTGCTAATCAATTCCTTGATTTGAAATGTACGCAATACAAAATTATAACAACACCTGTACCAAAACTAATTAACTTTCAAATTCAAAAAAAAAAAAAAAAATCTTAAACACAACCTACAAATCCTGCACATTTTAAGAAATGCGAGATTATATCCCGCGAGATTTTGTCCATGCGGGATTTTGTCCCGCGAGATTTTGGCCATGCGAGATTATGGGATGCGAGATTCTGTCCCTGCGAGATTCTGTCCTGCGAGATTATGGGATGCGAGCTTTTGGGATGCGAGATTTCGGCCGCGGGATTCTGTCCCACTACCCCTTGAACATTGATTGAATTCCTTTAGGAAAGTGTCAAAGGATGTGTATATAAACTGAGAACTGACCTTAAAAGAGTCCCTGGATTCAACAAATTTGTGGTGGTAATCAATATTTCTCAACTAGTGGTAATCAATATTTCTCAGAAATATTACGCATAGAAAAAATCGTGCACAACCAAAAACTGGCCAGATCTCTTTAGAAGGTGTTCCGTACACTTATTTTTTTTGGGCCTAGATTTCAAGCTAGACGATCCTGTCCAGTGCTATAGTCTAGCCGCAAATCACTCAAGTTTACAGTATATTATAGATATCGTTTCGCTATGCGTACGAGTATAAGTTGTCTCAGTAAAAAACATGTTTCACACTTTTTCTTCTAGTTTTGTCCAGTTTTAAATAAAAGGTAAGTGAGGAATATTTTCTTATATGCTGTGTACGATCATAATAAATTACTTCTCTATACTATTTTGGTTCTTAGCGATGATTGGTTAAGCGATAGAATTTAATGTTATTTTAATATATTGCCGCGAGGTACAACTTGGGGCTAAGTCGTACAGAAGTGTACGGTTTAGCCCCAAATGGTTTGCTATGGTAACATACCTTTACCGAACATTACCTTTTGTAAATTACGAGGAAAGTTGGCTTACCAAACATGTTAAAGTTTTATATTTCTTCTTAAGAATTATTTCAAAGTTCTAAATAAAGAACAACTGGAAGAGTCAGTAAATAAGAGATTCCAAGTAAAAGAGCTGAAAGAAAAAAATTCAATAACTGCAGGGAAAGATAAAAGCTGTGCAGAGCAGAAAAATTCAAAACGGGTGAACATGGGCCTCAAAAGTGAAACCAAATCGAATCCTAAACCCAAGAAAACAATTTCTAAACAGTATCTGCAAAATCTAAAAGCAGGAGAAACATAAAATTTGATGATTCGTCATCAGAACTTCCTAATATGAAGAGTACAGGGGAAGAACCGCTTGATTTCTTTAGAGACTTTCCGTAATTGTGCTTCTTGGCGGCCATTTTCGACCGGAAACCGGGTTTGCTTTCGGTTCTTCATTCGCGGTACAATCGTGTGACTCGTATCCACTGATCTCTGGCGAGAGTCAGGGTTGCCGCGAAAGATAAACAAAGCGAGTAACCGGTTTCTTCACACCCGTTTAGGCGATTTCTCGCTATCATCCCGAAAGAGGCTATTAAGGAAAGCCTTCTACGAAATAAAGCGGTTCTTCCCCTGTACTCTTCATATGAAAGACATTGTCGAAGAAGATTATTTAGATGACGTAGCCATAATGAAGTCACTTCTTGATAAAGGGCTTACAAGAGAAGCCTCAGGCTCTAAGGTAGGTATATACTGTATAGGTTTGAATTATCATTGCACTAGAGCTACAAGAGGGCTATTGGCGACGGGCGTCGTAATTTAGAACTATAGTCAAGTGACGAGCCGACAGCTGAATGGTCACCCAACTCAACCGTTAAGGGTGACATCGTAAGCAGCGTTGAGACTTTAGAGCATATTTAACGTGCACTCCCACTACACGGGGTATTATTCGTCGGTCATTTCCGGGCTGCACGGGCCATTTATAGGCCGGGAGTTATTTTGGCGATGCCCGGACCCGAACCTGGGAATTTTCGCTTGCAAGGCTTACGCTTAACCGACTGAGCTCCCCAGCCCCTCAGGCTCCAAGGATTTTTGCATTTTGTGCGGTGATTTCGGCAAGGACATTATTAAAGTCTTAACCAGGATTCTTTTTGGATTGTAATTTGTTCCAAATTTTATTTTACAATTGTAATAGTCTCTTAGATACTGCTTTTATAAGTAATAAAAAGTTTTTGTACGGTAATCTATTGCATTACAGTCATTACTTACAGACGATTTTTAAACAGTACGGTATAGCCCCGACCACCAGGGATATTTCGTACAAGATAACTTTTTTTAATCACCAATTTTTATAAGTAAAAAGTGGAATAATGCCAAAATTTTTATGTATGATCAGTAGCCGAATAATAAAATTATATATTGCTGTTTTGTTCAGATAACCTTTATTTTAGAATTTGATATGTACCGACGAATCTCCCTTATGTGTACTGTATAGCCCCACTCTCCCCTAAACTAAGTTTTATAAGATAAGAAAGTTTCCGAGTTAAATATGATATTGTAAAACAATGGTTATTGAGTAAAAGTTTGAATATTATATCTTTAGTTCTCATTTAAATACTTGTCTTGCTCATGCATCACGTGTCAGCTCGTCACTAGACTGTGACTCTAAATTACGACACCCGTCTCTAATAGCCCTCGTGTACAGAGGGTGGTTATAAAATAACGCTCCTTATTCGGAGTGGTCTGTAGCTTGAATGAATAATCCAAATGCATCAAAAATTGAGACACTTACTAATCAAGAAGGGGGAAAAGAATGGAATCATAAAAAAGACAAAATCCTAAAAAATAATCATAAAAAAAGAATCATCGTAAAAAAACCTCGTCTTTTGACCAGAATCTAAATTACGAAACGTCGTCAATTATGGCCAATTACTGCCAACACAGCTAATTACGCCTCGTAATTTAGAACCCTGGTCAAGATTCTAGTTTCTTTTTTACGAAAAAGAATGGAATTATAACACAGAAACTCGTCTCTTGACCAAGGTTATAATTACGAGTAGCCAATTACGGCTAATTACGGCCAACACACCCAATTACGCTTCGTAATTTAGAACCCTGGTCAAGTGACGAGTTTGTTTTTTATGATTCCATTCTTTTCCCCCCTTCTTGATTAGTAAGTGTCTCAAAGTTTTTTGCATTTGGATTATTCATTCAAGCTACAGACCACTCCGAATAGGGAGCGTTATTTTATAACCACCCTGTTCATCTAGTGTGACGATAATTCAAACTAACCCGCTTTCATATGGCTAATTAGACATTTAGTGAACTCTATTTTACTTTACTTCACCTACCAATGACTTCGATGGTGCGAAACCTTTAGTATAAATAAAGAAATACACAAAAAGCTATGTTAGATATTTTATTTTTTAACAAATGTATATGCAATCAACATCAGATTTTCAAAATATTGCAAATAAATTTCAGTACAAACAAATTAAAAATCATCACAAGCAAGAGGGAAAAAAAGAAAATTGGCAAAACTCTCCTTAGTCAAAGCTCTAATCACATGAGTAACTGGGTTACAGAGATAACAAGTACATAAACAAATCCAATTCAAAATTAGCTCAAAAGGTTTTACAAAGAGAAACATGATTTTTCGATTCAACAATTCAATAGAAATTAAGCTGCCATTAAATGGGCAGTAATATGCAATACTACACTGTTAAACTTTTGATTTCAACAACAGTATTGGCAGGTTGTAAATTGTGCTTTTAACGCTACGCACCATTATCTAAATTGAGATTAAATCAAAGTAAATCAAAAATGAGAATATTAGTAATAAGTAAATTAAGGCTTCGGAACTTCATCCGGATCTTCAAAAACATTTTCTTCAGTAATATCATCAGGCAAAGGGCTTGTTAGTGAAGACTTCGAATCCATAGAGCCTGAAAGCATTGTTCGATCGGTTATTAAAAAAGTTTTGACCTTTACTTATACATTAATTACACCCCTATTTTACGATTCAGCTTTATATACTTATATCAGCAACTTAATATTTTCTCCTATACCAAGATACGAGATTTATACATTCCCTTACTACCCTATTTCGCGAATTCTTACGATTTTCCCCCCAACATGAAAGAATGTTTAAACTTGTTTTCTTCCGTATCTGGATCACCAATACGCATTGGTCTCGTACCGGTTTTATGCAAAGACCAGAGCAAATCAACTTTCGATTGCTGGTAGCTGTCAAACTAACATCGCGCAGATTCACGGGTAAATTTGTGTGGAGCTCGTGCATTGCCCTCTACATCAGTGTCTCAGATCTTATCCATGTAATCGGAATTTCCACTACTGGCCACACCTGTGCAGTAGTTGATGTCATTCAAACACCTCAACCGAAATTCACTCTTAACCCTTTCGCTACGAAGGATTTTTGTTTCCTCGTAATATGTGATAAGAATATCATTATCGAATACTTAGTCGGACGGCCGTTGTGGGCCGTTTAAGTATTGAAGGGGTTAAATAATTTTAATCAGCGATGTAACTATACGCAATCTCGTCAGCTCTAGCAAAATGCCGAAGGCCGTGTTATTTCTTATTAAATATAAATAAATGGCGTGTTTAACTTATTAATAAAAAAGAGTGTACCTAAGCAAGTTTGTGCTCACTTTCTTCTCCCGAATACATTTTAATGACCACCCTATCCTACATTTATCTAAAAAAAGAAAGACAAATCCCTTACCTTTCTTCGAACGAAACTCCTTAAGAAGCGCCTTGAATGACTCATCCTCGTCCTTCTCAGTTCCGGAATACACCACCTTGAAGAGAGGCGGATGCTCACTAGCATCATCTTCGGCATCTTCCTGCTTCCCATCCATCCGCATCTTGAGGATGCGCAGGCTGTGGAACAACGCTTCCTTTTCATCTTGCAGGCTGGTGACGCGTTCCTCCAGCCTGCGCACAGTGCTCTTCAGGCTCGCCTCGGAGTTCTCAAGGCTGTGGATGCGGGAATAGGCGAGCTGGAAATGGAGTAGTTGGCTCGTTAGGATTTGCCACAGGAATTACCTGGTAAAAAGGCCATGATCTTTCACAAAGCCTGTTGACCCAGGGCTTATGGCTCCCAAATATTAGGGGCCCCCCTAAATATTAGTTTATAAAATGCTACATGATGTTGATTACCAGAATTTTGTAAAAAAAAAAATCTCCCTATTTTTTGTTTTTAGATTGACTTTGACTCAGACATTGGCCTAAAGTTATTGTTTAGATCGATATTATAAGTCGATAAAATTTATACAAAAAAAAAAGATACATCGGTTAACTGGTACCATCATTACGGTCAATCAAGCACAACTTTTTCAGTAAAGAGGCCCCCAAAACTTGCTGTGCCTATAGTCTGAGTTTAATTCTTAGATCAAGCTCTGTGTTAACTATTACTGCAGAGTACAGACCAGCCAACTTTCCATATTTAAACAGACAATACCGGATTTTTAGATACTTTCTGAATGTCCGGGTCATATCAACACCACCTAGATTAGAAGGCCGGCGAACTAAATGCTTGACGTCATATTAGTGGACCGATTCTGTGGTTTTGACCAATGATCATTCGTGACTATATCTTGTATTTGAATAAATTTTTAAGATAAGATGAATCAAGATGCGACGTCATCTGAAGATACGACGTTATTGGTCAACAAATCAAAATTGGTCTACTAGTGTGACATTGTGTTGCTTAGTTCTTCGGCATTCGAATCTAGGTGGTATTGGTCATATGCCGGATTTTCGAAGGGGGAAAACATTAAATTTTCACTTGGCGCCTGGAATCCAGAAAATGAATATTACCGAGTTAAATCCGGAGAGTTAGTAGGTTGGTTGAATTGAGGTCGCACTGGAGCCACAATTGGCAGATCTGCTGCTGTCTAATTAAACTACCATTGACGTTAAACTTAACCCAGAATCATTAAAAAATGGATATAGTGGTAAAAATTAATTCCCGGCGAAATAAAAGTTCTAAATTTATTTTTATACTTGAGTGTTATTAGGTAATCAAGGTGATCATGCAACTGTAATTCCCTAGAATACCATTCCACTGAATGAGTTCTGACGCCCATGGTTTTACCAAAGCAAACGCATAAAATTCTAATTAAGAATTCTGGAATTATTTCCCGCACAGGGATTTTATTTTACTACGCCAAGTTTTTCGCTTAATTGGTAAATTATCATCTAGCCTTTAGAATCGTAATTACTTTAACCGATTTCGGGCTGTATGCAAAAAATATATATATATTTATGGCTTTCAAATATTCCACGAAGTGACATAGAACTGGTAGATATATATTTTTAATATATCAACTTTAAAACAAATTTCGATTTGTAGGAAACAAATTGACAAACAATTTTTTTAAAATTTTACCTGAAGTTTTTCAACGAGCTCCATATTTTTCGACTTAAACATCTTATTCGTTTCACGAAGCTTTTCTAGTTCTTTGGAATTCTTCATCGGTGAAAGCGCTCTCTCTTCACTCAGCACATGGTATTCGACCTCAAAGGCGTGTAACTGGCGGCTGATATCGAGATTGAACACCTGTTTCGGATCCATAAAACATTAGAAAATATTTAACCAGACGAAGTAACAATTTGGACATATAAATGGGTTTTAAAAAAAAAAACGTTATATTATATTTAGAAGATTCGAGAGGTTTTTTTTAACACCAAGAAAAAGCCGATTTCGATTAGCTGTTAAAATTTAATGGGCAGCAGATAATTTTTAAAAAACTAAGTCTGTTCTCAATTCTTTCTGTAAGTGAAAGGGTTAAAGAAACAAAATTCGGAAAATTTATAACCTTACCTGAGTAAATAAAATCTGCATTTCCAAAACATCAATAGAAGGAATTGAATTTTTGAGAAAATTCATGACAGTCTCAAAATTATCACAATTCATAATGCAGTCCTTAAATCTCCCTAACAGCAACAAGGACACTTTGAAAATCACGTCCATACCAAATAGAAAAAGAAGATCTGAAAGCAAAATAGTCTTATTTAGTGGCAGTTTACCGTTATAATTCAAATTTGTATACGTTAACCGTATGGTCTGAAAAATAAGTCTTGTGACTGTAATGTGCTAATTGTAAAAATTTTTAATTAAATCTCTTACCAAAAAGCCTAGCAACAAATCCCACGGGAAACTGAGAGGCGAAAACTGTTAAAAACCAGGGGGCCGCATAAAGTGTTGAACTAATTTCAAATTTGGCTAGATGCTCGTCTAAATCTAAGTAGTTGTCATGGACAAGCCTAGATAATTGATACATCTGCACCTGAAAAAAAATTTAAAGTCATATATACGAGGTCATTGTAACTATAAAATTAGAATTTAAATCGGGGACTGTAAAATGAGAAACACTGGTAAATATATGCAAATTTCGAAAGTTAATATGGTTAATCCAAAAGTTAATACGAAATTTTTTTAAAGAGACTAGCGTTTATTTTATTACGATGAAACTTTCTTCAAGCTGAGAGCTATAAACAGACAAAAAAAACTTTAGTTTTTAGATTTGAAATAGTTAAAACTAAATTTAAAACAAAAATATGCAAACCTACTTGAAAAGCAATCATGTCAGTTTTGTACTGATTTCGAAGACCTAAATCAAACATAAGGTACTTCATCATGAAAAACGCATCTTCTTCTGACATCTGTAAAAAAAGAGAATCTTAAACATAAGTAAATAGTTCAACTAAACGGAGAGTTTTAAAGATTCATTAATGATGATTGATTAAAATCAAAATAATATTTTTGGCACTTAGGCAGGTGCTGATATCCAGCCTGTGACAATTTTTGGTTTTTATATTTTATTTTTAAAAAATATCTCTTAGTCCGGTTTATTGTAACTTATCTTAAGTTACTTGGCATATTTTCCCAGCCATTACTTTTAAATCTAATTAAATGAATCTCATAAAAAAATCATAAACACCCTATCGAAACTTTTCCTACATTCCAACAAAGAAAAATTCTTACTGCAGCTCATTTCCCACGCACTCGAATGCACGCGTTCAAATTGAAAGGACTATAGATGAAACATTGCCAGGTTCTAATAACAAAGCGATTGCTTTCCGTTTCTGTCTAGTTGAAAACTTTCCTTTAACACAAACATTTCAATAAGCCAATTGCTATTTTTAGTTTCCTTACTCAGAGGTTCTAAAGCGCTTTGTAATCTAATATCGACTTTGTAACTGCAATTCAAAATTAATAAAAATATATTTGCCTTGTTGACGAAACTTCATTTTTTTATTACCAGTAGTAGACTTCAAAAACTCTGGTTCACAGTAGTTAAGGGGGAATGGGCGAACTGGACAGCGGGTCTCCAAACTCAAGTTCCTCAATGTTAATCCAATGGGGAAAAAACTATTTTCGCTGCCACATTTCTCCGGCTGTATTGAATATTTTTGCAAGCGGATTTTTTATGTGATAAATGTAGCTGACTTACAGGTCCCGACAATCCCACTTTTTGAAATTAGTACGAATATTTTTTTTAATATTCAATAAATTGTTTTACACAAAATATTCCAAGCAATTTTAAAAAGTGGGATTATAGAGACCTGTAAGTCAGCTACATTTATCACATAAAAAAAATCCGCTTGCAAAAATATTCAGTACAGCCGGAGAAATGTGGCAGCGAAAATAGTTTTTTCCCATTGGATTAACATTGAGACACTTGAGTTTGGAGACCCGTTCAAATGCGCCCATTCCCCCTTAACAGTTAAAAATTCAAAACGAGTAAAGGTAAGTAACAGATCGTTCTTTCACAACCTGATCTTGCAGGCGATAGCAGCAGGCGCCTGCCGAATCGTGACTGCCCACAGACCCCACACGTTGAGAATCCGCAGTGTCACCAACAAACGCAGCTTCGGATCCGTGCTGGAATCCGCAGCTTTTAATGCTTCATAAAACCCAAACAGGCGATAACATGGGGTGCTTAAGCAGTATTTAGGGTTTTATGGGGTTGTGGGGTTACAAACTCGGGATTTGTTAAGAGCTAACAAATCGCTTGGTGGTATTCGATAACGTTTCCGGATATCCTCGCGAAGACCTTCAATACAGATGTTATGCATGCATTTGAGTTTGTGATTAACAGCCAAATGAAAGATGTTCATGTTGATGCCCTCCATCAAGCAACCATCACAATCTGCATCGGTCGTCAGGATTACGTAGACATTTTTAATTCATAGCCCCTACTTAAGTGGACACTATACGATACGCACTTTAGTTATTATCTGAATGATTCGTTCTCCCTGAAAGAAATAATACCCCTGATAAAATACATCCTGAAAGAAATAATCCCCAAATCGGAAAGACAAAACATTCCGTATCAAGGGGTTCAAACGCTGTCCCCTTCATATGACCACATGCAAAAAAATCTCTTGGTTAATCGACTAGGGCACAAAAAATCTTACGTGAAGCAGTAAAATCCCAGCTACAAAACTTAGTCCTTGGCAATAGCCCACTTCCTGGTCGAACAAAGAATACGCCTTCAACAAGTTGAAGAGGGATAGTTGTCCAGGGCCCAAGGTTTGAGAGTAGAAGGCGTGATTCGGAAATGTCCGGCCTAAAAAAGAAATACCGAACTTAACAACACAGTGCCAATTTAAAAGTTGTACACTCTTAAAACAAAAGAGTGAAATCCACTCCAGTTGGAGAAGTGCATTTTCGACACCCTAAAGGCATGCATATTTTCTCAGACTGAGTTAAAATCACTCGTTTGGAGTGATTCTGTCGGAGGTTTAACACACAAAGGATCCACTCCAAGAGGAGAAGTGCATTTTCCAGTCTGGAGGAGTGAAATCCACTCAGACTGAGGTAAATTGGGAGTGTTTGTTTTAAGAGTGTAGTTAATTCGCATGTAATATTGGCAGTATTTTTTTTGTGGTAAAGAATTTTCTTCACATAATTGATTCGTCGCAAATATAGGTCAACCAGCCAGTCTGATTTCAAAAAGGGTAGGAGGATGCAAAAAAAATGAAATGAAAATATTTATTCTGATAAATTCATTAGTTACCATTGCACCATCTGGGGCTAAAGAGGTTAAAATGGAGCATCGACGATAATCTATAAATCATAACCGTGACAAGTCATAGCACATATTTTTATTAAATGCTAAAGAATATGATCCGTGATAATTAGGCCCAAAATGAGTCCCAAAGGCTTGCATCTAAGAATAGATGTAATGCTATTCAGTGAAATATACCCAAGTGAAAGGGGAATTTCAACAAGTTCTATTTTTCCAAAAAACTATCTTATACTTGATCGTTACCGTGCTATAAAATTCTTGTTTTTGTACACGAGGTTTTTTTTCCAAATTAACAATTCAATTTAAAAAAATTAAAAGTCGTGATGCACAAGGATGTCACATTACCGTGTCGTTATTCGTTTTGCCCTACTTTACTCATAAGGATGCCCGATTTGCATTTTGACTGTCATTTAAAATTGTTTTGTTATTAATGTCTCGTTTAAGCTAAACTCGCCAAGAAAAGTTTGAGGCCCAAGGTATTCTCATACTATTTTAACTTGTCTTCGAGCTTTCTTTTTCCCCCAGCAAGATACCCAGGTTCTGAATCCCAGCGTATATTCTCCCTTTTTAAAGCTTTTCAATTTCACCTATTCGATTTATTCTGGGCCCACCATTTCAAACAATAATGGGAATGTATAGCATCCATTCTATATATACAGAGGCGATCCAAACAACCCGAAAAAAGCGGATTTCGAGGCACGTTTTTCGTTTCGCAAACCCGAAAACAATGCCAAACGCCGTTTGGTAATTGTTCACTTTCGACCCTAAAGAACACGAGTCGGGAGGAAGAGCTCAAGCTATTCGATACCAAGCCCAACGTGCATAGAAACACATCTTGTAATTAAAGTAGGCCTTTCCCTCGAAGAACCTTTTGGCCCCATACCCACCCTGAAGATGACACCCTGCTCACAATGGGCAAAAGCACATCTTTTTCACGGTGCATCTCATTGTGTTACCCTTCCTTTCTGCAGTAAAACACCTTTAGCTGCTCCACTATAAGCTTCATGCGTTTGTGAAACATTGACGCAAAGGGAACAAAAAGTAGGAAGTATAAGAGTGGGAATAATGGGGGAGTTTTGGTGGCATGCATAGTTCCCTATTGAAAATGTAAACATTTCTACTAAAGGATTGTTGGGATTAGCAAATAGATATTATATAAAATGAAGGTTTGTATAATCTATGAAAATGGGAGTATAATGGTGTGTTTATCAGCTGAATATAAAAGTTCGTTTTTATGCCAAATGTACTTAAAAGCTTTTAATTAAATTTGTTAATGTGGAGCAATGATAAAATAAATTAAGCTAAATACAGAGGACAAACTGTCTGGAAATCTGAAACAGTTCATATTTTAGCATAAAAAATACTTCATATGCATTTGAATAAATGGTGATTAAAATATAACAATCTCACCAGAAAGTTAAGTTAAATTCAATTTTTCAAAATGAAATTTTTCTGGTACAGGGAACAAAAAGAATTAGTTTACGATTAGTTAAATGTAACTAATCGAAGACTAATCTAAGGAAAAACTAAATTTGCAGAACATATTCTAAATTTGATTTCAGAATTTTTTTAATTTAAAATTTAAAAAAATGTGTTGACATTTAATTTTTTATTCACTATAAAAAAAACGGTTTCGTTAAAAACACGCAATGTTAGAAGATCAGCATAAAGCACTAAATATAATAAAAAAAGTTATAATTGCTGATTTCAGTTCACCCGAGAGAGAAAAAACTGCATTTTAAACATACATCATTTGTAAGTAATATTTATGTTTATCGAACAAGGAAAAAATCAAACAGTTTGAATTACGAAGCTTAAAACTAAAAAAAGACAAAACAATCCCGATTGCATTTGAATTCGATTAAACAATAACATTTAAAATAATAATCTTTATTTTTTATCTTAAAACAATTAACATTTCTAGCAATAGAAAAACAAAAGTAAAGAATGACGAGCAAAAAACGAGAAAAAAAAATAAAAGTTAGTTTACAGTAATCTTTTAAAAATTTCTTCAGGCAAAATACAAGGTGATTTGACTGACAATTTCATAGGTCCCTCTAAGCAAATATAGTGGAAATACGATATTTAACTCTACGGACTTGGACAAATATAAACTTAGAAGTTATATTCGAAAAAAAAATGAAAGTGGAGCCTGGATGTTTAGTTTGCTCACTCCTTTTTTCAATTGCCTATATTTGAAATTTTTTAATTCAAAATCTGGTAAGTGACATGGGAGAGATATCTGTATTCATGTCCTAAATTAGACGTTGGTCTTAAAAATCTATAATAAAAAAAAGATTAGATATATACCTCCTTGAAAGGGCTAATTTTTTGCAAAAGGACAAACATTTGTCTAGAATATTTTAGGAGATTTAAAACATTTCTAACTAACAATGTGTTCGCGTGATTAATAAATTATTATCTATCAAACAAACCCAACTTTTCTCAGTGGACTTTTGACATAATATATTATCTAGAATATATTTAATAAAAATTTAATGTAAAAAAATTAAAAGTTACGAGTATTACCTTGTTAAGTAATTGCTTATTTCCTGCGTCTGTGGCAGAATTTTTTTTACATAATTTTATTTCAAATAATATTGTTCTACTTATTATAGGCAGCAATATCAAATTCATAAATTAGCAAACTATGTAGCCATTTACCGATTCGTATTTCAAAATCAAAATGTTCTACTCCACGAAGGAGGGGGGAGAGGGATCCATTCACATAGTGAACAATCCTAACACAAAATGCACAGTTCTTTTTTCACTTTGTGGAAACTAAATTTTCATTTTTCCTTTCCTTCAGCAGAACATACAAAATACTGAAAAACGAATCGTCAGAATCGCTCCATACTCTAAAAATTTTAAATCGCCACTTTTATCTAAAGTGAACAAAAATACTTTAAGTAAAAAATATGTAAAAAAAAATAGAAATATCTTACACATGCGCAAAAAACAAGCATTTATTTATATTTAAAACTTTTTTTTCGATCAACTTTTTACATTGAAAGTTGCATGAAAGATATTCCATGTCAAATTTTAAAAAAGTTGCTTTTTGTTTTTTAAAGATTTTTGGTAAAGACTACCAAAGGTAACCAAACCAAAGGTCCCTTAGGTAAAGACTACCAAAACCCCCACCGGATCTCCAGGGGCACAATTCAGCTTGCTTGTAACCCTTTCAGTCCCAGTGATGCCATTTGGAATCATCACTTTCAATATTTTTTTTCCAAATGTTTATGTCCCGTTATGACATCCAAACACACATCTTTCGATTCTTCACACTTTGTTCTATTGGACAATATTTTACATTAATATCAATAGAAGTCAAAACTACTATTTTTTTATTTAGAAAATAGCCAGCAAGCGTTTCACCTGATTTTTGAAAAGTTCACTTCAGTTCCACATATTTAAAACACAATTTAAAAGCTATTTCGAAAATCTAACTAAACTATTTCGGTTAAAATAATTACTAAATTTTTTTTAATAATATGTTCGCAGATACCTTAAAATATAACTCTAAGTGTATTTAGGTAATATATATTTTTTTATTTTGTTGTTTTCACAGTTAAAAAAGTTTGGCATTATTTCAAAAATTATATAAACATTTAAAATGAATTTTTTTTTCTTGTGGAACTCTTATTTTTGACCTAAAATAAGCTTATTTTGTGAATATCAGATGTTTCTGTAGTGAAGTAAATTTTTGGGACTGAAAGGGTTAACTTCTCAGCACAGGCTGACCAGAAACATTTCACTTCCAAATTAAAAGATTGCCAATTTTGGCAAGCGAAGCTAAGGATCATGAACGAGTATAAAATAATATCAGCTAAAAATTCAGAAGCCGTCTTCGGTAACTGACTATAAACAAGAGTTTCCGGGTGCTTCGTCCTGTACGACCAAACTTTACCAATAACCCTTAAGTCTTTACGTACTTGTTTTCTATGTCCAAGTAAAACCGATTCAATTTGATTCGGGGTGATTCACACGCGAATCCTGTGACCGCACCAGAAAAAATCGTGAAGAGCGAAGGGTGAAAAGGTTCTGACCCCCGACCCCTGCCCAGCGATCCATCTACATGGCAAGCAACGGGAGATCTATGGCAGGAGGAAATTACAAGAAGGGAAGGGTGCTCTTAACAAAAAGGTAGGGTTAAGGCATAGATCACCCAAAGGGGTCGTTCACAAATGTAGCTTAGAAAGGTGGGGTTGGTCAGAAATGGCGATGGGGATGTACTGCTGAACCTTTTCTTTTCAATGAATCCCATGTTGGATACATGCAACGTAGAAGAGGATTTTTGTCATAATAGAACTAAACAAATGGGATCAGGGCCCGACTCACAACTTTAGGGTCCCAGGGCATGAGAATTCGGGAGCCCGGAAACATACCTCGAAAAAAGATTTGCGTGTATTTTCTTATCTTACAGTGTTAACCAAAAAATAGCCGAAGTAATTAGCTTAGAAAGCAAGCTTAATCCCCCAAAATAACTATTTTTGTGAAGTGTGATTAATTCAGAGTTTAAACACAATTTCATAGTAAACTTTTGTTCATGAATTTAATGTGTTTTTTTTTTTGTTTACTTCAGATTAAAAAAGTTTGGGGCAGTTGTATTGAGCAAAATGTTCATGAAGAAAATTTGGGGGCCCCTTTAAAATGGGGAGCCCTGGGCACGTGCCCCGTTTGCCCTGCCGGAAATCATTCCCTGCATGGGATATTGACGATTTGTATTGAAATTTTGAACCGCAGTCAAGAGATGAGGCTTACACCTGAGCTGGCATCGAAAGAAGCCATAGAGTATATAGAGCGTGGTGTGAGAGTGTTGAGCGACGATGAATTTAACGTGCTCTAAGTCGAAACGTCACTAAAGATGAAACCTAAACGATCCGGATATTTTTTTTATGTTACCGCCTTGTGAAAAGCATCGTTCACACTGTGTACTGATATTTGTAGTGATGTCGCCACTTGATTCAGATTCAAAATTTTAAAATGTATACATATTTTATGTGCTAAAGCTCTTAACGAAACTAAATTGGAAGACCTGGAAGTATTGACTACCACCAAACACAAAGCTATATTACATAACAGTTAAAATCATGAATACGAGTAACAGCATCGCAATCCCATTTGAATAAAAACAGTATTTAGTCAAAGCATCGACTAACACAAACTAAATTTTGGTTAAAATCCAATCTTAACGTTTCGACACATTTCGAAAACATCAATCAAGCTGTGTCTTACATTGTAAAAACAAAGCAATAGTCCATTAAATCGAAGTGATACTATTAAAGATACTCGCCTGCAGAGTTTTGTAAAGTGACTACATAAAGTTCTTGTAAAAACGTGCATTTTCAAAACTCTTCGCAGCTGGGATGGGCACGAAAGATCGTTCTGCATTTAAATCGAATTTTCCGGTAAGTAATCCAAAACTCACACTGTGAAAATGGTTTTGTACAACAGTGATTACATACATCAGTGAGAACTTTGATGTTTTTAAATTGTAATGTTTTTAGTTTGAAGGTAGTTTACCACCCAGAAAATTGAAAAAAAACATGCAGAATCCAAAATGTTAGGTGAATCTGAATGTAAGTATTTAACAGCGATCGAAAAAAAATCTTCACAACAAATTCTACAACTGTCCATGTTTCTCAAAAACTACAGTATTAACTTTACGATAGTAAATTAGACTGAAGTATAACACAATTACCAAGAACACATCGTTGTTTATTTTCGAATCAAAAGAAGTGGTTACAACTCATGTTGCCAACGCATGAAATAGAAAAAGGTTGGAAGAGCACATCAAAGTATTGGCTACTATAAATACACGTCATAGTTATTAGAAGTTACTATTTACTTTTCATGACAGTCCGCGACATCCTCCCCACCCTGGTCTACCTCAAGAGGTATGACCAGTTGGATCGGTCTCGTGATATGTCTACCGCTGACTTTGATGGTACACGCTCGTGTTCTTCCATCACGTCCTTCAATTATGTTTTCGACACGTCCCCTTTTCCACATGTGTCTAGGTCTTACTTCTTCTTGCAGCAAAACAAGGTCTCCAGAGCGTATATTAGAGGATTTTCCAACATTCTTTACCTCGTGAAAGGAACGTAGCTGAAGCAAATACTCTTTAGACCATTTCTTCCAAAAAGTATCCAACAGGTCTTGTTGCTGCCGGTAGAGTTTTGTCAGTGCTCTTTCTTCACTCTTCGGCTTGGATGGAATCAGAGTAAGCTTTTGGCCAATCAAAAAATGTGAAGGCGTCAAGGCATCGAGGGAGTCCGTGTCTTCTTCGCTTGTAAGAGGTCTGCTGTTCAAGGCGGCTTCAATTCCTATCAGTACAGTGGCTAGTTGTTCTTCTCCCAGCAATGCACGGCCAAGTGTTTTACGGAGACATCTTTTGACTGATCCAATAACCCTCTCCCACCAGCCTCCCCACCAAGCCGCTCTTGGGGCAATAAACTTCCATTTTATGCCGTTGTGCGCATAAAATTGCTGTACTTTGGCTGATGTAAGAGTTTGCCACAATAGGGTCAGTTCTTTGTTAGCTGCGTGGAAGGTAGTGGCATTGTCAGTATATATAGTATGTGGTAAACCTCTTCGGCTCACAAATCGTTGTAAGGCTAATAGAAAACTATCTGTGGAAAGGTCCGATACAAGCTCGATGTGAATAGCTCGTGTTGTTGAGCAAGTAAACAATGCTATGTAGACAGTGTCTGTTTGTCCTCGATTACGTACATTTAGTGGTCCTGCAAAATCTATCCCTGTGACAGTGAAGGGTGGAGTTGGAGTTATCCTGTCAGCAGGTAAAGGGGCTTCCTTTTCAGAGCAGGGGGTGGCATGAACTATCTTGCAAGGCAAACATTTGTGTATGACCTTTTTTTATGGCCTGTCTTCCACGTAAAATCCAAAATTCAGAACGCAGTTCAGTAAGTACAATTCTGACACCAAGGTGGTGCATTTTTATGTGTGTTTGATGTATCATCAAGCTGGTGAAATGATGAGTTCCATCCAGCAAAATTGGATGTTTCTGAGATTCTGACAAATTTGAAAACTGTAATCGGCCACCAATACGTATTAATTTATTTTCAAATAGAGGGTTGAATTTTGTAATTTTAGACTTTTTTGGAAGTGGTTTGGATGCTGATAAAGCTTCATATTCTAACGGAAATGACTCTTTTTGAACCATTTGTATCCAGTAATTTCTTGCATCATTTATTTCTCCAGCATCAAGCTCACCAACTTTCTTGTCATTAGATCTACAGTTTGAGACAAAGCGTTGAATCCATGCAGTCACACGTAACAGTTTAAAGTAGGAGCTGTAGTTTTTTGCATCTATGACGGGGTGAGAAGTAGCAATATGAAACGTTTGGATTTCTTTTTTCTTCTTTACTTCCAAATTGTGTGAATAGTCTTGTTTAGAATCTGGCCAAGCTTCTGGGGGCTCAGTCAGCCAAGAAGGTCCATTCCACCAGATAGCGAGATCTTTCAGTGTAGATGGTGAAACACCTCTTGATAGTTTGTCTGCTGGATTGTCTTCTCCAGGGCAATGTTTCCACTGTGAGGGATCTGTGTAGGAAATTATTTCAGTTACCCTGTTACACACAAATGTTTTCCATCTATTGGGATTCCCTCTAATCCAACCAAGGGTGACTTCAGAGTCGCTCCACAGTGTGGCAGTGGATGGTGACAATCCAGTTTCATTGCAAAAATATTTCAGCAGTCTAGTACCAATGAGAGCAGCTAAAAGTTCTAAACGAGGAAGACTAACTTTCTTTATAGGTGCAAGTCTGTTGCGGCTGCAAACTAAATGGACCTTTGATTGATTGTTACGAGTAGTAAGTATGTACAAAACTGCACCATAAGCTTTCTCCGATGCATCACAGAACACATGAATACTAAAGGAGACAAGAGATGAAATTCCTATGAAACGAGGAATTTCTTTGGAGCAAATGTCATCTAGCTGCGCTATAACTGTATGCCATTGAGCTGCCAAGTTTGTCGGTAAGATTTCGTCCCACTGGATTCCAAGGATCCAAGTATCTTGAAAGAGTATCTTTCCAATTATTGTGAATGGTGTAAATAGTCCTAAGGGATCATACAAACTAGCAACACAGTGGAGTAACCATCTCTTAGTAAGGGGCTTATCAAGATATGTACATAGTGAAGCTGTAAAAGCATTGTTCAAAGTATCAGTAGTTGTGTTCCATTCAATGCCTAAAACAGTAGTTGTAGTCTTGAAGTGTTCATTGTTAGTTTCTAGCAAGTGTTGAAGTTTCAAAGAGTTAGTAGCCCATTTTTCCATTGGTAGTTTTATAAGTGACATTAAATCTTTGATTTCCTTTTGTAATATTGCTACTTGCGATTCAGTTTCTAGACTAGCCAAAAAATCATCCATGTACAAGTGTTTATCTATAAGTATTGCAGAGGTAGGGAAATCACCTAAATGATTAGCGGCCAGTTCTCGTACAGTAGCACTCAGCAGAAAGGGGCTGCAAGACAGTCCAAATGGTAATCGTGTGAAACGGTATGTAGTTACTTCATCTGTAAATGTAGCTGCTTCTATTGGGTCTTCCTTTTGTTTGTACCAAAAGAATCTCGTAGCATCTCTGTCCTTAGGATGCAAAACCAACTGTAGGAAAGCTTGCTTACCATCACAGATGAGAGCAAATTCATGCAATCGAAATCGTAGAAGACAGCCAACACTTTCAGGTAGTAGATTGGGACCAACTTCTAAAGCGTCGTTTAACGATGGCATTCCTGGAGCATGTGATGAGGCATCAAAGACAATTCTCCACTTGACCTCATCTTGCTTGTTTTTCTTCACTGCATGATGTGGTAGATAGTATACAGTGTTTTCAGTTTCATTAGTAGTTGGGCAAACTTCAACATGACCTTGTTCAATATAGTTGGACATGCATTTTTCATATTGCGTCTTCAAAGTTTGATTTGATGTCAACCTTTTTTGGAGTGCTTGGAACCTGTTCTCAGCAGTAGATTTGTTTGTTGGTAATGTCGAGGAAATAGGTTTCCAAGGTAAGGACACAACTCTTCGTTTATCCTCAGTTTGGTAGGAATTGGTAAATTCTGTCATGATTTCATCCTCTTGAGCAGTCTTGTTCTTAATTTGAGTATCAGTGATTCCAATGCAATCCAATTCCCAAAAGTGACGCACTTGATCGTCTAAATAATTTGAAGAAGCTTGAATAGAAACATGGTGAACTGATGAATCTTGTGTGATGGTGGTGTGTGTTCGTGACCCATTAAGGACCCAGCCAAAAATAGAAGGTACTATGGCGAGTGATTCTGTAACCTTAATGGGGGGTTCTGTAGTGATAATTTGCCAATAGTAGTCACCACCAATAAGCAATTCAATAGGTAAGTTAGAGTCTCCTGGAGGATCAGCAAGTGTCAGTTTTCGGCTTCGAGCAAAGTGAACAATGTCTACAGGGGCAGCAGGGTGTGGAGTATATCTGTTGGAACTTTCGAAAGCTGTAATTGAAACAGAGTTTTTGCTCCACAGACTTGAAAGTGAAAGTCGAACACACCGTCGCATGTCCTGTGTAGAAGTGGGAGATTCAAATGTGTGCACATTTAGTTGCTCAGAGCTTACAACTGAGAGTTTGAGTCTGTCAATGAGGCTTGCGTCAACAAAGCTTGTTTGACTACCTCCATCTAAGATGCATCGTGTCAACTTCGTAAGACCTGTGGGCCCAGTAACATACACACATGCAGTTTGTAAATGTGTGAAACTAGTTTGAGGAATGTTAATGTGATTGACTTCACTATTAGGAATCACAGTGCTAGATTTAGTTGAACAAATGGAAACATGGTGTTTTTTCTTGCATTTTGTGCAACGAGCAGTGTCTTTACGAGGGCAATTTGACGATCTATGTCCTCGATTTGTACACAAAAAGCAGCGATTGGAGCTTTTCAGTTTTTGTATACGAGTGTCATAGTCAGTTATGGTTTCACATTGCTGAGCCCAGTGCCCAGAAGTTTCACAGAAGGCACAGAAGGGTGTGTAATTCTTCTTTTTTGATCCAGAAGTGAGTTTTGTATTGACATGGAAGGCAGAAGTTGGAGTAAATGGTACTATAGCTGCCTCACCTTTAATTTTCAATGCTGCCAGGGCTCCTTCCACTTCTTCGGACAAAAAAGCCATCATTTTCGTAATGTTTCCCTCTGACAAGGACTGTCGTTTGGCATGAATGACCCACTTCTTAACTACATCTTCAGGGAAAGCTTTTAGAATTTTAGGAGCCAGGATTCGTCCATAACAGTCTATATTTTCGCCAAGAGCTTGCAAGGCTTGTAGGCGTCGATTACATTCAATAAATGTTTCATTCAGAGCTTGGGGAGTGTAATTGTGAATTGGGCGTAAGTTTTCTAGAGTGTCTAAGTGAGTTTGGATAATCTTATCCTTATCTCCATATTTAGTAGTTAGCAAAGTTTTAACTGTCTCATAAGTTTCAGCAATCACACTGATTCCATCTACAAGTCGTTTTGCTTCTCCATCTAAAAATCCTCGCAGAAAGACATGTTTATCGATGGGTGAGAGTGTGTCGTTATTGTCTATACATGATTGGATTCGTTCCCAGAAACCGTGGAATTCTTCCACATCACCATAAAACGTATTTATTACAATAGCGGGTAGTTTCACTTTGTGAGTTGGACTAACAGGTTGTGGATTTGGAGGCGATTCATTTGACAAATTTGCATTATCTCTACTTAAATTTACAAAGTTATTGTTGACATTTATTGTTGGTGTTAATTTGTTGTGAATAAATTTTTGTGCTTTAAATATTGTGTGCTCGGCGTTGTCTCCGTAGGTTTGACAGTCAACAATGTCACGGTCGTATTCTTCGTCAGTAAATAGTACGTGAATTTCATCATCAATAGTTTTCATTTCTTTTAACGCGCACACTAAACGATTTAAGGTATATTCTGCATCCTCACTCACCGTATCATCTGTCCAGTGGTTTATTTCTGTTGAGAAACGTGTTACATTGCTTCGAATCGTTTTACGTTTTCGTTTCAGAACAGAAAGTGTTTCTTCTTTCGTAGTCATTTTCACTCGAAATCAAGTTATCAAAGTTTCGTAAAGTAAGTAGTAACAGGTTCGTATTTTATTTGTTGGACATTTCGGCACCAGATATTAACTTTACGATAGTAAATTAGACTGAAGTATAACACAATTACCAAGAACACATCGTTGTTTATTTTCGAATCAAAAGAAGTGGTTACAACTCATGTTGCCAACGCATGAAATAGAAAAAGGTTGGAAGAGCACATCAAAGTATTGGCTACTATAAATACACGTCATAGTTACAGGCCTCGGAACTAGTAATGCTCTAAAAAAAGTAGACAAAAGATACTTTCAAATAAAATAAAGAGACTAAATGTAGACTAGGGTAATAAGCGTTCTGCGAATCGCTTCTGCAAGAAAAAAAATCTTTCATCAGATTGGCAATTTACAACTCCTTGAAAATTCATAAATTACGAATTTATAAAATGTAAAACTAAACATCACTAAGGTAGTGAATTTTCGAAAATTGTCTAATAAAGAAGTACAGAACAAGACAAGCAAAATGTTCTATTCCGGACACTTTTAAATTCTGGCAATATTACCATTTTTTTAAACTTAAACCTGGCTAGAATCAAAAACCCTAAGATAAGCCGAAGTAGAAAAAATGCCCCCAAAAAGTTTAAAAAGACGGAAAAAAATAAAGCACTTCTTGTGATATCTAACGTGGTCATATATCTCACATACTCTTGATCAGCGGAAAATATTCTGGTCCGACTTGGCCTGAACCGGAGCTACAAAAGTAACGAGACGCTCTTCCGATCAGCATAGGCAAAAAAACTGTCAATGATCATTATGAAGCAAGGCAACCTCATCGGTGGATTTCATGAAAATTACTAGGCAACAAAATAAGGAAATCGGGAAGCATTGTTGGATTTTACTAGGCGGTAACTGATATTCCAAGACATCTTAGTGTAATTAATCAAATTTATCTTCAAATTTTAATCAAATTTTTATTATTAAAATTTATTAATTAAACTTGTTGTTTTGTACCGAAATTCATAACTTTGGAAGTCAAAAAATCACTAATCCTTACAAATTACAACAAAATTCGAAGATCGCTTAATCGTAAAACCTTGAATATCGATGACTAAAAAAATCCTCAAATATCAGTAAAAACGGCAAAATCACAAGCAGGAAATATTTTAATCGCGAAACTGAAAATGTGTAAATCGTGCATCTTTAAAAAATGGAAATTGAAGACTCTTGAAAATAAACAAACCTAAAAAAATTAGCATATCACATAATCTTAAATTCCACCCAAATAATGAATCTAGGTTAACTGCAAAGACGGAAAATCGAGAATCTCTGAAAATCAGCAAACAAACCGCGAATCTTAAAACCCTACATAACACATAACAAATAACTTTTAAATTCGAGCAATTAATTTAAAATTCTAAATCTTAAAAGAAAAAGACAAATCTTGTAACTTTGAAGGAATTGGACATTTGCGGAAAAATTATAGAACTCTTGAAATCAGCAAAACTGAAATTTACAATGGGGGATTTTATTAAAAAAATCGGCTGATCGCTAAACCTCGAAATAAACGATACAAAGAGCTTATCGTCATAAATCTACATAAATCGAAACTTCCAGTAAGTTGCAAACCAGAATTTTCAACAAACTCAAGCATAATTCCGATTTTTCCGTCACTAAAAAAATCTAAGTACAATTCTGTGTACAGGCATCAGCCAAAATCTGGAAAGTCAGATGTCACAATGAGCCCTGTTGAAAATACAAAACAAAACGCGGCAATCCTGTAGCGTTGAGTTGTAACATCACCGATAAAAAAGCAAAAGACATGTATTTGCATGAGAGGAAAGTTCTTAATGCCAGCAATGTTCTTGTTAAGTCTCGGCGAAAGTTAGACCCACTGGTGAAAAATAGCTAATTTAGAGACTTTGACCTGAAAAAAGATACTTTTAGAGACACTTTAAAAAAATAGAGACTAATAGCTAGAAAAGAGACTAGTTCCTAGGCCTGTAGTTATTAGAAGTTACTATTTACTTTTCATGACAGTCCGCGACATACAGGGTGAGGCAAACAAAAGTGGCCCTGGTCTAGAGATAAGAATACGTGGAAATGCTTGGCGAGAAAAACTCTTGAAGCCGCCTGAAACCTGTTTTTACATTGGTTGAATAGGATTAGCTTCACATTAGAGCTACTCATAGACTAGTGGCGAGTTCAGATCTTAGTTCACATTGTTTGAAGGCGTCCCATAATGCAAATTTCTTGTCTTGCGATCAATTTAGAATATTTTGTATTACCAAAAACAAAAAGGTGTGATTCTCTAGGATAAATAACGACCGAAATAATCACTAGTGGGGACTTTTCTTGATCAGATCTACAAACCTTGTTTATATTTCATTTCAACTAGCTTCTAAAACTGTAGCGTAGTTGCCGGCAAATAAGTTGCCAAGCGCTTGTTTGTGCTTAATATTGAGACGATCAATAGCTTCAGTTAGCAAACCTGTTTTTGTATTGGTTTTAGACTTGGCAACATTTCTGTCGTATTCTTATCTCTAGACAGGGGCCACTTTTGTTTGCCTCACCCTGTACTAACCAAGTGGCTTTAGTTTTTGACAATGCAAACTAAGTTCCTATTCCTTTACTATTTTAATTTATGGTGAAACTAACAAAAGATTGCAACAATTGCTGGAACGACGTATATTAAAACCATATGAAAGAGAAAACTGAAACATTAATGAAAAACACTAAAAGGAATAAAAGCTTGATTTAACTACACCTACAGTTTTTATAATATACAAAGCTCAAAAAAAAAAAAAGAAACAAACTAAACGAAATACGAGTGAAAGTAAATGCACCAACACAACTTAGCCAAAAGATTAACTAGATAAAAGCGTGTCAAGCATGGTCCTGATCTTTCTGTCAAAGAATCCCTCATTTTAAAAAAAATTTGGTACGTGTGCAAACAATTGAGGAAAAGTTATCTTAAGCACAAATCTATTCACTCATATTTCTAAATGTTTCAAAATCAGTAATAAGACGCCTACGACTTTTGATCCTTCAAGACAAAAATCTTCAATTAAAATGTTTGACTGGTGGAGGACCAAAGAGATCAGTTAAATGTGCCTACTTAAATGGATCAAGGGAGAATATTTGTTTAAAGGTAAAGAGATAAGGAGAGTTGGTGCATAAACGGTTAGAATATAGAGAAGAGATAGAAGTAGAGGAGCAGAAACCCTATGCCACACCAAGATATTTTAATACTGTATAATGATAGAATAAGCACTTAAGAAAATTCACTTTTATTTAAAAAAAAATTAATAAATGAAACTTTGATTTGCAAGCAATTACTAAGTATATGATTACTCTTTGTCTATCAAAGTGGTTTATTTATGCTACAATTCTTCCGCGAGATTTAGAGAGGGTTTCCGAATTGTTTGGTAGCTAATTTTTTAATAAACGTTTAAAAATCATTTTTAAATAAATTTTCACCAGATTAAGGATATGTATTTCTGTGCGACGGAATAGCGAATTTCAATCAAAATTTCAACTAAAAAAACGTATAATACATTTGTTATATATTGTATAAAACAAGCAGTGGAATTTCTATATAACATATATATAGCAAAAAATATAAAAAGTAAAGTAACAATAAATAATGTCCATAAGAAAAATTCCGTGCAAGATTTTAACACATTTACATTAGTTATGTTCAAAACCATTGAATTTGATAATATAAAATGAGTATTTCATTTAACTGCATGTCTTTGCCCAGCATACAAAATGTATTTTTCAACAAACTGAAGTTTTCCTTCTTTATTTTTTTAACAACCTTAAAAATCGATTCATGATATAAAAGTTGGAGAATTTATACGTCGGCTATTTTGCCTTTTGATTTTCCGCATTTTTCTGATGTTAGCTTTATAAAAAATAGGAGGTTGTTGAGAATATTCACATCTGGAATTGGGAAATTTTTAAAGTTTAATTTTAAAAAAAAATTAATGTAGAATTAGATCATAAGAAAGGGTTGTTAGAATATTAAAGCACCGTCTCGGAATTGCATAGTTTTTGAATAAAACAATTATTGAAACAAAGCCGAAACAAAACTATTAACGCGGTAAAAAAAAAGATAAAAATACATCCTTTGAGGAAATCAGCAAGCTGCATAAATTTTCTTCTATGTTGCCCGCAATTCCCGATATTAGGTAGTAACCGACGGCATAACAAAATAGTCGAATATCAAAAAATATTAATAGCCATAATTAATAATAAGCCATAGTTAATAATAATAACATAAGGTTAGAACTGCTCGATTATCTATATTCTATATAGCTTTTATCACCTGACTATGGTTCTAAAATACGACGCCCGTCGCCAGCTCTAGTGCGACGATAATTCAAAACCTAACCTATATAGCTTTTACAGACTTATAATTTTTAATTGGCAAGCAATTTCTATGACTAGAAAATGATACAAAACAGATATTAAAGTGGATTAAAGCTTTACGCTGTCTTAAAAGAAAAAACGTCATTTTGTCATTTTTTTCCTAACAGCAGCTAAATCATTACAATTTTGCGACGCATTCAAGTTCTTTAAATCAAAAAAATTTCCAAAATACTTTGAGACCTAATGAGATCTAACCATGCTAATATTTTGTGAAAATATCCATTGAAAAAACCACACTTTAACGATTTTCTGGTCTCGGAAAAGTTGACCAAAAATGGATGTGGAAATGATTATGTGTAATAGCTGTTTTTTTTGGTATTTTTAAGGACGAATGAGCCCAATCGACCACTGGTCTCCAAACTAAAGTGTATCAGTGTTAATTAAATGGAGAAAAAATTATTTTCTAAGCCACATTTCTCCGCCGGCTGTAATGGGTATTTTTAAATGATAAATGTAGATAACTTGCAGGTCTCTACAACCCCACTTTTTGAAATTGCTTCGAATATTTTGCTGTTGAGTTATTCCTCTTGGTCCAGCTAGACAAAGACCAACAGCTCGAAACTCTTCAAGAAATCAAATAATAGAAGAAGACTAGAGAAGACATCAATTTTTTTATACCCGGCTTTTCTTTAAAATATTTTGCGTAAAATTTACTGAATTTTTTTTAAAAAAATTCGAACCGATTTCAATATTTTGGATTGTCGGAACCTGCAAGTTAGCCACATTTAATACAAGTATACATATTTATAAAAATATTCAATACAGTCGGACAAATGTGGCTTAGAAATTCTTTTTCTCCATTAGATTAACACTGAGGCACTTTGGTTTGGAAACCCGACGAGCTTGCTCATTCCCCTTAAATATAAAACGTCTCATTTTTTCAAGGTAGCGTCACTCAGAATAGTAATGGTAGGGGGATTTAGTCGATAGCGACCAAATAAATGCGCCTTCAATCATATTTCGACGTCTTAAAGTCTCTTGCCACTTGTAGATAAATTCATTTCGATTTTCTCTCAATGAACCTAAACACATTTTTGGAACAATCTTAAATGAGAAAGAAAACGCCGAATAAAATTTTACTAGATAACGTATTGTACAAAATAGGATTCATCTGATTAAAGTAATAACTCGGGTAGGATTTAGCCTTAACATACTGACAATAGATGGCAGCACTATATAATTAGTATTAGTCTTGCTGAGATTTTTGTTTTTTAATCCATGTTTCCAATTTATCTATACATAATAGTTTAAATAAACGAAAAATATATTTTGATTTACATTAGAATTAAAACGAAATTGTTGTAAATGGACATGTTTCAGGACTTGATGTCAACAGAATTCCGAATGAAAATAATTTACAGAGCACAAATCGAAGGCATAGAGGAATGAAAGGTGGAAGAAACTAGAAAATTGAAACATGTTCAAAAATTATACCATCTCTTAACTCAGATTTGAATAAACAATTAGACATCACAGCAAACCCTAAACAAAAAAAAGCAAAAATGCGTCCACGTCAAATTGTAGGTGGAATTGATTTGCAAAAAAAGGTCTTAGGTCATTCATTCCAAATTTTTTTTGAAAATTCAGACAAGAAAAACTAGTAATTTTATGTAAAAAATAATAACTAATTTAAGAGGTCCATTTAAATAGCATAGAAACTTAATTTTATCCACTTTAAATCTCTTGACGCAACAATTATAAGCTTAACACGAATAAAGAACTTAAGTTCATTTTGGGGGGAGGGGGGTGAGCAGAATTTTTTTATTTTCCTTTCAGTGTTCATCAACAAGACATATGTTATTATTCAAATAACATGAATCCCATTGTTTTTCTCAAACAGTTATCTACTCTTATCAGCAATTCTATAACCTTATATAATATACTCTGCCATACATCATAACAGTTATCTCTCTATCTACTTTAAAAAAATTTATTAACCTCTTCCTCTTAACTCTTAAATTGAGGGTGGGGGGGGGTTGAAGCAATGTTTTTTTCTTTCAGAAGATATTTGAAGATGACACCATTGAGAGAGATATTTTGAATGATAGACTGTCTGAATATTGTCATATTGCTAGATTAAAATTTAAAATTTTTAAAGTGATAATAAGTAAGCAAGCAAGTAAACTAACAATATAAAAAAAAGTTTAGCTTCCATTTTTAAAGCAAGCAATTTTACATGCCTTCTTCTGCATACAAGTCTAGCATAAATCTTGAATATGGCGATCTTAAATGGCAACCTGGGGGGGGGGGGTCAAGGTGATACCAAAACAAAATTTTTGGCCCAAAAAACTATATTATGGCAATATCATATGCAGCGCCATAATATTAGCAGGCCACAATCGTTTAAACATCTACCAGTCCGTCACTCGAAGGATTCTGGCAGTCAAATCTGTATTGGATCCTATGCCTACTGATATCAATAGATCTAAAAGCCAACACATCAAATGGGCTACTCACTCAGGCCTTGGTGCGAATAAAACTCAAAGTATGTATAAAACTTACATTTTAGTCTCTTGTAATAAATCAGAAGAGGTTAGGAGGAAATATTTAACCAGAAACTTGTAAAATGCTTAAATAAATTTAAGAAGCACAATACTCAACCAATTATTTTAAATATTAACAACTATCTAATACAAATCAAAGTGTTTTGAGGTTTGGCTCATCACAAAACCTATATTAAAATCAAAACACTAAAAAAAGCATTTTGTTTACTTGAAACTTTAATTTATAGGCTTTATTCAAAACCCTACTCCACTTTTGGTTTTAAAATTTTCGCTTGGTAGTTTTCTTAAAATTACTTTTAGAAAATTGTTCAATGAACTTTTTAAGGATATTAAAATGTAATTTGATTCGGGGGAACTTTCCAAAGTTTATAAAAAACAACTAAGCAATAAAGATCCTATACTATCCAGTTTTGCGAACTGTATATGTCTCCATGGAGGAAAAAAATTTACGGCTGAAGCTTATTCTATTCAAAAATTTCAGGGATTATACAAACTGAAACAGAGAATTATAAAGGTTAAAATATAACCCAGAAAAGCTTCAATACCTTTGTGTTCTAAAGAACTGGCCCTTTGATAGTTATAAAACTAACTAGGGGGAAATATAATTGATAAACACATTTCGGTTAATTAATGTGGTTAGAGCACGGGTTCCCAACCTTTTTGGACCTAGGTACCACTTGACTTTTTAAGAAATTTTAGCGTACCACCAGTACTCTTCTAAAAGTTATCAAAGGCTCTTTGAATTAAATTCCTGAGAAAACTTAATGTTTAATGGTTAGATATTTGTTTATTTATAACTTATAATAAAGGGGAAAGTAAAAAATTAAAATGGTATTAATTTATATTTTTAGTAATAAATAAAACTGTATCTCTAAAAATACATAAAAATATCGTACAAACTCATCAAAAACTAATCATCATACAAAATATACTTTTATAGTATGCAGTGCGAAACTTGTTATTTGCCTCCTGTGATTAAAATATCATTATTAGGAGCAATGGAACTTATCAAAAACAGTGAATCTTGCCGAGAGATCAAAGGGTACTAGGTTTTACATCCAAGCCATAAGTTAATTAAAGATTTCTTTTAAAATAATGTTAATATTTAAAATAATAAGTAATATATTTGCTTGCTTACACTGCGCATGCCTACAGAAGCTATTAATAGCATAATGTTGCTCCCATTACTCATGCGTACCACCAGAAATTTTCCCACATACCAACGGTTGGGAACCTCTGGGTTAGAGTATTAAATACTTATTGTATTAAATTCATGGTTTTATTACTATAATAATAAAGTTGACTTACTTAAAGTGCACAACATCTGTTTATCGCAAAAATTATCCAGTTAAATTAACAATACGATCAGTAAAATATACAATGCCTTCTTGCAGCTTTGCAGCTTTCACTGGTTCAGCTAAAGAAATGTTTTGGCCTATTTCACCGAAGCCCAAAACCGGTTTAACTGTTTCCGGTTTCCCATCCCTTTACTTTTCCATCGCTTTAACAATGTACCCGTCCTCCTTTGAAAGTGACTCAACAAACTCTAATTATATAAATAGCATCCAAATCTTTTTCAATTCTCCTATTTATTACAAACATTTATAAAAATTATGCAATTAATTAGTTAATTACTAGCATTGCATCATACAGCAATAAAAGAAATACATGGTTACCAACAGTAACCTAGTATTTCTTTTAGGAAATAATTTAAAATGTATCACAAATATTAAAGGGGAAATGGCCGTCCACGAGGAGGTTGGATTGGATAAATTTGTTTAACTCGGGGAATTTTTGACCACTGAAGACAAGAGAACGGGCGTTTTTTTGGCGCCCTGAGTATTCTTAAAATGAATCTTTTCTCAATAATAAGAATGAATTAAGCAGCAAATTTTTCAGGACCATTCTTCAGCAGAGCCGTTTAATGTTTTGGTCAAAATACAAATTATTTCAAAATCGTTCCTAATGAACCTAGATCCAAAATATTTTTCATGGACATCCCTTTAATGAGTATCAAAAGGTATACATAGTCATTTTTTACTATAAATTTTCCTTTGCTAAGATAGTTGCAGATGCGTCTTTTCTCGCTTACAAAAACCATCAAATTTGACAGCGAAAAAGTAACCCATCTGAAAATATCTCAGCAAATGTAAATTAAAAAATGGCCACATATACTTTTTGGTACTCATAAAGGGGATATCCCTGCCAAATATTTTTTATTGAGGTTTATTTAGAACAATTTTGTGGTAATTTGAATTCTTACCAAAACTTTAAACGGCTCTCCTGAAGAATTGTCTCTTTCATGATAGGTCACTTTTCAAAGGAAATTTGAAAATATTGACTAACAGAAGTTGTCCCCCTAAAAAAATATTACTCGTGAACAAATGAGTTTGAAAAAGGGGGGAAATCGTCTGCCATTTGGAATTATTTTTTAATTAGTTGAAGAACACTATTTAGAAACTCGATCAATCAAAGAAATTATCATTATTTACTTCAAAAAAAAACCTTAAATACATTACAAATGCAATTTAATGAAATATATGCTTCTTCCTTTATAAAATAGATAATGTTTAAACATTTGTTCATAAGTCGAGACATTAAATTTTTGCCAGATGAAATACTTACTGCAATTTGCTAACCCAATTTTCTCTTTATTTTGCCTGTCGAATCTTGCATTTTTTTAATAACTACAATTTACCATTACCAAAAAAAATGGAAATTTATAACAAAAAAACGCAAGCAAATATTGCCACATGAAAATATACGGTAAATAGGTTCCAAAAGTGCAAAAAACCTAAACATTTTGAAGTTACTGAAGTTTTCCTGCCCACGGCAGAATAGCCTTTGTGCAGCCTTGGTGTGACAATAGTTTGCCAACCATTTTTTTGCTGAAATAATACCAATTATCTGCTAGAAACAATTTCAACAAACATATTATCACCTATTTAGATTTTAAGCTAACATGTGTTATTTTTATACCATAAAATCAATTCAAACCCATTTTCTACTGTTAAAAACATATCAAGCATGTGCTTTCATTAACTGACTATTCAATTTATTTACATTCGAAACGCCTTTACACCTAACTCAGACGCTTATAAAAGAACATTATTACAAATGTACAACGTTACTTTGATATTATCTGCCACAGTTTCAAAATAATTAGTGCAACAAAACAGTTCACATCTTGTGAAAACGAGTTGGTTTTGGTATTTTAGAGGTCAAATTAAAACTTTTAACTTACTTACAAACCAGCTGTTAACTGGTTTAATTAACATATCATATAAATCAGTGGTCGGCACAATTTTACTCAAAACGGCCAAAACGTTACTTATTAAGAAACTTAGGTGACGTTGCTGGCCAGACCATTTTTTTTGGGGGGGGGGGGGGGAGATGAACGCTTAAATACTTATTAAGTGAAAAATAAATCATTACACTTTAATAATGCATAATAATAAAGCATTAATGATGATCAAAAAGGTTTTTTTTACATTTTAAACAAAAACAAATTAGAAAAGTCGTTTGCAATGCATGTTGAAAAAAAACGGCAATAAAATAGGTTTCTTATACATACTTGTTTTTAACAGAAAAAATGCTGAAGTGTAAAGACTTTTTACAACAATATCAACCAAGCCACAAATAATTTGAGATTAAAAACTTTAATTGATAACCACAAATTTGAGGGAATAATCAAATTGAGAATTAAATTCATCATTCAAAATATGTTAAAAGCAATACCTGAATCGGTAAAAAGTTGTTTTAAAATGAAATTTATTGAAGCAAATGCAAACGTACATGCAATTCAATAAGTAGAGGTACCCCACAGCGAAATTTTAAAACTCAAAGGTAGATTGCTCCGATACTTAGAGTAAAAAAAATTCCATCAATTTTATAGCCCAAATATTTTCACATTAAAAAAATACAATTCTAAGAAACCTACCAATATCAATTAAAATTGCATGTTGATGAGAAGTCAGTTGTTTTAATAGTTCTTCATAAGACATATCAAAATCTTCGGAATCTTCTTTAACATTGTTCCATGATCTATTTTGTTCTGCTAAATACTGCCAGATTTCACCTCTTTTATGACGAGGAACACCTAATTAAAATAAAAACCAATTTAGTTCAAAAGCAACATAGTAAAATTTTAAAATAAATTCCTGTAGTTGATAGGAACACTAACTATCATTGAAGCATCATTTCAGCACTGAGAATTTTGAATATGGCATAAGCACGTTTGGAGAAAACAACAAATTTAAATAACTTGAATATTGCATACTAAGTAACATAATTAAATGAATATTGAATTTATAAACCAAATTAAAAGAAATAGTATTTAAAATATAAAACCAACAACTCAAAATTCATTTAAACGATAAAAAAAATCAAACAAATTATCAATGTAAATGAAGGGAGAAAACTAAATTTTCAGTTGCATCTTGAATTTTTTTCCAAATATATACTTTGGAAGTATTTTGCATGCTTTAACACAGACAATCCCATAATTTGTACATAGTAATCAACAGCAATACATCAACATTACTAACCTTTTTTAACAGCATCTATCAGCTTTGATTTGTCTTTATGAAAATCAACACGGTTGGGATCATTTAGAATTCGTTCCCACTCCTGAGTAGCTGTTTTAATGCAAGGTGTGACTTCTTCATAGTTTAGTTTCATACGCTTGTGGCATACAGCATCTTGATTTACTGAAGAGGAAAAAAATCGTAAAAAAAGTGTGTTATAGTCAATGAATTTTAAATGTATAGCATTTACTTTAATAATCAACAAGGTGGAAAATAAACTTTTTCACTATGTACCTTGGAGTTTGCGATTTTCTCTTTCCATTCTTATGAGCAAAATTTGTTCTATTATAGCTTTCTTCCATAAAGCTCTTAATTCTTCTTTTGACTTTTTGGGGAGAACTGTTTGCTCAGCTTCTAATGTGTCAATATCATGATCACCTAAAATATTAATAATACATTATAAAACAAAAAATATGAAAATCAAGAATTTTCAAAACCAAAGATATATCGATAGTAATTTAAGCCTCTTGAACCATTGCAAATATGAATGTAAAAATATTACTTTCATCAACCTTTTTCCTTATTTTTTAAATAATTTCGGTACAATAAAGATATATTTTATAGCATTAAATTATCTATTGCAAAGATTTAGCTAAACGGCACGGGATATGGAGCAATTGCAGCAGAAAATAGCCCTAGAAACATTTGGTAGTTAGAAGATAGTTCTAAACAAATTGACGATTCCCTTAACATCAATTAAAATACTTATCAACTAATATATACATTAAACTTAAATATTTGAGACTAAAGGAACACTAACGAATTAATTTTATGTTACCACAATACCTTGTTTATGACCACGCCCTGGAGTTTGCACACGATGGAAAATGGCTTGACGCCAAGAGCCCTTAGCTTCAGAATAGTTGGATGATGGACTAGATGTCTCAGATTTCAAAAACCTAAAAAGTCACCATAAGAAAATTAATAAGAACTTTTTTTTAAACTGAAGTTAAATAATTACATTTTAAAAACTTATTTAAGTAGAAAATCCATTTATAAGAAAAGTTAAATGCCTTTCTTTAAAATTAAGTTATTTTAAATGATCTTTTAGCTAATTAAAGTTTACCCTCTTAGCTATTATAAAATAAGGCAGCTTTATATATTTGTTGGCAGTATTTTTGGCTGATTTGTATGACTTAAGACAGGGTTCCAATCTTATTTTCTTCATAGGAAGACAGACAAATCAAATTGTGATGGCCCTGTATAAAAGGTACTTTCTATCACTTGATTTGTCATGTTGATCTAAATGTTTCTTTATTTCATATTGATTCATCAACTTATTTTAAAAGAAATCCTAAGAATAAGTTGATATTGGTAACATAAACTTATTTTACTAAAATTGTGATACATTTCGATTAGATTTTAAAAGTTGCTGAATGACCCATTCTACCACAATAAACAGGTGAAATTCTTACTCAAATGGAAAAATATTTTATTGAACTGGATACCAGAACAAAGTAATTGCACGTGTTTTGCTTAATTACATCAGGTCAAAGATACACAAAATTAAAACCAAAATAGTCTGTCATTTTGACATATTTGTTCTTAAAAAATCTAATCAAATAAATATGATTACTTGGTTAAATCAAGGGGTCTATAAAAAAAAAGCCTTTTTATTTTCTAAAAAAGTTGGACAAATATGGGCTCTGTTCAAAAAAAGTGTTTTCTGGTTATCTGTAAGAATATTGTGTGCTTATTATCTTATTAGCAGCTCTCTCTTCTAAAATTAATCTTTAGCAATTTTTTACAAACTTTGCATTGCCTTACAAACTTTGTGTTGCACATAAATATATACTAGTAATAAACCAATAAAATTTAAACATACATGTTCATAATAGGTTTTTTATTCACAGGACATATATTTTGTTTCTGGCTAGATTGACGTATTTCTCGACTTGAAGAAAATGTGGAGCTGCGTGGACGACTGCTTACTGGAGAAGTTTGTTCAGACAGATATTTATTGCTGTCGCAGCTGCCTTCCCTGTATGATCTGGTATCCAAATCTTTAAAGACATGTTCATCAACCTGCAAATATTCTTATATAAAGTTTTTTCTAAATATTAAATATTGTAAAATTATATATTTTTTCTTTCTCTAAAAGTTTAAGACACAAGTTATAAAAAAAATTGAAGAAGTATATTACTTTAATAAAAATCTAAAAGTTAACCTGCATGTTAGAATCGTAACCTAAAAAAGTGTTAGTATCAACTCTATTATCTAGCACAGTAAGTAATTGGAAAACCTATATTTTGAATACTTGATTTAATAAATTAAAATAGAGGAAAACAATTATTTATGTACATTTAAAAAAATCTAATAACTACACCCCTCGCTATATCGCGCCTCGTTATAACGTGCATTCGGATATATTGCGCCTAGTATCATGTCTCCCAATTTGTTCAATGTAAGTAGTATAATATTTATCAAGTCCCTCATTATATATCGCATTCGGTTATATCACAGTATTTTCCTTTCTCTCGGGAAGCGCAATATAATGAGAGGTTGCTGTATTATATTGCTTTTTTATAATCAAAGGAAATATTTCATAGCAGGAATTTTTAAATTTTCTTGTAATATTACATTTTTTTTTTGTAGTTGTGCCAGACATTCCAAATTAAAAATCCAATCAAATATTTTTTTAAAATTCAAAATTTCATACAATATCCTAGGTTTTTTACTAGTCCCTAAATGTAACAATGAATTTAGTTACCAAGTTGTTTTTAAAAAAACTTATTGGTCAACAGCATTCTTTATATGATAAGTTTCATATTAAATTTACCTAAATAAAAACTTTGTTTTAATGTAGCATCAACAACGTTTTACAATTTACATTGAATGAAAAAACCAGTTTAGGGAACAAAACACTCTGTTCGACTGTGCTTCTTCAAAATCAATAGTTTTCAATAACCGATTTTGGTATTTTGTTGCTTTCATAGCCATTGGCAAGAGAAGTGGTCATTAAAAAATTGGCTGAAATTACTTTTCTTAAAAAAAATCACCTTTAAAGCAAACTGGACTCCAATTTTACACATTGTTAAATGGGCATCAACATCTTCATTTTTTCGGTTACACTGAAAAATTTATTACTCCCAATAAAAACACAAAATCAACAATGGAGGTTTTCATGTTTAATATGAAATTATTTTCAATTTCAATATTTTAATAAAAAATTATTTACTTTTCTTCAATATTTAACTGAATTTCAAAAGCCACAGTACAAATTATAGCATTTAAATGGGCCTATAACATACAACAAAATAAAAATGTATATTCTTTCAGGTGCTCAGGCCTTCCTTATTTATCTTTTTAAGTTTTGCTGTAAACTATTAATGTTATACATACCTTTATATAATAATTTTATTAAAGCTTTCTTTTAATAGAAAGAAATTATTAATCACTTTGTATTTTATTCCTTTTATCCATCAGAACACATAAAATTGAAAAAACCTATATGTTCAATCAACACAATTTTACAATACCATCTACTTTTAGTTGCATTATAAAAACCTATAATCTTCATAGAATATTACAGGTTTTTACAATACATTGACATACATTACTATACGCTCCAGGTTAAACCTTTCAGTCCCAAAAATTTACTACACTACAAAAACATCTGATATTCACAAAATAAGCTTATTTAAGGTCAAAAATAAGAGTTCCATAAGAAAAAAAAATCATTTCAATTCTTTATATGGTTTTTGAAATAATGCCGAAATTTTTTAACTGTCAAAACAACTAAATTAAAATATATATATTACCTAAAAACACCTCAAGTTATATATTTTAATGTATCTGATCATATTATTAAAACAAAAATGAGTAATTATTTCAACCGAAATAGTTTAAATTGTGTTTTAAATGTGTTAAACTGAAGTGAACTTTTCAAAAATCAGGTGAAACGCTTGTTAGCTATTTTCTAAATAAAGAAAATAGTACTTCTGACTTCGATTGAGATTAATGTAAAATATTGTCGAATAGAACAAAGTGTGAAGAATCGAATGATGTGTGTTTGGATGTCATAACGGGACATAAACATTTGGGAAAAAATATTGAAAGTGATGATTCCAAATGGCATCACTGGGACTGAAAGGGTTAATGATTGCTGTTGTGTGCTGTTACTACAATGGGTAATTTAGTAGCAAACATTGCATTCACAACACAAAGTTATTATTCTAAGATGTAGATATTTGCGAGATAATAGCACTGCTCTCATAAGAAAAAATTGAGTTTATGTTTGACTAATACTGCAACATATAAGGAAGACATATGCAATGAATAAAACCGGGAACTATATGAAATTGTTTTAAATAAAAACTGAAGTCAAATGAAAGGACAAACACTTAAAATATAAAAAAATTCATGTCATTAATATTTTAGGAGTTTTTAAACAAGCAGCTTTTTTCATTTTTTTGAACTAATTAAATTTATTATCCAAATATATATTACACGTGTTTACTTACATGCCGGGCTCTTCGTGTAAGAGAAAGATTCGCTTCTTTTAAGTCATCCCTGCTAGTTAGCTGTAAAAAGAATTTCTGTATAGTAGGTGGTACAATCACTATAGTTTAGTAAGAATTCAAAGGAAGTTTCCAATAATATTCTTCTTTCTTCTTCATTCCTTTAATCTTCTCGAAGTGTTAATTTTTGCTTCTTATTGCAATATCTTCAGAAAAATATTTATCAATATTATTTAAACTTTTTTTTATATTTGAAAAACTTACAAGCAATGCAAATCTTATATACATAACTATCGTTGTAATAAAAATATATTAAAATAAATAAAAACATAAGCGGAAATGTCATAACAGTAATCAACACACATTTTTCAACTTCACAACAAATTTACCATATTATGAATGTAATACAGAGATAAATTCGTTTGTATGATAAGATAGCTATCTATTTCAATATTTATAATCAACTACCATCACATAACTAATGATTTTGTTCTTTACATAATTTTATACGAGCTCAACTTCAATAATGTTATTATAACTTATAATAGCTTATTTCTATACACCAGTTGTGCTTTTTGATAATACGGAACTTGGACCTTGGCGTACCTTACATTAATACGGAATCCTTGGACGTCTGTGATTCCGAATTAAGTTTTGTTTTTTTGCATTTTGAGTCATAAAGCGAAAGTAAAGGGTGTGGCAACAAAAACTCAATTATCATAATTAGCACACATTTTGTCTAACTGCTAATTAATAACTAGTATGCTTTTACAATCTCAATATCATTTTGGAATGGGCTTATTTTTCAATAAGAAAAAAACACTCGCATACAAAGGGACAAATAGCTTTTGATGAAAAGTCATTTAACAGTATTTTTTGTACATCAACAAGATGAAATTTTTTTAATTATACAACTTGTCCTGCTCCAAACTACTAGAAAGCATGGCACTCCTGATAACTCATAATTATTATGAGGCAAATCAGTAGAAAATCCAAATGCATTGAATATTTTTACAAAAAAAAAATTATAAATATAGCTGAATTAAAGGTCTCTATAATCCCACTTTTTGAAATTGGTTAGAAAACTTTTGTAAAATTATTAAAAGCATTCAAAACAATTTAAAAAGTGGGATTATAGAGATCTGTAAGTCAGCTACATTTATCATATAAAAAAATATTTGGTTATGTCACTTATTCAAAAAAAATTCAATTTCTAACTTTTAAATGTATTCAAGATTTGTTTGTTATAAAAGTTTTTACAAAAATAACTCCTATGGTTAAGGTAAAAATGATATTTTTAAATTGATAGCACAGTGAATTTCTATTTATTACCTAATCTAAAATATGCAGACCTATTAACTCACGGCAGAACTGATTTGTTGCAATGAATAAATTTTTGACTATGAAATCATCATTTAGATAATAAATGATATTTTATTTATGTGGTTTTCATTAAAAAACTGTAACAAATGAAATGGAATTCTATTTTGGAAATTTCGAAAGCTAGATAAATGAAAAAACAAACTAATATCCACTAGAAATTAAAATTAGTTCTAAAACAAACAACTATTCTAAAACACAAAAATACATAGTAATAATTATAATCTAACTATTTAAAAGTATCAAATAACTAAATTAAATTTTTTAATTATTACAATGGCTAAATACCTTTAGGAAAGTCTCAAAGGAACTTGATAAGGACTTCCTTGCTTTTTCACGAAAAGAATCCAACTTTGAACTCTTCTCTTTTCCATTTAAACCCTAAATGAACAGTAAACTATTATTTTTCACAGCATTGAATGAATTTTTCGGTGATTTTTTTTTTTTTTGTATCTTTTAGTACACATATTTAGCTATTCAGTGATAATCTTTGTTGGGGACCAATGCTTTTCCGAGACATTCCTGGTTTAAAAATATATCACTTTCTTATTTCATGAAAATTTATATGAATATATTTCCTCTTACCAACAAAAAATTTGATTAAATAGTAACTAAGTTTTAGGTTTATTGTTCAAGGTGTCAATGGACAATTCCCGTATTTTTTAAAAACACTTCAAAACTATTTTTCTCAATAGACAAAACAACGCTGATTCCAAACATCCTGGTTAAAATATCGAAAAAAAATTGTTTAATTTAATATTTAATTTTAAAAACTCGCAGAAAATAGTTCTTGTTTTAACCGTTCTGCTATTGGTTGGAGCGGTTGTGACGTCACCATTTATGTTCCGTGGGTTTGTTTACTAAAGTTTACAACGGCGTGCAGACGACCTATCTAGAGTTTTCAATTGATTTCTTATTAAATTTGTTTTAGTTCTTAAACGTTCGGATTTTTATTCTTTATTTTTAATTTACTATTATTTTTTGTTCTAATTGTCTTTTTTCTTCAATTTATTTCGATGAAACCAAGCTTTTTCAAAGCGCAGAGCGACAACTTACCCAAAAGCTGCGTTATTATCTAACACAATCGAAGTTTTGTAAAATCATTGTATCTAAATTTATAATTTTATTTAACAACTCAAATGCATGTACCATTTATACATTCTTTTTTTCAATTTAATTCCAATAGAAAAACCCAAAAATAACTAAATATAAGCTATTAATTAATTACTTTATGTATTTAGAACATTGATTCCAAAGCACTCGTGCTGCCATCTATTATTCAGATTTACACTGTGGCTTTTTACTATAACTTTTTGAACAACAAACAGTTATGCAGTTAATAACTCAAAAATTAAAGAAAAGTAGCTGAAAACTAAAAAAAATAAATAAAATAAACACTCTTTTGTTTCTTAACTTTTACAATGAGCTACTCTCTATACTTTCTGGAAAGCAAGTTGTCTACACTACAGCTTACGATTTAGGAGAAACAGGCACGTCGCCTAGCCTTACTTGGAATATAAAAAAAATCTTTTCTGGGATATTAACTGTAGTATTATGGCACTCAGGAACTATGCAATACCGATATGACATGTTCAAATAGTTTTAACAAACGAAACTAATTGTATCGCATACTTCACAGTTTCAGTTTCACACAAATGTCAATATCAACCAGAGCTGATCGGAACGAGTTTTGTAAAAGCTGACGTCACAGCGTTTCCGCGGGCTTTTGAGTGATTTTCGCGCGCTTCTCGAAAGCTCGACTTTGAAATTGAATAAAAAAATAAATACGCATCGGAATTTTTTTTTGTTTGGACTAATATTTTTTTTTCGACATCCTTCATCGAATAAAAAAATAATAAAAAAATGTGGGAATTGTCCATTATATTCTAAGAGAAAAATTCCCTTAGTATTCCAGGTTTTACAGCATGAATTTCCTAATTATCCAGGTTCAGATAGAAATACCTTTTAGGACATTTATCCTGCTTGCATATTTTTAGCCTACATTTCTTTTTTTAATTCGAAAGAATTAATAAAATGAAAATGTTGGTATTGACACGTGGTTGATGTCCGTCTGTCTGTCCGTATCCCCCTTCTAAAAACGGTTCTATCATTTGGATCTTTAAAAAAAAATTTTAGAAAGCTATAACCTAAGAGACCCAACTTTCATACTTTTTGTCCGCCTGTCTGCAAGTTGGGAGTGACATAAATCTACTATCTGTCGGCGAAATTCCCATTGAATTACCATTGAAATTCAATTTTGAATCATTTAAATCATTGTTGCCAAATCAACAACGTCATGAGAAACTTTATTTAAAAATATTTGAAGCAAAATATTTTTTTCATGAAACAGTTTTGAATGAAGACATAAAATTTAGCATAATGTGATTCGTTGATTGTTCATTGTTTACCACGAAAGCGGCAAACTAGTCGGATATTCGGATACTAGTCGGCATATTTTTTACAAATCAGTTTTAATTTGCATATTTTTTAAATGCAGTTTGGAGTAGGTTCATTACTTTTGTTATCAATAAATTTTTAATAGGGTTGTTTCACAGAGAATATGGCAAGAGTTTCGCGTTCTTGGTTTCCCACTTTAGAAGTTCTAATGCGATGTCCTGACTAAGACATCACCGGCCACAACTGTGCGTGCATGCTTAAAAACGATTTATACAGGCATGCGTGCATGCCTTTGTAAGCGCGTGCAGGTGTTGTCATTGATGTGGTAGTCAGGACACATCTTTTTTTATGGTAAAATTGGTTGGTTGGTAGACCTATGTTTAGGTTAGTGTGCTTGGTCAGCACACAAACCTGATTATCTCTACCAACCAACTAACCAATCAATTTAACCAAAACGAAAGAAATTCTAAAGTTTCTAAAAATTCTAAAATAGGAAAACATGAAAGCGAAACTGTAGCCAGATTCTCTGTGAAACAACCCCATTATAATTCGAACCACAAATAAATCGTGCGGACGATAAATAATATTAGGTTAATTTGAAAAAGAATATTAAGGAAAATAATTGATTTTGGCTTTTAGAAGTTTAAATTATAGCTGGATGATGTAGCAATTTTATTTTGAATGTGTATAAATCTAGTGTAGAAAAGGTTGTTGATGTTGATCATGTATACTGTTAAGAACCTAGTTGTTCTATTATTAGAATTTCAGTAAGTATTTAAGTAACAGGAAAGTAGGCAATTTTAGTTCTTTCAGAACTTCTTGTTGAAGTTATGAAGAGGTACATTAACCTTGTAATTCAAAACTATAATGCAGTGTTCCCAATCATTGTTATTATATACAGCAGTTTTCTTACAAGTGTCCCTTCAAAAACTATTTTTCAAAAAAATATTTTTTTTTTTCCTTAAGCATTACAGGTTTTCCATGGTATTTTCGATTTTCCTGAACTTTCCATGTTCCCTTGCTTTCCAGGGTTAATGGAGACAATGTTATTGCTCAATGCTTAACCAAATTAAAGAATCAGAAACATGGCAAATAACCAAATTTTCTGAAATTTTGCTTCATCCAACTAAGAAGCAATATTGTTCCATAAAGAAATGTATATTTTTATAAGCATGTAGTCTAGTATTAAAAATATATTGAAAAAACAAATTTTTAATGTTCTTAAGATAAAACCCTTTAAAAATGCTTACATTTGACTTTTGATGAGAAATGAGCCATAAAACTATAAAACTTAGACATTTTTTACACAGCTAAATTAAATTATAAGCATAACCTATAAAAAAATGAAAATTAAAAAATTACTCACATTATTTTTGGAATCTTTTGCCCTAGGCCCATGAACATGATTAAGCTGCTTTTGCTCTGAAAATTCTCGAATAAGCATCATAAGTACTTCATTTTGCTGTTGCACATCATCATTTATAGACCATTGCTATTGTTAAAGTAGAAAAATAAACTCATTAGCTACTTACTAAAAATAAAATTATATAAAAGAAAACTTATATCAGTAGTTAAGAGGCTTCCTCTCTTACCACAAAACCCTAACCAACCAAAATAAATATGAACAAATACAAGAGAATTTCCTAGATATCATATAATTGAAGATCATTAGTGGGCTGATCATCAAGCTAGATTTTGGAAGAATTCTGTAGAGATTGTCCTAGTGATTGAGAAAAGATTGTAGTCCTCCTTTACAAATTTAATTAGCAAAAACATTTTTTAAATATTAACAATTCCCCTTTGAAAAGTTGCTCATTAAACATGCACATCTGTATTGGACCATTTTGGTGAACATTTATATGCGTATATATAGAAATTGCTTATCATGTAAAACTATTTCTTGTTGAATAAAGACTTAAAATACTCAAAAAACTAAGTCCGCTATCTTAGTATACCATTTTGAAAATAATGTAAAAAGAACTGAAATGCAAGAGTTTAAATTATAGGAAGTATTGCATAGTTTATCAATATTCTCAAGTGTAAATATATATACATATCTGATTTTTTTCTTTATTTATGGTATTAATATCCATACAACTTTTTTTTTTAAAAAATGAGTCATCGATAAGCAGTAGGATATTTCAAACAATCCAATCTGGTCCCACAATGAAGGAACTAGATGTTTTGATATAAAATAATAAGATTCCAAATTTGTTTCATTTTTACACTTTAAACCCGTTAAGGACAAGTCGAGCACAAATAATATTTCATGACAATCAAAGGCTTTATGGAGCTTTAGAAAAAACGTGACAATCAGGGTATCATACGGAAATAAGAGTTTAAAAATTTTAATTTTCAAAAAATTATGCTAGAAACTTGAGTATTTTTATTAAATGCATGGCTTTTTAGATTAAAAAATCATTGATAGAGTAATACCTGAAACTTAACAATTATTTTCTCTTTATCACAATCTGGCAAAGTTCCAAGTCTTCTTAAAATAATCAAATGTGTATCTTCTTGGGAAAGCCCTAAGGAGTTTTTAAAAAATTAAGTATACTGCAATTTTACCACACAACTCAAACAAAACTAATATTTTATTATAAACTGCTATGCTAAATGGAAATTATAAAAAAAAAACCTTCACTTAGGCTATTTTCAACTGGTCTTATCCCTTGAAAAAAAAATTAAAAGCATAAATGTAAACAATTATATAAAATTATATTACTTAAATAATCTTTTTAACAAACATAAAATGACTATATGTTCCATTATTGTAACTATTGATGCCCTATTTGAATTAAGTTTATTATAATTATAAATAGAAGTAGTGGATATATAATTCTTTGCAGAAACTGAGTTTGCAATTTTTTACAGCCTTTGTCAACCTGTTATATTTAACCAACTAAAAATATTCGATAATAAACACATTTTCACTGAAACCAAATTAACTAATGTAATAATCACTTGAGACGAAAAAAACAATAAAAAATTTAATAAAAAATTAAAATCAATATTTCTGTTAACTTATTCCTGAAATAGTTAAGAATTTAAAAGTGAAAAAATATTCTTTAATCTAACATGTTTACCTAATTAAAGTTTGATTTTACGCATTTTCGAACTAAATTTACAAGCACATTCTAAATTTAAATGAGAATTACCGTAACATAAAGAAAAAACCTGATTCATTAAATGTATAAGTTATAAGAAAACTAATTATAAAAGAAATGCAGACCTTCAACTTCATAACACAATGTATGAAACCAATGCATTGGACATGAATCACAAATGAAAATTCTGGGTACTGATGACGTGCTTTCTGATAACTTCTGATAATTTTGATGAGCTCGACTAAATGCTAGTTTAAGTGTTTGCATCATTTCATCGACCTATCAAAAAGAAAGTGGATAGTGAAACTTTTATTACATCCTTCCACAAATATATATATATTATTACATTTATATATTTTACAGTTCAAAACTATGATCAAAGGTCTAAAATGAGGTAAAATTCGGTTGATTTGAGAATCTTTAAAACTATGTCACTTATTAGGATAAATGAAACTTGTTGAATCTGGAACTAAAGCAACCAATAATTAAAGAATTATGTTTCATTAATTAAAGATTTATGTCCCATTAATTTCACCTCTTCCCTACTTTTAAGTTATAGGGTGAACCAGGGTAATTATTCAAACACGGAAAATCAGGGTAAAAATCATAATTTATTGCATCAAACAAATCAAAATTTGTTAATTGCACATACAGCAATGCTCTGATTGAATATTGGGATTATATTAGTACTTTTCACACAAAAATATTAATAATCAAAAGCACTTGAAAAAAGGATTTTAACTTTTGATCAAGCAATGACAAATTGTGTATGTATTTTTTCTTTTACATGATAAGAAATTTTGCAATGTGCAGTGTTGGATATGTTTATGAAGGTGGTTTGAGCTGAAAAACACCATTGTAGGATCAATAGTAACATTATGACATGCATGTTTAGTTATGTGGAAATTATTGGACATGGTATGGGGTAAGACAGCATCTCAATGTAAATTCACTTAACATAGTTTGCGTGATTAAAAACCACCATCTGCGCAATGTTTGAACTTGTACAAAAAAAGAAATTATCAAAAAGCTGTGTGAAAATTTTAAATATTTGGTGTTCAATAATTGCCCCCATACATAGTATATCGTCGGTAAAATGACAAAACCACGAATGTGCAAAAACAGAAAGTGCTTAGGGATGGAAAACCGTGCAACTTTAAACCGGTTTTTGGCTTCGGTTAAACGGGCAAAACCCGTTCTTCAGGTGAACCGGTTAAAACTGAAGAACCGATTTGAACGAAAATCTTAATCGGTTAAACTGGAGGAAAATTCTGTTAGATAAATCAATTGATTATGACGTCTAAAAATATATCACAATGGGTTTGAATGATATGGTTCGTAAATTGATTATTAACACTGTTGATACTGATGATGAATTCAGGCATCAATAACTAAGCTGCCGGTGAATGCTAGTCCTATGACATAAAACATGACAAAAAAAATATTTTTCTATGCCATATTAGGCAGCAACATATCAGAGAGGGGCACAGGAAGTATCACTTTTTAAATTTAAAAGATACACAATCAACTTATGGTTTAATTTTCAGCGTTTATGAAGGTAAAATGTTGTCTTAATATAAATTATTCCTTATGATAAGGTGTTTTTGTGTTGCAATTTTTCTGTTTTTCAGATATTCGAAAATCACACCTCTGAGATATGTTTTATATACCGGGTGATTGTAAAGAAACTTTGCCAACATCTGCGCTTCTATATTCGCAAATATACTGCGAGTGCACAAATCGTGTTTTGTTGGCTGTTTAAGCCATTTTTTTTCGATAAAACTCTTAACAGTCAGTCTCATAAACTTAATCAGCTCCATCTGATGGCCGGTCTTGGAAGGTTATTTATAACACGTCGGTTTTTGGATAAATCGCTGTCGTTACAACGCTATTTAAGGTTTTCGCATGCGCTGAATATTTTAAGATAGGAAATAGTAGGCGTTGCCATTCGAAATTTTCGAGTTTCTGTAACTATAACCGTAACCGTGAGCACCACTGTCAGGAAATTCACGGAATCTCGACCGCCTACCTCCAAATAACTATATTTGAAATCTCATCTCGATCGGTTAACTGGAACGGACACTAGAAGCGCAGATGTTGGCAAAGTTTCTTTATAATCACCTACTAACTTTAGAATTCTCGCATTATAATAAACGAAATGTTATTAGAATTCAAGTTCTTTTATACCAGATATCTAGAATCGTAGTCCATTCGAAAAAAGTAACCTAGATTTAACCCTTTAAGACCCTTTCAGATGGCGCTGATTTAAGGTTATAAGACTAAAATTTTAAGAGTTTTATCGCAAAAGTTATCTTAAATAGTATCAATGCCAGCAACTCAAACTTCGTCATTGCTATATACAAATACCGGAAAAGTTGCCTTGAACAACATCAACGCCGTACTCCTAAAAAACAAACAAATACAACTATTTTTTAAAATTCGCTTTTCGTGTAATTTATTTTTTTACATCTAAAATCATTCTGGGCTATAAAGGAGGTTAAATAATTTGTTCCACAAGTGGAACGTTGGAGTATAAAATTTTAAAATAGGAGCTTTAATCAATTACTATGGAATATTTTAAGGCAAACGAAAATTTTAAGCGCTATCCGTAAAATTGCACAATACAATTTGAAACACTGTAACCATTTTCTATAATAAAATAATATAAAAAGTCCATAAACGGAAATTACCAGTTGTAATGGGATGTGATAAAGTTTTTTAACAAAGAGGCCAAATATAGATGGCTGCAAATGTTCATCCTACCCGAATTGGCTGTGTTAAAGCTTCTCACAGAAGTTGTAGAAATAGAAAGACGGAATGGATCAAACTTCCAAAACCGGTTTTTCAAAGAAACGGTTTTTAGCAACTTTTAACTGGTACCGGTTAAAACCGGAGGAAAAAAAGAACCGGTTGAACCGAGAAGCGGTTTTAGTTTTCAAAAACCGCCTATCCCTGGAATGGCACATTCGTGGTTTTGTCATTTGACCGACGATATGTAATATACACTATTGTCCACAATTTACCCCTCATAGCTAGTCTAAATACTGTCTATAACTTAATGAAAATTACTGTGAAATAATTACCCCAATTGGCAGGGTAATTTTTGGAAACAAGTTTTTTTTTTTTCATTTTCTACAGAATTAACAGAGGAAATAGTAAATTTCAACAAAGGTACCAGACGTATCAAATAGTCTTAACAAAAAAAAATATTGGTTAGAAAATTACAACGATGTGGAAGGCTATGGTAAAATCTAGATTTTTGTCCAATAACTACCCCTTGTCACCCTACAAATTATGTATTAAAGAATTTGGATTCACAGAAAATATACCAAGATTTCGTAAAAATCATACTTCTTCTGATTATAACTAGCATTATTTTATAATTAATGACACTTTAAGGGAAAATTTTACTTAGAAACTAATAGTTTTAAGGTTGAAAGCTAAATATAAATAATGAATATTATAAAACTAACTGTTTTTTCAGTCTGACAGCGAAAAATATAACCTGCATAGCATTCAGCACCCGATAAAGTAGTTTCCCTACATATGAAGCCAAAGTGGTCTAAATGCTTTACACCCTAAAATTGAAAAACAATCCAATAAGTTTTCAAACACAGTTAACATCATTGGTACTGTACAATGACAAAAACATTTACAACAATTACACTTGCGCGCAAAACTCACAGAATCAATTGTTGCACAAGCTATAAATATACTGAAATTCAATTTTAAACTAAATAAAATATGTTTCTTAAATTAGGTTAACTTTCATTTAAACTACTTACAATTAGCTAAAAATCCAAAATCTTCCGTTTAAAAAAAAACAGAATAAGATTTAGCCCAACCTTAAAAACATTCCATTTGCTATTAAATCAGTTGAATGGCTGCAAGTGTTGAGCATAAGTATAACTGATATAAAGTGAATATAAATTTATAGACATCTATACACAATTTTTGCAAATAACTGCAAGCGATGTTAATGTTATAAACTTTTTCCAAACAGTTACCAGAAGCTAAACAAAAGAAATACAGATCTGAAAGATCTGTAACAAATATACATGATGTAGTTTTATAAAAGATAAAAATTAATCAACTGCTTTAAAAAGGAAATGAGCAAATGAATACTGATTGATTTCATTAAACTAATTTAAATGGTTGTCAGGAATCGGATTTCAGTAGGAATCGGATTAACTAGTAATAGTAAGTAATTGCCACAGGACCGTAGAGACTTAAACTGGAAAAGTAGTTAACTGAAAGAGTGTGTGTGTGACTGACATTATTTAAAAATGCAAATAACTATATTGATTCAATTTCTATAATCAACTTACATTACATAAAAGTATAACTTAAACTTTCGATTTCCAGCTTTTTTTTAACAGGGGATTGAATCCAACTCTGGTACTACAAATGTTTCAAACCTTCTTAAAATCAATTAAAAATAAATTCAAATGTATTCTCTAATGTATCAAGTGTACCAAATGCTTCCCGCCTACAAAGCCAAATGTACAGCCACTTCCACAAAATAAACCAGTAACCCTTGAAAAAAGGCTAGTCTTCAAATCTTTCATTGCTGTAATTCTAAGCCACTTGCTGAACAGATATACCCAAGGTTGAATACTTAGGGAAAATGTGGGGATGGATGCCCCAATCCTTGGAATGTATCCCTCGAAAACAGGGCTTTTATATAAATTACAGTTTGTTAATATTTTAACTCGGGAATTTGACCAATCAAGTTTAGATTCAACGTTCAAGTAAACATAGTAATTACTTTTAACTTAATTTGTCAAACTGATAGAGATCAAATTTTAATAAAACAGTCATTAACAGATTTATTGTGGGAGAGATAGAGTTTATCTCTTAAAACTACTAAGAATAGAATAATAATAATTAATAACTAACTAAGAACAATTAAATAACAGTTTAAGTTAAATTTATTCATAGTTAGAGGTTGTTAATTATCAATTAAGGATTAGCTAGCCCAAAACTTCAGCTGTGTTTTTTAGCATAGATTCGTGGCATGGGGTAGCTCTAGCCTACTTGCGTAAGCAGCCAGAATCAAAATTGAAAATAAATTATAGCAGCAAATAGAAATTCAAAAATCAACCCTGTGGACACCTTACACCCTCACAGTTTAGCCCTCTCTTACAGACGACATTGAAAGCTTGTCTGGCAAGATTTGCTCAAGGCTTTGAAAGGGTGGTCTAATTACCAGTGACTCCCGTTTTTACAGTCTCCAAAGTTTCTTATGAAGACGGGCAATTCTTTGCATTTTTCTGCCCCACAAAAGATGTCTAGGCATGACTATTTAGCATTTTTCTGTTCGGCATAGAGAAAATATATCTTCTATTCTATAAATCTTTTCATAATTTTAATGAATCCTTAAAATAACAATGGGATTTATTGAAAATAAGGCAAGAAATTACAATTTTTTTAAATATGTTCAATTTATATATTATATTAACAAAGTTATGCACCCATCTAATTAAATGTATTTTTACTGAGTTTGATTACGTATATTTTTAATATATAATCTACTTGTATGTAAAACAAAGAATCATAATTTATTCTATAATTATCAATAGAGAATGACAATTTTACAATTAAATATTGCATCCCAGCTGCTTTTACCATGACTTCTTGTAATATTTTTTTGTTGTTGTTTATATGATCCCATAGATATGCAAGTTGTTACTATTCCAAATGTATAAATAGTCAATAAAAAAATAATACTCAATTACACTTTAAATCTATTAAATACACTTAATACACATAGTTTATATTAATCATTTAAATTACATCAAATAATACAATTCAGTTTACAGGGAAAAAAACTCAAAATGCATTTAAACTATTTAATAAAATAATTTATATGAATTATTAGTAATTTACAGGAACTAATAGTTAAGAGCAGAATTACAAGTAAATAATAGAATCACTTATCATATTCATTTATTTTATTTTTAATTTATCTAAGGAATTTTAATGTCATTAGATCATTTTTCAAAATTGTTGGTGGCCAAAACTGAAAAAGGAAAACTACTCAAATGATTCGCTTTGTTTTCTTAAAATGTGTATAGTCATGATATCATATATAAATTAAAAATATGCCAAAAAATTTAAATTTTAGAAAAAAATTAGTTAAAAAAGTTTAATCACAAAATTGTTTTAAAGAAATTAAAATTTTATAAATAAATGGGAAAGAAAGGAAGAATAAAAGAGAACGTCATAATTATGTTTAAAAAGTTACTATAATTTAACATAGTAGCTTTTGGTAGTAAATAGTACTTAATTCAAGTATCAAAATATAAATTACTGAAAAATATGAAAATTTGAGTTAAAACTAATTTTCTGTAAATATTTTTTTTTATTTATTTGATTTGTAACATAAATTTTATCAGTATAATATTTTCTTTTATTCCTTAGTATCCCTATGTCTTTTATCCTATGTCCCTATTATATAGTATTTTAAAACAAATTTTTTTGTTCAAATTTTAAAACTATTACTAAATAACAAATTATCATAAAAAGCCATACTTGAGAACAATGAGCAATATCATTAAACTGTTTGCTTAAAAGCATTTGCTTCTTGTCAGTTCCAATCAAACATATATCCACACGACCTATTAAAAAAAGCATTGTTCTATTGGTATGACGATAATCAGAAGAACTTGGACTAGTATAAGAACGAGGTCGGCCCACATCCTGAAATCCACTCACAGAGCGCTGATGATATGTAGGAAGTGATGTTTGTTTAGCACGTGGAATATCCCCACTACAAGAACGTACTCTATCCCTGAGAGGAATACTTGGATCAAAGTCTCTAAGATCACGAACAATGTCTGCAGAGGCTGGTGCATCTAGACTTTGTGTATGAGAAATGAGTGAGGACGGAGGCATTAAGTTATTTTTCATGTCAGAGCTTTTAAACTCATTTAACATTTGGCAGGTAGCACTGATGTCCATACTTTGACTATGAGTTACTAATGACTGTGTATGACTAGGAAAATTAAATGAATAGTCAGAACTACTAAGTGAACTTTGTGGAGAAAGAAATGCCGGATCTGTATCACAGTATATCTGAAAGAAAATCAATACAAAATTAATTTGATAAATATACACCAACTTTTCAATACAGATTTTATAAGTTAGTTTAAAATATACGAGGGCTGTTTTTTTTTCGACCTCCGATGGGCTGTAACAAAAAGATGGGTCAAAATACAAAAGATTCTTTTACCAAAAGTAATGTACAATACTGTGTGTTTAAGGAAACTCAAAGGTTTACCATAAGAGAATTATCGATTAGCATAGTGACCTCGATTGTAGCGCTTCCAAATTGACATGGATCTAAAAAAAACTGTCACAATTCCCTCCCAATAATTGGCGGCTACATTTTATGAAGAGAGTATTTCAAAGCTTGTTTACAGATATGACAAGCGCTTTATTCGGCAAGGTGATTATGTGGAGATATAAGTAGTATTGTACATAACTTTTGGTTATTTTTTTTTATTTTGATCCAACTTTTTGTTACAGCTCAGAGGTTGGGAAAAAAACAGCCCTTGTTAAAAAAATTAAAAACGGATACTTTACAATTAGTCAGAAAAATTAAATAGCAAACATGTTATAAAAATCAATTATTTATTCTTTATTTTATATTTTTGCATAAAAAATGTTTAATATCATTGAATTTTGATAACCCCTTACTTCCAATACTTCCCCTAACATCTAATACTTAAACTAAATCCCCCACCTTAAATAAAAAGTACTTAGTATCACACACACTACTGAGTTTACCATCATACACACTAAAAAGTTATGACACTTTAAATAGAGAATATACACATTCATTCATCATATAAATAATTCAATTGCTTCAACATGTCAGAAATATATTTTTAAAGCATTAATGTATTTAGATAAAGACTTACTTTGGTATTTGTATCCAAGCTTTTCTGACTAATACTTTCACAAGAGCTTACTCCGCTACTAGAACTTAGTTCTTCTATACTTGAAACTAATACATCTTTTTGAAGACTATTTTCAGTAACATTTTCAAGAATTTCTAAGTTATGAGGAAGACTAGATACACTGGCACCACTTCCATGGCGTTTACGTTTACCAAAACTTGGAAAGTTCTTAGCTTTTTCTAGTTCATATATTCTAAACTTTTCTACTGCTTCATCAATAAAAGTAGGAGGAGCTCTCTTTCCACTGACCTATAAAAAAATTAATAATTAACTTTTAGAAAACACAAGCTTGTTTGATAAATTAGCATTGAGATAAGATAATGCAGACTTTATCATCAAAACAATGAATCATTCTATGATTTGTTCCAATTTAGAAAATAAAAAAATAGTCCACATAAAAAGGCAATAAATTGCAAGAAAAGGAGCTTGCCAGAAGTAAAATATATCAATTATTTTTCTTTATTTTTTTAATATAATTAATGGTATCTAAACGACACCATGATTATATAAATTTCTCTTGCCTGTGTACTGTATTCTAGCAATAACATTTGCTTGGTTTGTAAAATTTAAAGGAAAATTATTTTGTACTGGAAATTAGAGCATGTAATGACCCCCTACAAGGTTTGTTACAAAAGGCAGAAACACATGAATATTAGTTTTAAAAAATCATATTAGCACCTTTATTCTGCCTAAATATAGGACTTCATACTGCTGGCAACTGTTTATAACAGATTCAAGAGTTGTTCCACTAGCTGCCTTTTGAGTAACAGAAACAAGGTTTTTCTTATGACTTAAAAGTTCTTTACTCATTTCTCTCATGGAAGAAAACAACTCGTTTACCTGTAAAACAAAGTATATATTAATGTTACAATTATAGTATAACAATTAAAATTAAATACTAACTTTACAGCATTTTTTCTCACTATGCAAAACTGTAAATATGCCTTGCAAATTTACATAATGCTAAGTTTACAGTTTATAAAATTAAAGAATTTAATTCATGATAACCTGATCCTTACTTCAAAATATCATTAAGGGTCTTGTATGACAACATATTCTCTATACAATACCAATGGGAAACTTTTGACCCTGTTTTTAAAAAAGTATACAACATGTACTCACGAAAACTACCAAAAAATAGAGAAAGTTATTTTGCCATTAAAATAATTAATGAGTATAATTGTAAAGATATTAGTTATAATTAAAACAAATTTTTGTAATTATTTACAGACTGCAGATGGCAGCACTAATGGCATGTAAAAATCTAAACAAAACATTTATTTAAATTATAACTAATTAATGTCTTTAAAATTATACTTATTAATTATATTACTGGCAAAATAATTTTCTTCTGTATTTTTCGGCAAGTTTTCGTGAGTACATGTTGTATACTTTATTTAAAGGGGTCTGGCACCCCAAAATCGGTGAAAAAATAAAAAAAAAAAAATATTGGCTAAAAATACTATTACAACCTTTATTAATAATGTCACAAAGTATCATGATGATTTGAAAAATATTTTTGACATTAAAAGCCATTTTATTTAACACTTCCCTTACTGAAACGGCCCAGAACTGCCGAACGACTAAAGATTCGATAATGTTATTCCTATCAAATATTACGAGGAAGCAAAAATCCTTCGTAAGGAAATGGGTTAACAATAAAAACTTCAAATTGGCTTTTCTCGGTTTTAAAATTTTTGAATCATGTGAATGTTTGGGGGCACATAACTGAAAATGTTATTCATTTAAATACTTGAATTTTTTTATGTGTAATTTACAAGTATATTTAAGCATTTTAACACAGGAAATAGTCTGTAAATTGTATACTTTTTCTAAAAAAAATTATTTCAGCTTAAAAGTATTGACATTCTTCTAAGATATTTAAAAAAAATCATATTTCATATAGTTTTTAGTTTTTCCTAATTATATTGTGTTAAAATACTCAAAAATGTATATAGATGAAACCGTGAAAATTTGAAATGAATATATTTATTGGTTAATTCTTGAGATGCCCCCAAAGTTGAACAATTTAACATTGGCTTCTATGGAGGTGCCAGATCCCCTTAAAAACAGGGTCAAAAGCATAGAGTTAGAATAAGAACTAGAGGGCGAAAACGAAGAGCGAGACTGAGCGCAACATTAGGTCACGTGACGCCGGACCTTGGAGGAGAAAACGGAAACTTTTTTTCTATAGCCCACTGCTGGGAACTCGTCGTCTGCTCAAGCGAAATGCAGTAAAAATGGTACATTATTGCTGTGCATATGGTTGTAAAGAAAAATTTTTTAAAGGGGGACCTTTTACATTTAATTGGTAAGATTTTTATAAACTTTCATCATTGAAATAGAAATAAATTAATAAATAAAATCAAAAAGTATATCGCTTATCAAGGTTTTTAAAATAATATTCGATGTATTATGTTATTAAATACGATTTGCTCTTATCAATTACATGTAAAAATAAAAATATATGCTTTGTTTAATAATCGGTATCAATAAAAAAAAGTCTTAATTGCGTATTTTTTTTTGCTTTTCATGACTTTCATTTTTCGGAATTCGCTTGGCGGTCTATTGGCCATTGGCGTTATTTTGGGAATCGAAACTAATAACAATCTTTGAAATAAGTGTGTGTTAGAATCGGTTTTTAAATTGCAGTTTTTACAATGTTTCTTTATATTTCTTGCATTTATTTTTTATGAAATTAAATTTTTGAAATAAGAATTTATGGATTTATTATATATTTTTATTTATTTTGATCTATTTTTGTTTCGGTTGGTAGTTTCGATTTACAAAATCAGTATTTAAATGCTATTATTAAATTAAAAAGTTATTTAAGTAACACAATATTTATTCAAATCTTATTTTCAACTATAAAATTACAATGTGTATATCGGACATTTATTTTTAATTTCATACATGTACTCCTTTCTGTTTTGAATATATATATTTGAATTTCGATATCTCTGATGTAAAAATTTAAGATTTTTTAGTAATTTAGATTTCCAACATACCCAATGTTAATTATTTAAGATATTAATTATGGAACGATATTTCAAGGAACAACATTTACTTAAGTTCTACCTTTATTTTTGCTTTAAAATGACGTATGCTACTTCTTTGTTTAACTTACAGTTCGTTCCGTGAAAGTGGGTGACAGACGGACGGACTGAACGATTATAATACCTTCCACTTTTTACGTTATAAACGTGTTCTGGAAACTAAAATGCATAAACAAATATCAGCTTTATCGTTTCAAAACATTGCATGTTAATTCATTTTTAATACTATAAACTAACAAGGTAAATTGCAAATGCTATTATTTGCTTTTGTAAAGTAAAATTATTAAATAAGGTTAACTCTCCAAATATTTAGCTTCCCTAAAGATGTGGAGCGACGGCAGCAATGGAGTCAAAATCTGAGAAGGGATAATTTTGTCCCAAAAAATCATTCTACCTTACACAAAATTTAAAAATACTCGTAGAATGGCTCGATCTAAATTTGAAAAAGGGGTAAGGGAAGAGACACGAAAATCTTCTCCAACTGTTCCGTTGTGTTATTCTTTCATATATTCATAAAAAAAATAGTTAAAATTAATGCGTCAAACACCGTGTAAATTTAAATTTATAATTTATTTTAAACTAAAGTACTAATATTCTTTTTTACTTGCACGATAGCCGAACCCGTTTAAAATAATCATAGTTCCCTCAATTATTTTGGTAAGTTTTCTTAACTCACATGTTTCATAAGTCCTATTTTTATATATAAATGTAGAAGGGAAAAAAGGAAAACAACTGTTACAAACAGATTGCAATAAAAAAAAAACGTCACAGACGTAAAAGAATTACGATTACCAAGAGGCGCCAAAAAGGGAGAAATTTCACCACAGCGGCAAACCTATCTGGTGATTGACCTTGGATCAACGCGAAATATCACAGCCCTAAAGCACGTGACGCCTGTCGAACGGCTTCAATGTTATCATCAAGCAGTGAATGGGAGATTTGCATTAGTAAGCTCTCTTCTTATTCTAACTCTATGGTCAAAAGTTTACCAATTGGAATTGTATAGAGATCTGTTAATATATACAAAACCTTTAAGCTTTTTACAAAAACAAATGTTATCCAAAACAAAAAAAAAGTTATTTTTAGATTTTTCAAATAATTGCTATACTTGAAGTCTAAAAAACTCAATAAGAACCAATGGCTATCAACTCCACAAAATGGTAGCTAAAGTTAAATTGTAGGTGGCTTTTTCAAAAAAATTAAGCGTTATATAAAATTGAACATACTATTTAAAACTAAACAACATTTTTTTAGTATTTAAATGCTAAAGTTTCTTTTTGATGTAATGTAATGTCTGCAATAAAAATATTTATAGTTTAAAAAATTAAAATTAAATAGTTGAAAAAATTAAAATTAAATAGTTGAAAAAATTAGTTTTTTTACTTATCCTTTGTTTGAATTAATAATGTTCATTATTTACCAAAGCATCTATTGTTAATCTGATTATTTAAACTTTTTTAATAAAAATTACACTGAAAGAAAGCCGTCTATTAGCCGGCGAATACCCAAAGTTCTTACTATTACTTTAATCTTTTCCAAATTTGGCATAGTGATTTCAAATACAATAATGAGAAATGCTATTCAGGCATTTTTTTTATTTAAATATATATATTTTTTTATTTTAAACGGTGTTTTTTTGCTAAGAAAAGAGGTTTACGCTAACAAGTCTACCACATTGAATTTTCCTCCTATAAACATTAATTATGTGTTAAATTCTCCGTTTTGAACTGATACATGCAATGACCCTCTAGAGTTACATACAAATTACAAGAAAAGAAGTTATTAAGAAAAATGTCATAAATTTAACTAAAAAAAAGATTTTTTTTTATTAACTTTCACTTAAACATTTAAAAAACACTACTATATTTGCACTAGATGGTAGAGGCTTATAGCACAGATATATATTGAAATAGCACCTGTAAAAAAAATTCAGGTAAATTAATGTAAAACTTTTTATACTAGAATTGTTGGCGTAAATCCCTTTTTTTAGGTGAAAAACACCGTTTAAAATAAATCAATCATATTTAAATTTTTTTAAAAATGCCTAAAAAGCATTATGCTCATTATATTTGAAATCACTATGCCAAATTTTAAAAATGATTAAAGTAATTGTTAAAATTTTAGAATTTTGGGTATTCGCCTACCTTAAAGTTTTACTGTCTTGAAATTACCCCCCCCCCCCAACTTGTTTCTGAAACCGAAAAAAATGCGTTTCTGCCAAGAAAAGACCGCATAGTACAGGTTTCCTTTGAAGTTTACCTACTCCGAATGGATACGACGGTCCTGGACCAGGCTACCCGGCTTAATGAAGGTTTAAACATTTAATAAATTCTATGGTTCAGGATTTATACAGTCCTAATTTTTTTTTCCAGATTAAGTTACCTCTAATTATGGCTATCAGTTACAGATATAAGCATAAGGGAGTAAAAAAATAAAATTGTGACTTTTATTTGGGATATATACACCCAAAACGTGCGTGTCTGTCACTTGCACACACATATAAAAAAAATTACCAAGTTTTAACAATCCCCTTAACCCTGTGCAGAGACCTGTTGAAGTTAAAATTCAATTACATAGTTGATTTATACAACCAAATTTACAAAGGAGCAACCTTTTATATCCATACCCCCCCCCCCCATTAAAATTTATATAATATACTTTATACACGAAAAGCTAGAAGCATGACCACTTGCTGCAGAGAAGCAGCTGAATTATGAAGTACCCCCGGATTCCAGTACCCCGATGAAACAATTAACATTTTTAATTTTGAGAAAGATTAAAAATATCTTGATAACTTTTTGTGTCAGTATTTTTCAGATTACCGCTATCCAATAACCGTCTAAATTTACGTTTTTTTTTTGGCAGACTTAAAACAAAATAGAAAAATATGTTTAATTCAAACTACACTTAATGATAGGGGAGAGTGGGGGTATTGGGGTATTGGGACGCAGGGCTAATGGCAAAAGGGACCTAAAGCGTGAGAAAATATACTTTTTTAGAAATATTTCTACACTACAGCATTGTAACAGTTAGACTTCACAATTTAACAACAACCAAAGATTGGCCATTAAAAGCATGTGTTGAAATGGAGAGAAGAATTGTTGTTTTAGCGAATCCAAAGTTAGTTAAGAGTATCTTTTTTTTTTCATTTTTGAAGTATTAAATAAAAACTTTCTATGAAATAAACTATATTTTTAGGTAGATCGTATCATAGATTAACATATTATGTGTCAAATACTGTGGTGAAATACATGTGCTTCTGTGTTGGATCATTTATAAAAAAAAAGCACTGTGGGGTCAAATGGGGCACGAATAAACCGAGCTTTGTGGCTTTGTGTATTCTTTAACTTGAAAAATCTGTATAAATGTCATTTTAGATTCCTTTTCCATTTTTTGAATATTTAATTGAGGCAACATTTAGCATGTCCCGTTAGCCCTGCACCCTGTCCCATTAGACCCCACATATGGCAGCTAATGGGATTGGCAGCTATGGCAGCTAATGGACACATTTACATGTTTGTATAAAATGCTCAGCAACCAAAATATGGTAAAGTTTTAGCATCTGTCGAATGACTTAAAGTAAATGAATGTTCAGTTTATGAGCTTGTAAAAAAAGAAATTAAAAATTCTTACATTTTTGCTGAAATACAGTGGTTGAAAAAAAAATTTCCCAATAGCCCCCCACTCTCCCCTATATTTTTTTAATTTTAACATATTAATTTCACCACTTGCATTTTGATAGCTAATAAAAAAAAACCCGCCACAAACAATAATTTCAAACCTTATAATACTTAATGAGGCAATAAGTTGCAACGGATAATGGAACTTATTCATTACTTTGGCCTTCAAAATTCATTTTAACTTCTTGCAAGCGTGATGAAGGATGAAAAAAAAGCAAAAGCAGCGAATTGGGAGCTTGGCAGAAATACTATTTTTACAACACCGATCATACAAGTCGAGGGCGAGGTTTTCTGCATTGATTGAATTCAGGAGAACTAAGAGAACAGTTTAGCATCTATTTTAACCCTATGAATACAAACCAATTTTTTTAACATTTAAATTACAAACCGGAGTAAATATTAGCCCCTAGTATTTTTATTTGTAAAATCGTTCGGAAAGCAGCAATTTGACTCATTAAGTACAAAAGAAAATTTCAAGTCGAAGAGAATTTTGAGGAGTCAATTCAATGTTATTAAATTTAAGTTTGTGAAAAATAAATTTAATAGTAGTCGATAACCTCAGTGACCAGTTTAACTCGCGAAATACAAACCTAATTGGGGTAAATATCGACTCCCCGATTTGTAGTTCTACTAAAGGGTTTATTTAGTTAGTTCACTACGTTTAAGACATTTAACATTTCACGTATATTTTAGGAATAGTTTTATTATAATGAGTATGTACTATTATTCCGAAGTATTTTTAATTGAAAGAATCAGAAAATAAGGAAAGATATAGATCTGGAACATAAGTTATATTTTTTTAGAAAATTGAGAGTTTGAGTGCGTACATTTACTATGGAATAAGCCTAGCTATCCGTACCGAAATAATATTCTAATGGCTGCACGGCCTATGCAAAAGAGATACGAATGCAATAATTAATAAATACGTACGACTACAGAGCCTCAAATAAATGCAAGTGTTCTTATAAATATGGTTTTGGTAGGCTTGTAGTCGAGGGAACGAAATAAATATTAAATGTTATTTCAATTGTTCATTTACACGGCAACAAAGTATTTTGTGTGTGTGTGTCTCGGATAATATATTAATTCTCTTATATTATTAAAATGAAGGCACTCAATTTTGACAAGAAAAACGAATAAATATTGCTCAATAACGTTTCCTCCTAACTTAACATTATGTCCAAAGATATTTATGCACCTTACTTTATTACTAGGTTTGATATAAACGGCAAAAATTAGCCTATAAATGAGGCTTTTAACCTCAAACAAGCCATCTACTTTTATTAAATCTGTCCATGGCCGCCTTAGCTGAGATTATTATGTACACAAACTAGGGACTCGCGGTGAATAACGGCTTAAAAGCAAGAGCGGACTCAGGATAACCATCAAGCTTTGGAAATTTTCCAAAGCAAATTCGATTTTTTTTTCTTGCGTGAGCTGGTTTTTAAAGAAAAATCCCATGTTTTCCACTTAACGTAACGTGTTATTACATTGCACAAATGGGTATTTTGATTTTTAATCAATTGAGATTATTTCTAATGCAATATTGTTTCAAATGCAGACCCGCAAACTCTGATTTAATCAGGCAATACTGGATTTTAAACTACTTTTTGAATTTGTATGTCATATACCAATTGCCTGATTTTCGAGGGGGGGAAACATTAAGCTTTCTCTTAGCGCCGGAATGCGGAAAAGAGTTATCTAGTTAAATCTAGAGTTCCCAAGTTGGTTGATTGAAATAATAGCACACTTGAGCCACAACTATCATGCCTGAAATGTTAACAATCAAATATATAAAACAATTATTTACACCCGATAAATTAATACATCATCAATGTTTATGAGTCCTGTAAAAAGAAAAGAGAAAATGAAATTTCGACATTTATATATATAACTAAAAAATAACAAGGGGAAATATGGCTTGAAAATTTCGTCAAATGATATCAATGAACGGACTGTGAGCCCTATACCTTAGTTATACTTTGGAGAATGCGAGTTTTGCAACTATCCCTTCATATATACACATTTAACACAGGTTAAAGATCGATTCTGACGCTAAACAATACAGCGTACCTTTTCAGTTCTTTTGATCTTTAGTAATTCGATACGATTGTTGGGTCTAAATTGTTCTTAACCTTGTAGGCAGATAAGATAATGGTTTGATTTTTAAAGAGTTGCCTCTTTGAAATGCAAGTACAAATTTTGAATACCTGACTTTTAACATGGAATACATCAAACATTAGACAGTGAGAAGTTCCATTGTAAAGTAACAATCATTCATGTTTTAAATAAAATATTCAGTTTTTTTAACCCTTGTGACGAAAAAAATTATTCTTGTAATTTTGTTTTACGTTAATAAAGTGTTTGTTTGTTGTAATATTGCTGTAGTATTATAGTGTGCTAAAGTATAGTATACTGTTATTTTGCATAGTATTTACAAAATAAACGCTTATTTTAACTACAAAAAAATAATACACACATTGCAATAACAATCCTCAACATTCAAAGAGCTAAAATTTTAAAACAAACAATTCCATGCACTTACTAAACAGAAAATGAGAAGCAGAAATAGAATTTTGAAAAGTTTTTTTAAAAAATTTAAGTTAGTAGTTTCATACTTTAACAGAACACAAAACTGCGATTCCATGGCTAACAACATTTTTTATGAAGTCTTTAGTTGAAGTTTTAATTTCGGCAAAACTAATACATAGTTTATTATTATGATGCAGAGAAGACCAAGGAATTGTCAAAAGCAAGCTAAAATTCCATTAGCATGACTGCGGTAGTCAACTGCGACATAAAAAATTAGGTAAAAATTACAAATCAATACATTGGGTTTCACAATCGATTGCAAAAAGTCATTGTTAATGTATAATAAAAGAATTAAGTACAAAAAAAATGAGCAAATACACAATTTTAATTCGATAATCAAACACTAAAGTAATATTCGTCGATTTAGACTTCTCAATTCCCCTTTGTACTTTGGTATAGAAATACAAAATATACAGCAAGACCGCCAGTTCCAAATGCGTAGCAATTACCATGTCAAATAAATCTACTAATAAAACAAATTACCTAATCTAACCTTGGAGTTTTGCTTTCACCACACATTTGTATACTCCCAGCTTCCATTTCATTTCATTCTCTATCATCAAACGGCTTTTCTGTCTAATAAATTATTTAGCGAAGACTAGCCTCCCAATTTTATGACTTTGACATTCGGCAACTTTAACGTTAGGTTGGAAAAAAATCTACGTCCGTTGTTTTTGACTTCATCCAATAACGGAAAGTAGTATTCAGGAACTTTTGATGAAAATATTTCAATTACGAATATTAATTTGTGTTTCCTTTTCAGTTTAGATAAAGGCTGTGTTTTTTTAATAAAATGTCGTTAAGAAAACTTAAGTAATCACAATATCAAAACAGATAAAGGGTGCATATATAAATACATAATTAAAAGTAAATTGTTTTTTATAAATCCTATTTTAAAATAGAAATCCGTGTTATTATTATGCAAAAGCATTGTTTCATAATGAGACTAAAATCGGAAAAACTTATTAACAGAATTGAGTGCTTATAGAATACTATTTATTTAAACTTTAATAAAAGAAACATAATAATAATAATTGCTCCGTATAGGTGATTAAATTTTGAACGGGAGTGCAGAAATATACACTAGCATCGAATAACTCATTTCCTACACTTTGCACAAAATACGATACAGGAGTTAATTTTTCCATTTTGAGCGAATTTACATTGCATTTTTTTTATTCCTAACTTCATTTTGCAATAATTCACTATACAATAGGAAATCTTTTCCGTAATTTTGCATGATTTATTTCTCAATATTTGCGTGCAAGTCCTGTTTTCCCTGTCATGTAAATGGAATTTCGGAATAACAGTGCAAGATTTAATCAAACAGAAATTTAACTACAATAAAAAAAGTTAGTATGCTATGCGTGCGAATCAATCTTAATGTATTTGTAATGCTAATAACTATCGCTAATTTCTTCTACCACATGTTTAATGCTAATGATACAGGGTGAGGCAAACAAAACCGGCCCCGAGGTGGAGATGAGAATACGACAGAAATGTTGCCAAGTCAAAAACCAATACAAAAACAGGTTTGCTAACTGAAGCTTTTGATCGCTTCAATATTAAGTCCAAACAAACGCTTGGCGACTTATTTGCCGGCTACTACGCTATGGTTATAAGAGCTAGTTGAAATGAAATGTAAACAAGGTTTGTAGGGCTGATCAAAAACGTTCCCACTTGTGATTATTTCGGTTGTTATTTATCCTAGAGAATAGGACCTTTATGTTTTTGGTAATGCAAAACATTCTAAATTGATTGCAAGACACAAAATTTGCATTATGGGATGTCTGTATACAATACGAACCAAGATCTGAACTAACCACTAGTCTGTGAGTAGCTCTAATGTGAAGCTAATCCGATCCAACCAATGCAAAAACAGGTTTCATGGGGCTTCAAGATTTTTTCTCGCCAACCATTTCTACGTATTCCCATCTCTAGATCGGGGCCGGTTTTGTTTGCCTCACCCTGTAGTATGTCAATGGGAACAATGATAGAAAAATAAATACTTTAGTACTTGGTCATCAATAAAACAAAGTTAGGTAACGTAAAAAAAACTTTATCATTTTGAGTGGCTTCATTATAGCTATAACGAATACATATATTGTAGCATAAAAGATTTTTAGTTTTAATGCAGAGATGATGCAATACCTCGACAAAAGGGACCACATGCAGTGGCGCACTCAGAAAATATTTATAGGGGGGCGTCCTTGGGCCAACCAACGGAAAACTTTAAATATTCCTTAGAATAGAGACGTTATATTTATGTTCTTTTAAAACAGTTGCTCTCTGCTCCGAGTTCTTTTAAAAACAACAGTTCTTAACAAGTTTTATTACTTAATAAAGTAATACAACTTAAAAAATTATGAATAATTGATGACAAAACCATTTTAAAATTTTAGTAGATTAAAAAAAAAATTCGTAAAAGAACGCTTGGAACAATTTACGCCGATTTGCAAGTTCACGTAAAAGAAATGCTCCGAGCAACTCCCAAAAAGAACTGTTCCGAAAAGAAAAGAGCCATCGCACGACGAAAAAACGTCACAGATCATACAAAAAGAACACCTATTCTATCCTAAAGTTCTTCCATCGTAATCGTTTTGAAATCTGTTTGGTTGCCGTAATAGTTGGTTTAGCGTTTCGAGCAATTATGACGTAAGATTTGAAGGACAAATTACTCCACAAATTTTAACAAATTACTCCATGTGGTCCACATGGAGTAATATGTCAGTTTAAAATACTCCACTAAGACGTTTAAAAACATTTTCAAAAAAAAAAATAAACAGCGACAAAATTGCGACACATAACAAATCACAAAAGTAATTTCGCTAAACAAATAATATTCATATTAGCAGACTTTTCAACAGGCCTCACAGTGACTTTTATCAAAAATATAATAGGATTGGTAAAGTGTGATCCAACTAACCAAACTGCATTCATTAACTTTTTTTTTTCGATTCCGGGGGCCAAAAAAGAAGTTCGATGTTTCCACCTTCGAAAATCCGGCAATCTGTTCATATGACACGGTAATTTAGAAAGTATTTAAAAATCCAGTATTGCCGGAATAAATCCGAAGAGTTGACAGGGCTCCATTAAGTATTTAAAATTTATATACATTACTTGCATGTCGAGTGAGATGTCAATTTTTTTTTCTTAACAAATTCTTTACTTTTTATTTCAAAGAGTAGAATTGCCAATTTTACTTTTTAGCGCAAAACTATTTTTGACAATGAATGAATGCAAATTACGATTACTTAGAAAAAAACTATGTAGGTTTTTTTTCCCTAGTATTTGATAATGCTTTACAAAATATCCAATAAGTAAAGAAATTACTGAAATGAAACAAATCCAATCAAACTAAATTTTACTCAAAATGTATAAATTTATAAATGCGTGACCCATTTTAACTTTTTTTCTGCAATAAAATAAATGAAATGCTAATTAAATTTCTAAGAAAATATATTTTAAAATTGAATCAGCCGAACTAAAAATTAATAATGCCCATTCAAAATTAAAATTCATTAGGTTATCATTATCAATAAGAATAATCACAAGAGTGATTCAATTTACTTTTTTAATATTTAAAGTCATATCAATAATTATAACAAGCTTGCTGCTATACTTTTAGCATAACTTTGGTCAGAATCATTTCATTACAAAAGAAAAATCAGAAAGTTTTAAAATTTATTATTTTTACACCAATACTTAAAAGATGCAATGATGTTTAAAAGTAATTAAATTATAGATTAAAAAAAGCTTAATAAGTTTTACATAAGCAACCATAATATATAGTCAGTTAAGTTACAAAACAAAAAGTTATTATACATGTTAAGTGGACTGTCATTCAAACTAGAAGGTGAACAATGTCTATATGAAACATTCAGAGTTTGAGAAATGAAAAATTTGCAAAATCAAAATTTTTATAAATTAATTTTTAAAAAAATAACAATATTTACAGACTGAATTAAATCAAGCAATCTTAAGGCATAAGGAGTTAGTTAAGAGTATCATTAGTAGAGCAACTTTGGATATTCTGGGATTTAAATTTGAGCTGGGATTTTGTGAGAATCTTAGAATAATAAGAGAATGAATTAGAAAAACTAGATCAAATAAATAACGTAACCAAGAAAGACCACCAAAGTTCACAACCTCACATGTCAAGATCTTAAAAAGGAATCTATTTTCAATGATTGTGAGAAAAGTGGGCCAAGAAGTTAAAATTGACAGTTCCTACAAGACACTTAAGTTATTAAAGAAAGAGCTTAATATTCTAACATCATAGGTTTGTGTGATATATTATTAAAGAAACAACTTATCTCAGTACATAAGTTTGTGCAATATATTACATTTACATACCATATCTAGCTCTTTAGTTTGAAAATATAACTAGGAGGAAAGATTGACACACTTGGGACACCACTACCCCACATGAAAATTTTCAAAAATACAGTAGACGCCGCTTCATGTGATCACATCGGGACAAACGTGATTTGATAACAATAACCGATTGATTACAATACCCGAAAAAAGTTTAAACTAAAAAATGATTTTTTTACATACGTATTAAAATAAAAATTAATTTTAAATTAGGAGTTGTTGCTATAAAACCCTATAGGGATTGGACTTTACTTTACAATTTACAAGAAAGCCCTTTATGCACATGCAGTTAAGAAAAGTCATTCATTCCCAACGGCAGAGGATACGGAATTTTTACAATGCTTGATCGAAAATGGCAAAATACCCCCCCCCCCCCAACACGTGTTTGAAAGATAATACAAATACGAACGTCGTTTGGACTTTTGGTAAGTTTAAGGAAACACTTTAAACAAAAAAAGTTTTTCTTCTTGCTTTTATTGATTTCAGGAAAATAAATTTACATATAAACTGATAACAATAAACGAACATTTGATTACAATAAACGATAATTTTTAAATGTATTTTCATACAAGCGGATGGGACTTAGCGCTTTTGATAACATTAAACAATTGATAACATTAACTGTGATCACATTATGCAGCGTCTACTGTAGTGTGTTTAAAGAGAATGTAGGTGCTAAGTAAGACACTTTTCCTCGTCACATGGTTTATTTTGTGCACCCTTTTTTCCACTTAATGAAGTGCAAAAATAAGCCATGTGACAGTTGATTTCCCTTTCCGCAGAATAAAATTATGTTATTTATCATGACCCACCCCCACGAGATTGGCTGAGATTCAGCATGGCCAAAGGCAATTAAGAAACTACCTATAGGGCATGCGAACTGCTACTATCCTTTTAGCAGTACAAGATCTCACAAACAATTGAACACATGGTGTACATGGGTCTTGATTATTTGGATCAACACCACGCTGGAGTAAAACGAAAGAATTGGAAAAGAGGCCTGTATTTTAAAACTTGGATCAAATGAGGAGGGTTCCATTTCAACAGGCACCCAATGCAACTTCATACCCAAATCCTACAAACTTAGAGAGAGACTTGAGGCCACAATTGACCTAAAAACTACACCAACCATCCCTATGCAGAGAATTTTTGTTTAAGTTCTGCATAATCTGCTTAAATGATTGCATTCCCTTTTGTGTATAATGTATGTGGGGCCAATATAGCTTTAGAATTTATTAACAACAGTTTGGCACTCATCCCATTTTTTTTTACCTGTGCAAATAATGTGTGGCCACGAAAGTGTGATAGTTAACATGTTGGTTTTTTTTAATGCTATGAGCCCGGGTTTATATAAAAGTAACGTAGCTGATCATGACCGAACTCGACCAATCATCTTTCCTGGACGGATAAATGTGTACCGAGCTTCTTTGCGATGCTAACAAAGAAGTTCATTATAAAACTAGCCACTCAGGTTTATCTCTAGTTCACAATCAACTGCCACCTGAGCAGTATTGAAACTTTAAAAATAATCAAGAATTTGACAATTTTCCGTAAGGATTGCCATGTCTAACGAAATGTACAATCACCAATGTCATAGGCTAAAAGGTAAAAACACCAAAAACATAGTTTTGTTTTACATTGGTTAAATTAAATTTTAAACTAATACTACAAAATTAAGTGAACAAGCACAATTGGTGGTACAAATGTGCTTTGAAACTAAATTTCTATTTTATATATTTCTTTAAAATATACTAAAAGAGCATATTGTAGTAATTCTTATAAAACATCACACAATTTGGCTTTATCGATGGTTTGTTGCTGTCATGCGCACTATACTTTTTCTTACTCTGGCAACCAACTTCGTTGCTATGTGAACGGTTTCGATATAAAATTCGAATAATAACGTACACGTTTCTGTGTCTAACGGATCTGCTTTTCTTAATATTTATTACTTACACAATATTCTACATCTGGTGCCGAAACCTAATTAAAAGAAGCCAAGAAACTTTACGTGAAACATGAACGCCTGTTTTTTTGTTTTTCTAATACGAACTACCACATTTCTCAAACATGGCAACGAACGACACATTGGTAAACTTGAAAAGAAGATGGACAAACAATCACGCGCCCTGTACAGCTGGTCATCCCCCTGAGGTTGACCAGGGGGGGGGGGGGGAGGATGTCACGCGCACTATACTTTTTCTTACTCTGGCAAAAAACTTCGTTGCTATGTGAACGGTTTCGATATAAAATTCGAATAATAAAGTAAACGCTTCTGTGTGTAACGGATCTGCTTTTCTTAATATTTATTACTTACACAATATTCTACATCTGCTATTATTGTTAGCTACACACTGGTAAATGAGGGTTTAAGTCTTGTATAACCAATTTGCACAATCAAAATTGCTGTCAATAAAGTATAATATCAGTAAAAGTGCTAAGTGCAGAGTGCCCACATTTAGTATTTTATTGGTGACATTAATGTAGATTTTTATGTAGTCGTTAAGGTAGATTAATCAATTGCTGGCAATTAGCACCTCAGGCCCATGGCTAAAGGAACAGACTGGCCTTAAAGGCATGAGCAGAATTAACACACACAAATAATAAACCTGATTTTCTTACCGTGTTCTCATCAACAGCTTGAAATACATGATAAGCACAAGGGCCAGATGCAACTTCTCGAGTCATGTATGTGAAACAGGACGGATCCTGAGAAGTCTGAGCAAACTTTGAAATTGTCTGTAACTTATGCTCAAAGACCAGGGAGTCGCTGAGACAACTTCTGGCTTTGAGTGACTGCTCAGTGACTTCGATGGAAATGATCTCTTCATTCCTGGACCCATGTCTCTTGATTTCCGCCACAAGCCAGGGAAGCATGGAAAGAGTATACCGCCGGTCAAGCACTGCATAGCCCAGATAGTTCACTTTAAAGGTCCTCTGGAACGTGACATGATTTGTGGTGTTTTTCTGAGAATTGTTGGTCTCCAATTTTGGTGAACTTTGTCTCATGTTTGTTTCCCCAGTCCGCAGCTGCTGTGAGGTGTGTCTATACATGACTGGTTGCGTTACAGCATGTGAAAATCTCTCTTTTTCAACAGGTTAGTATAGTTTGGGCAAGAGAGTGGGAGCAGTACACAACTCCCCATTGTTACGCTCTTGACATTTACGAAGGAAAATAGTATTTAAGCAGCTGGTCTCGGCGTATAGTTCGAGGTATTCGGTTGCGCTTGGTGTGTCCAAACGGCAATCAACAATTATGCAAACACGGAATTATATTTCATTCCCGAAACTAACGCACAACTTTTCGATGTGGATGCATGTTTACGATTTCTCTCCTACCTCACCTTCCCTCCACGAACGCCCATTTCTATTTGTTTGGGATTTTTTGCGCCATCTAGGGGCAGACTTTGAAAGTTGAAACACATTTGGCGCGTTTCTGGTTGGTTGTTTTGGAAAAACCAACTAGAGCAACCATGGTCCGTCAATCGCTGCCCACTGTGGCAACAAAAGGATTATATGTTTGACTACTGTTGGTTTGTTATGGTTAGTATGTAATGAAATTATACTTGACAGATCACCGACCTGACGGCGCAGTGGTTAAGGTGTTAGCCCTTAGAGCCTCTGGGTCCGGACTCGAATCCCGATCTGACATGGATGTTTGTGTTTGTCGAGTATATGCAGAGTACGTGCTCGTTAAATCTGTTGGGTCCGAAAGTCCTGTTTTCGGCCATTGCGCAGTTTTCCACGGGTACAGGTCCCTGGAGACTATGTTCCTTCCCTTCAGGGAATTGTCTATTGTCTAAATTGTGGGGTGTGGCTCGTCACCTGACTGTGGTTCTAAAATACGACGCCCGTCGAAAATATCCCTCGTGTAGCTCTAGTGCGACGATAATTCAAACCAAACCAAAGTCTAAATTGTGGAGGTGGCGTGCGATAGACGGAAGAGGGCTATAGATAAGAAGGAAGAGGGCGCGCGTTAGATGGCTCTAGTGTAGCTCTAGTGCGATGATAATTCAAACCTAACCTAAGTTAACTTCGTCGATTCGCCAGTACGGCGTCCTTTTTTCAATTAAAAATTTCAATTAGCTTCTGAGAAGTTGAAAAAAATCAATTAAAATTAATTTTAATTACAATTTTTTAAAAATATATTTAATTAAATATTATTTTAATAAAAAAAATTTAATTAAAAGTTATTTTAAAATAACTTTAAAAAATATTTTTTCTGAAAAATAATGTTAAAAATTAACTATATTTTTAAATTACTTTTTAATAAATGTAACAACGTAACAAGCATAACCAAAACTCACCATAGATAATGCAAATTACTCTTTGCTGGCTATTTTTTTCTACCATTTTGAGTATGTACATAAAAATAATAGCATTTGGAGGTTTTGCGACAAGCGTGGAATTTTAAAATTTAAGTGTAAAATCGAGCACATTTCCATGTTGAATTTTAACATTTAGGGAAAATGGTCTTTTTCATACTTTGTTTCATAACTTTCCTAATAATAACGTGAAAAAAATTTGGGGATAAAAATAATTTATTTTTTATGTATTTGTCTTACGCAACCTTATAATTTCAGCGTTTTACGGGTTTACAGAAAGTCTAAGGACTGGTGTAATTAGAGCCCTACATCACTACTGCGTCTATAAGAGACGCGACATATTGGCAGTCGCTCCTGATTGGTCGAGGTCCAAAATTGTCCCCCTGGGACGATTTCCGTTTTGTCCCTCATAGAGTTAGCATAGGAAAAAAAAGTAGCCTTTGCAATCGTCAACAATCCATAAAATTTAGGGAAAGTACAACTTTTTAATGTTTATTTATGGCTTCCTAAATGTGTAAAGAATATTCTAAAACCATAATTTTCTTCAAAAATACTTTAGAAGTTAGAAAAAAGACAGTTTTCCTTTAACAGTACGCTTTCTGAATGTATTTATAATGGCTATTAAAACATATTATGCATAAAATATTGCTTCATTTCGTTTTAAAAAAACTTATTTATTCACTTAATGTCTGTAGAAATCTTTTCACTGTTTAAATATACAAAGAATCTTCGTATTTTCTTGAAATACGAGTATAAACATTGATTCGCGCGCTTTTCTTGTTGGCTATTTATTGGCGTATCTTGGCGAAGATCTTTTTGTAAACAGACTCGTCTGCTCAAAACCTAAAAATATCGTGTTACTTATTTATAGTATTGGTAAATATGGAATTTTTGTTGCGAGTAATTTTGTTGTTGTTATTTATTAATAAAAGAAGATTAACTTGTATTTTGCCTGCTTGTTTTTGTTATTGTAATAGTGTTTATCTTGATTTTGAAAGAGGTACTCGTTAGATTAACGTCTAGTTTGATACCTTGTTGATAATTTTGTTAATAATTTGAATTAATTTCATAGGGAAGAGAGAGACTCTAAAGCTTGAACAAGATATCAATGTGTGTAAAGTGGTGGTAGAGTAATATATATTGAAATAATTGTCAATTACCAATTTTTATTGTCATTTAGTCTCTATAATTATTAAATAAGGGTTTAAATAAAATATTTTAATTCATTTCAAACATTCAAATCTTGCATTTAATTTCGAAAATCAGTCGTTGCAGAAGTTAAAGCAAAACTAAATAGTCTTCCCGGGAAGGATTAGTAAGATATGTAAGAAAAGCGATAAACTGCCAAGCTCAAGCAAGCCTGACCAGTTTCTCCCCGGTGATTTCGCCGCGGCAACCCGGCTTGGACAATTTTCGGCCCTATTGTCGCATCTCTTTCTACACAGTAGGGATAGAGGGCTCTAGGTGTAATATCTTATTGATGGAGGCCTACCTTCGTCATAGAAGGTTACCTTCGTTGATTCTGTATACTCGTCTACCCATTTAAAAACGAGAAAATCCAACCAAGAATTACAACATGCTGTGCGCGGCGAACTGGTGCAAGTTAAATCTGAAGTAATTAAAAGTTCCAGTGCGTTATAACTAACGTCGTTATATTTTAAAGATTCCTCGCAAGCATAAATGATTCCATATACATTAGATTTTGCAAGGAGCCCCGGGTTTGAATCAACGAATACTAATCTGCTATAGCTCTACAAATTGAGCATTTTTTGGGGTTATTCTTTTTTCTTCAGATATATTTTTGTTTGTCAGACTCAGTTTTTGTCAATAAGCACTTATAAATAACCCATGAAATAAAAAGTTTAATGCGGTTTTTCTATTTGTAAAGCACAATTTTACTACATTTTTAAATTATTAATTAATGAAAAATATCTATAATTAATATTTAAGTAATAAGACGAAATACGATTTCTAATGTAGTACCTACTCAACAATTTATCTCTTCAAAAACATTTTAAAAAAAACCGATGATATGGAGTTGGATGATGGGCCTTACATAAGAGTTTATTAAGTTTTACATAAAATATTTTTGTAGCTGAATAGAAATATAACTATCCAAAAAGGTAGCCTGATTTAGTAATACAAAAGTACTATCAACATTTACAAAAAAATTCAAAAAGCAACTAGGCATAGTCTCTTATATAAAAGCTTCTAAAAAAATGGCTCATGGGCCAATGGCAGTAGAAAGGTGTCATTTTGTGCACCCTCTAGAAGGTGTACGAAAACGCATGGATTTTCATCTCAATGAACATCCCACCAATTTTTTACAGTGTGCACAAATAAAATTATATTATATTAAAATTATATATTATATTAGTAGTTTAGTTGGTGCGAATGGATTTGTAAACCTACTAAAATGAACAGGTAATGCAAATTTTTTTCATTCAAAAACAATAATAGTAAGTTACTATTTCCGTAAAAATAGTTTCCTAACAGTTTTACGGAGTAATATTACACCACAGTTTTACAGTGTATCAAATAATACATTATGTTTTGATTACGAATATGGCAACTGTTATTGTGTTGCTTTCTCCATCAACGACATGAATTAAGTAGGCCGACCTTTGGGGTCTAGATAAAACGTAAAATTGGAAAGAAAGAGCTGTGTTTTTTGGCAGCTTATCGTTAGTATTTCAGTGAGCACCAAATTATATATTTAAAATAACTTGTGTTACAGATCCTCAATAAGTATGTTAAATCATAAATGTCTAGACTTGTTTGGGAGCAAGAGGTAATTTACCGTCATCTTAGAATACATTGTTTTAAATTTCGCAAAGTGTCTCCGTGTATGGAAGTTGCCAAGTTGTTACTCCAAACTCACGTGATTTGGGTATTAATGTTTTTGATGTTTAAGGTTTGCCTGTAAGCACTTTAGTATTATAGCAAGTCTTTGTTGTGCTTTCCGCACCACTGTTCAAAGAAACAAGTCAGAAAATGGCGGAGGTAAGATATATAAATATTTATTTCAAATATAGTTTCTGGGAGCGCACTTTTCTTTTTATGGAGTTGACATAACTTCATAAAAAGAATAATATTCAAAATGCCTGTTGGTGTCTTTTATTTTGAAAAGTATCAGTAAAATATATTTCGACATGTCCCTTGGCGGGAGTTTACTATGCAATTAAACAAAATATAAAAAAAAAATCGTTTTTTTGCGGGGTAAATTGTTTTTAAGTGAATGTAAAGATTTTATGTGAAATTTTGCATTACTTGGCTTGCAGTTTTATTTATACTTTAGTTTATTATTTTTGCGCGACAAATTGTATATAAAGTTGATGATGATTTGCATGCTATGCTTCACAAGTTAGATTGTATTAAAAATGCTATGTATTTGTAAATATTAATTATTTATTAAATGTTAAAAAATTTTGCAACTCATTTTATTTCGGTTTGTTACCAATGATAACAAAAGCATTGGTACGTTTCGGACTATCATTGTTTCGAAGTTGGAACTATTTATATACGCTTAACCAAGTTGGGATTGGCGGATTAGTGAAAACCGCCTAGAATTGAAACTATGTATTACTCCGCGAATTAAATTAATCGTAGTTAAGTTTGTTTAATAAATGTTGTAATGTAATTATTTTGTTTTATTGAAATTTCTGTTTTTTTAATGGAGGAACAATGACTTTTAAAGAAAATTTTAAAATTGAATAGCATATAGCCTAATATGGCTATACTGACTATCTGAAATTAAATATAAATTTATATCCTCATTTTTTTTTTATTTCTCTGCAACAACAATGTTAATTTGAAACCAAATAGAATTTTTTTTTGCCCCATAGTGAAGGATTTTGTTTTAGCTTGATGGTCAATCCCATCGAACTGATGCATTAATTTTGAAATTGCTACAAATTCTGCAAAGTATTACTGTAAAGTAACAAGTTCTAAAATAACTAAAATGGATTGCTTTCCTGTTACTTATATACTTACTGAAATTCTTGTCTGGGAAACAAGTAGGTTTGTAACAGTAACTGTCACCTAGAATTGCTTAAATACTCAAGATTCGTACAGATTAAAAAAAAAAATGTCAAACACAGCATCCAGTTGTAATTTGAACCTTTAAAAGCCAAAATCAACTCTTCTTACTTATTTTCTTTCTCAAATTAAATTTATGTTTTTATCGTCTCAAATTAAATTCATTTGCAGTTCGAAGAATAGTTATTAAAAAATTGCTTTAGTCAAATTCTAGCATCCGTTCCTCGTTCATGTTTGGAAAATTTCAAAAAATAAAAAGTTTAAAGTATAACTAACCAGATTTTATGTAAAAAAAATGCCTTACCACTTTCTTATTAAACAAATGATGAATATAATCAAAGAATCTCATTGTGCTACATTTTTAAGACGTCATTCCAAACTATTATATGACAAAAATAAATTTTGCTTTAAATATTATTTAAATAAATAAAGTTTTGCAGTGGTAGTGCTTCACATTGCCACACCACAGGTCTGGAGATTGAATCCCGGTTTGGGTGAGGTTAACGCTTCCTTTCATCCCTTAAGTGGGTCAATAAAATGAGTACCAAGCATGCTTGGTTACTAAACACTGGGGGTTCCTCTTGAGGCTAACCACCTTACGAGGACATATGCCTAGCACACCAGAGCCCTTGTCACGAAAGCTAGAATGGGCATGGCAGGCTTTGGCCCACTAATGGGCTGTTGCGACGAGGAGTTTAGTTGATTAAATTGGCCAAACATTAAGAATAATTTGTAATGGTTTTATTTTTTAAAAATGTTCTTAATTAGCTTTTGAATGTAAAAATGAATAATATGGAGTACTTATTTAGCCTTTTTTAGTATTGATTCACTCAATAAAACTGAAAATATGTTTTCAGTGACTGTATCACAAATTATTCTGTTTTTATCAACTCTTAAAACTTGGGTATAGACCGGCTTCACTTCTTAGCATCCCAAATATTTTTATTGTTTAACATTTCACTTTGAAAACAGGTAGAGAACCTAAGGAGGCAGAGTTGTCAATCGCTTGGTGTTTGGCAAACACCAGTGGTAAGTGGGTTAGTTTGGTTGAAAATAATGTCAATCTCAAAATACACATTGATTATTTGTGAAAGGATGTTTCTAGCTGATGGTCGTCATGCATTTCTCTTCTATCTTGACTTAATCGTCAATAGAGTTGTATCATCTGTAGTATGTATTATTTAACACTCAGTATCTCATTGGGGAACTCTGTAAGTCAAAATATAGCTATGCAATAATAGTGAACCCGATGTAAGTTCGAATAGCACTTCACTCGAGTAACTGTTTCTACACCTTAAAGTAATATGAGCCTGCAAAAGCAATGATTCCCCAAACATAGTAACTCTCAAAATCTTGGGTACCTTTTTCCAAAGAGAACTGTCCCACAATCAAAATATTTGAGAATTGAGATGCTAGAAAGTGACAGGCGGACTATATTATCTATATATTTTTTAGTATTTTATGAAATTTACGTGTTTGTTTCATCTTTGTTATAGTTTTAAAAATAATAGTATGATACAGTTTATAAAATTATTTTTCTCTTTTTTTTTTTTATTCAGCCAAGTGCAAGTGAGTCTAGTGCTGGTAAGTTTTTTTTTTTATCAAAAAGGAATACAATGGCTAATGACTTTCCTTCATTATATTTAATGAATATTTTACAGAATTTTCGAATTTACCCATTTATGCCCAGTTGCTAAAATATAAAGGAACTTGTATGTATTTTTTTTAATTTTAAGTTTGTTTAAATTCACAAGCTTAAAATTAAATTCAATTAAATAAAGTTAATGTTTTATTTGTTTGACTTAATCGCAATGAAGATGTCAGATTCCTTGTGAAGTATTAGTAAAGGGGAGGGTGAGATCAATTATATATCTTGCTAGTATTAATGTCTGGAATAGGTTATCCTAGAGCATTACCATAATTCAGATTTTAAAAAAAAAGCTTTAACTGATACAATTCGGTTATAGTGTAAGATAATCCCAAGAACTTCTTTTATTGAATGGTACAGTCTAACTTTTGCCAATGAACAAAAGTGCTTTTAGAAATTCTTAGCCTACTGCAAAATTGGAATCTTTTGTTTAGTGCATTTTTTTGACAACCAACTTGCATCATTGCATTATAGCTTATGTTAAAGCGGTGATACTTTTTCCTGGTTATTTTTTAATTGAGAAAGTGGGTTTAAGAATATGATTTCGATTTCCCTTGTTAGAGATTTATGGCATTTCAAAGTACATACATACAAAACTTTTTTTAAAGTTTGGATTTTATGCAACTTGGTGTTTTGTACCGTAAAAGAAACTTCACTTTTGTATTGAATAAATTGCTTGTGAAATATTCTTATTACAAATGCAGAAAATCATTCAATTGCTTTTTTTTGCCTAAAATAATTTTTTGGCTATGGAGTAGATCTGGGTAAGAGGTGGTACATCAATCTTTCCAGTGTAGGATTTTCGGCATACCTTTTATTTGTTTGCTGTGCTCACACATTTTTTTCTAAGTGCATGATTTCAATAACTAAAATGTATATTGCAATCTTTTTGCACTCTATATTATTGCATATTTTGCATCCAATATATAATCAATCGAGACGGCAATATTATCTATATCTTTATGAAAAGAAAATACCAATTCAGTTAAATCAATCTAGTTTATGTAATTCCTTATTTTTGATTTCCTTACTGTACGTTAGGTGAACAGACATCATACAGCATTTCACGGTTTAGTTTTTTATTCAACTGTTTAGCAATAAAAATTACCGAAATAGATATTAGTTTTTTTTGTCAGTCTTTCCAAATGAAAGCAACCTAAATTAAATAAAATACTTTATTTCTGATATTTTGATTTCATAGTTAACCCTTTCAGTCCCAGTGATGCCATTTGGCATCATGTTTCTGTTCATAATTTAAAAAAAAATTACGGGACTGACATCTATTGGGGATTAATAAAAAACTATTTCGCATAGAAAAAAGTTTGAAGAATCGAATGATGTGCTTTTTGATATCATAAATGGCTATAGACAATTGGAAAAGAATTTCTAAAATGATGCCAAATTATCATTGGGACTGAAAAGGTTAAAAATTTAATAACTGAAACAAGCCGGATCAGTCTAACTGTATTTTATTTAACAAAGCTGCAATTAAACTGTTTAAAGCTTGATTGTTTTAGGGAAAATTTCTGTATTGTCCCAATTTAAGATGTAATTTATCTTTATAATATCTTAAAGCTGCTTGCCAATAAAGTATTAGGAAAAATTAAAATATTATATTATTTTAAGAACTTGCATTTTAAGTTTGGTTAAAAACACAAAAACTGCACATTTGAAGAACATGAACAAGAAACATGCCCTTAGGTGGCGCATTTGCTCGAAAAGTTTTACAATTTCAATAGTTTGAATTTGAGCGTGTCATTTACATTTACAATGATCAAATAATTTTGGGATTGCAATATTGACCCATTAACCTTTCAGAGTTATGAAATCTTCTGTTGTCCGTGTAACACAATTTCAATTGCTGGATTTTGGTTGAATTTCGCTACAGAGCAGATATCTTTCATCCTACAATGGAGGAAATGCATAGTCCACCACACAACGGTATTGTTTTGAAATCATATTTCCTCCTGATACACAAGTTAAATGGAAGTGATTGCTTACCTTCAGAGTATTAAAATGGACAATTTAACATTTTATGTGGTGTTGGGAACACACTTCTCATGAATAAAAATGAGAAATTTTAGACTTTTACTATATAATAAGTTTTCAAGCTTCAACTTCTTTATTATCTGCATATAGTTTATGCTACACTAACCAATATTTAAAATTCTTTAGTGCATGTTGCTTTTGTAGTGAAGTTCACATCAAAATGCTTAAATACAAATTAATGGCTGAATGCTCCATCCAAAGATCTCACCATCTAATACTAACATTTCAAATACTATATTTTTTTCTCTCTTTATTAACCTGACCATTTCTTTTGCATTTCTAAACCCTTTTGTTTTCAACATCTATCATCATTAAATTGAAAATATTATTTATTATGTGAAGTTACAGAATTGCTTTTGTTGTACTGTGTGATTTTTTGATAATTCTGGAATTACAGACAGTGATCAAGATTTTGATCCAAGTGCAGAGATGTTGGTTAATGATTTTGACGATGAACATACTTTAGAAGAAGAGGAAGCAATGGAAAGTGTAGATAGTGTTACAAATGAATTAGATGACCTACAACGAGTATGTATCAGTTTAAATTTATTGATAAAAAATGACAACTGTATTTGTTTTTAAAAAATTGTTTTAATATTGCCAATTATTCTTACTTTTACAGCAAGGTGTGTTATTTGAAAATTGTAAAACTAGAATTATATAAATTTTGATGACTTTGAATGATTGCTTTTATGTATGATATTGGATTATGTAATCTAGAAAGCAACATTATATGCAGGGCCTTCTGTGTATCTCACACTGTGAAACTAATTTCGAGGCCTTCCCTGAATTTTGGTTACATTTCTGTCGGTCTATTTCTATCCTTTGTATATACATATTTACCTATATAACTTGTAAGTTTAAACTGCAGACAAGTAACAAGGTTGACACCCAATGCATTCTTTGTGTGGCATTGTACCCCATGCTGCGTCTGTATTTTGGACTTTTAAAAAATATATATAACTAATCAAAAATATATTCTGGAATATATTTTCAATTTCTGTTTAATTTAAGAGGACGTCTTAAAACCATAAGGTCCATTTTCAGACTCATAGTATAGTAGTTTTGTAACACACTGGTCGCCCATTCAGTAAATTGGAAAGCCAACTTATTTTGTTATCCGGAATGACTTAGTACTGTCAATTATGAATAAATAATTAATATTCAGGGTTCCCACGGGTCCTTGAAAGTCCTTAAGAAGTCCTTGATTTTGATTTTCGTTTTCAAGGACCCCTTTATACTCCTTGATTTTAACCAAAAATCATTAAAAAGTCCTTAATTTTGGTTTTTGATTTCAAGGACACTCTAAACACTCCTTGATTTTCATCAACAATCATCGAGAGTCCTTGATTTTTCTTTTCCGCGACGGCACGCAACGTTCAAATTACGTGAACTCATTTTCTGAAACATTGCCAATGCAGTGATAAATGCAGTCAGCCGTGCGTCTAGCACTTCAGCAAACAAAAATTTATTCGACGGAAGAACCGGTTATATTTTCGCAAAATCATTTTTCTCTCTGATATGGTTGCTATAACATCTGGGGTTGGCGATTTTTCGAACAATGTTAAAAAACAATAAGTATATGTTGTTTTTAAAAAAATTGTGTTTAGATTAGTTATTTTTTAAATTTTGTCTTATTTGTTAAAATAGGCCTCGTATATAATTAAGGGTCCTTAAAAAGTCCTTGATTTTTATTTTGAAAAAAGAGTGGGAACCCTGATATTGTACTTTTAGTATAATACATTGTTTTGTCATTTATTTTTTGTTATTTTTTCATTTGTTGTAAAAAGTCGAAAATTTTGTTTTTGTTTGCTAATAAATTGCGAGGGGCATCCAGGAAGTAATTTCCTATTCTTTAAAAAAAAAAAAAAACTTGCACTTTCAGGAACTAATTTAGGACAACAAGTACAACAATTGTTTCGCCTATTTTTCAACATGGCCATCACCAGTATTAAGACACTTGTCTTAAGGTTGGATCAGCTTTTGCATACCTTCATCATATAACTCTGCTGCCTGTGAGTAGAACCAGCTATTGACAGGCATCTTCAGCTCTTCGTCGTTGTCAAAACGCTCACTGTAGAATATGAATTTCTTAAGGTGCAAGAGAAAATGAAAATCCTGTTAGTAAGACCTGTTAGTAAGGGCTTTATGGTGGATGATCAAACATCTCCCTGCAAAATTCTGTCAATACAACCACTGTGCCTCAAGTTGTGTATGTGGACGAGCATGGTCTTGATCATGAACCTGATTTTGCTCTGATAGATTTTCAATTTTCATGTATTGGTTAAGGTCATGACAAGGCTCGTTTGCATACAGCTTGAGGCCCAGCAGTTTTGATGGAATTTCGCTGGGAGTTGTTTGATCATCCACCCTTGATCTTTGCTCCAAGTGATTTTCATGTTCTCTTGCACCTCAAATTGTTGTCCTCCGGCAAGTGTTTTGGCAATGACAAAGCGCTGAAGACGTCCGTCACTTTGGATCCATTCATAGATGGCTAGAGTTCGATAACGAAGGGATACAAAATATGATCCAATGATAAGACAGGTGTCCCAATTCTGTTGGTGGCTATGTTAAAAAAAAAATCTGACGCATTGCTATACTTACAGTCAATAAATTTGTTAGTATGTGTCCTGAAAGTACAAGTTCTTTTTAAAAAAAAAAGAATCGGCATACATACTTTCTGGATGTCTGTTGTATTTATCTGTCTAATTGAATGATGTTGAGCAAAAGTTTAAATTCTTTTTGCATTTTTTTTCAAATCTGTATCAATCTATTGAATGAAAATTGGAGTTTACTCATATAATTATTTCCTTTCTATCTTACTTTTAGGAAGGAGAAATGCCTTTGAATAAAGTCCTTGCAATGTATGGTTACGAATCCAGTGTCGAATACGAAGATACTGTACAAGAAGTTCCTGAACAAGACAGTGATTCTTCATTGCTAGATACACCTGAACAAACAATGGAGAGCCATAGTTCTTCACAAAGTATGCTTCATTCTATTCATTCTCCTGGTTCAGACAGTTGTCCATCAGAATTAAGAAGAATTGACGAAGTAATTGACTTGGAATTTAGACCAGAAACGCCCCTTCCAATGAGCTCATCTCGACCTCTGTTAAGATGTAAGAACATAACACTAGTTTTCATAATGAATTGCTTGACCTTGTCTGATAGATTTGTGCTAGTTCATGACAGGTCAGACAAAACTTCACTGTTTATTAAAAATACATTTTAGTTTGTTGATTTTTTCTCATATGCATATCTATATGATTTCTCAAAAGTCTACATCTGAATAATTTATTCTTAAAGTAGAAAAATTAATTTTTTGGTTCATAGTTTCACTTCATAATTTTACACTTTATAAAGCATGGTTTTTATGTGCTTAAATTTTTAGTTGCATATTTCTTGCCTATTTTTAAGCTATTTTTATGTTTTGCTGTTTGGTTTGTCTTATGTATTTAATTACTTCTAAATTTTCATTCCCGTGCTTAATTTGTTTTAATTGCATATAAACATAATAGTGCCATCATTGAAGCTTTTGTCAAACTTCCTTTTTAATAATTTGAATTTGAAAGATTATTTGAATGATTTCAGGCACATCATCAAATGGGGTAACTTTGGCCAAAGCTAATAATTTAGTAAATACTGTCTTTAAAAATGTGCTTGCCTTTTAGGGGAAACTCTGCCTTAACCTATGAGTTAAAAAAAATATTTAAAAAGTGGTCATGTATTTTCACACATTTTACACACAACACATTTTATGCTTGGAACTAAAGTTACTCCATTTGCAGTACTCAATATTATATTAAAAGAATTTATATACATTTTATTTATTGTTAAATATTTCATTCATAGCTGTTCATCATCAACAAGATGAATCATCAGATACAGGGACGGATTATGATTACTCTCCTGATGAAGATTGGCGAAAGGTAAAAACTGCTAACTGGGTAAAAATCATTTAAAAAAAACAACATCTTCTTTTTAACAGCTTGGCATCCAATAAAATTTTTATATTAAAATGGATACATATTAAAGAAAATTAAATTTCTAAAATTTTCCGTGCACACATGTGACATTTTTTAAATGTAAGCTGAAAAGTATTTAAAATTGTGTTTATATTTACAGGCAGCTCAAGAGCTTTGAAAATTCATTTTTCATTCATTCAATAATAAAATTGACTGCATTATAAAGATCTGTTTCAGCTGAAACAGCCCTTGTTGTTTAATTTACAACTAGTTCAATTGAAAGAGTGCAGATTAATCATAAAGTAACTGGATAAATATCTAAAGTCTTTATTAAAAAAGAACAATAAAATTTCAACTGTTTATGAGATCAGTTAGCCAGGAGCGTTCATTAAACTAATTTTTTTTTGTATCTTTGGAGGATTTTTTTTTTTGCCAGAATTTGCCATACTTGAATCATACTCTCTAAACAATCAACAATTTGAAGAAAAAACAACCAAAAGCAAATCTAGAAGCCCACTATTGACAAAATCAACATTTAAAAAAATGGTGCCCGTGGGGAGGTGGTCTGTTGTGGTGTATCATTTAAGTTATGTAGGTTCATTTGGAACTCTTCTTTTACTGCTGCTTTAGATAATTCAAGTTGGACCAGATTTTCAAGCTGTAATCCCAGAAGGACTTTCTGAATATGATGATGCACCAGGTATGTTCATTAGACTTGCTAATTTGATTATTTTTGATGCTGTCATTATTATTTGTCTTCCCTCAAGGTTTACTTTTGCCGCTATTTTTAAGTAATATAAGAGTTTTTATATAAAGATATAGTGTTAGTTAACCATTTCATTGTGAAAGTCAATGAAAGGCTCATAATATTTTTATTGGGAATTTTATAAATTATTTTTTAAAGAGTTTTATATTGTGTTGTGTAAATTTGTTATTGCTTTGCTACAATGAAGTAATTGATGTTAATTTTCTTGCCTATATATTTTATTTTATGCTCGATTTTAAAAAAAGTGTACAAGTAATTAGTAGTCATTAAATGGTTGAACTAACTACCACATATTATGCAGCAAGTATGCTATCCCAAAGCAGGGCTGAATTTAAAATGTTATATATTATATAAAATTAAACTTTAAGAAAAAATTTAAAAAAATATTTTTGTAAAGTGTTTTCAGCCTAAAAAATGCAATGTTTATTAAATTTAGTTAGTATTGATGAAAAACAAATCGTGAAATTAAAATGTATAAAAAAATGGATGGGTTTATTTTCTCTGAGCATATTAAAAAGAACAAAATGTACTAAGTCCATGTATGAGATTCGAGATTGCCATACAACTCAACCTTTATACATAGTATGTTTTTTTGTTCACAGATGTATTAACATTTTATATACATAATATTAAATTATGTTTTATAACTGTTAAATATAAATTTTAAAAAATTAATTTTAGCATATGAAAATGAAGATCGACTATTATGGGATCCTTCTCAACTTACTGATGAAGAGGGTAAGCTACTTGAAAAAAATAAACATATTTTTTACCCCTTATTATAAAAAGTAAATAACAAAACTAAATTTTTTTGCATGTGTTTAGTGGAAGAATACCTCCGACTGTCCCGCCAAGCTAAAGCTTCCCCATCAATTCCTCCATCTTCCACTCCCTCAGCTCAACCTACTCATCCAATTAATGCTGTGCCTACAGGGTCTCATGTCCGTGATGATGAACAAGTAATTATATTTGTGTAGTTTATTATTGATTAGGGTAACTTTGGCCCACTTATTGGGAATAAGTTTGCTGCTTTTTACAAAATTTACTGATTTAAATGTAGGTTTTTAGATCATGGAGTGACTTCTTGTTTTTATTAAGCATCTTCACAATGAAAAGAAAGTTTAATGAGAAAAATTACAAAATTCGTTTTTCAATGATTGTTAAATATCTTGGTATTTCCAAGTAAAAGCGCCAACTTGGTCTGTATTTTAAATTATATATATTTTTTATTCATTAGACATTTCTTTGACTTGGAAAAACCTTCAGGATTTCTAATAACTTAGCCCATTCATGACATAACTGACAGGTTTTAAGCAACAAGTGTATTAGGTAATGTTTTAGTGGCTTAAGTGTGTGATTCCACCTGAAAGAGTTTTTAAACCCTCTGAAGGATAAGGTTTTTACCCAAAGTGTGAACTGGTTTTCATTGCAATAAATGTAAATTAAAATTTTTGACTCATTATAAATTTTTTCAATTGGTTTTCCAATTGTGTGAATCTACATAGGCCTCCTGTCACGCAGGTATTAGAGTAAAAAGTAAATTTTATACATACTCTCTTTAAACATGGGACTTTCTTTCCTTTATGATTTTCTTTATGTAGAGATATTCACTATGCATAGTACACATTTTGCTTTACAGGCTTTATTTTTATTGCTACAATGTGGACATAACAGAGAAGAAGCACTGAGAAGACGAAGAATGCAACCCCTACCTCCAGCAGGTAAAATAGGGCTGGTTGATTTTTTTTGTACTTTCACTATTCAGGCTGTCAACATGAAAGAAATAATAAGGGAATTTAGTGTTTCAGGAAATTTCAGAAGAAAATATTAAAAAAAAAATCTTGGAAAAATGAAAGAAAAAATAACACAGTTCAACAAAAAAAAAGCAAGTGTTTGTCCCGAAGCTACTTTGGCCATTTTTTGCTCCTTTGGTGGTCCAATAATAGAGAAATGACATTTTTAGCCCAAGTTTAACAGGGGATTCATCAGAGATAAAAAAACTGATTTTTTTAAAGTTTTTCATAAAAAACACCTTTTTTGACGTTTTTTTGGCTACAAACAACCTGCAACTGGTTCTTACTTCTATATGGGTGTTAAGTGAGTACCGATGGGCCATTTTGGAACTCAAACACCGCTCCAAAACTGTCTAAATTAGCGATTTCTGGCCCAAAACGCCATTTTTTTGTTATTTCATGTTTTTTCGCGTATGGAGCTATGATTACTTATCTGGATCTGCTTTTGAGATAAATAAAATTGAATTATAAACACTGAATAAAATGATATCATTTATATAAGATACGCAACACATACATAGATACGTAATCATAGCTCCATTCGCTAAAAAAAAAAAAACATCCACAAATTGCGTTTTGGGCCAGAAATCGCTAATTTAGACAGTTTTGGAGCAGTATTAGATTTCCAAAATTTCCAATCGGTACTCACTTAACACCCATAGAGGTAATTGAACCAGTTGCAAGGAAGGTTTACTGGTCGTTTGTAGCCAAAAAAGTAACCACGTGAAAAAACATGAAATAACATAAAAAAGTATTTTTGGGCCATAAATCGCTAATTTAGACAGTTTTTGGGCGGTGTTTGAGTTCCAAAATGGCCCATCGGTACTCATTTAACACCCATATAGAGGTAAGAACAAGTTGCAGGTTGTTTGTAGCCAAAAAAACGACAAAACAGGAGTTTTTTTTTATGAAAAAACGTTAAAAAAATCAGTTTTTGTTATCTCTGATGAATCCCCCTATTAAACTTGGGCTAAAAATTGCATTTCTCTATTATTGGACCACCAAAGGAGCAAGTCTGTGTTGTTAATGCAATGTTGCATCTGATTATGGTTATTGTCAGATATGCATTTAAGCATACATGTTTTTATAAGAAGGTTTGAAATGTTTCATTGGTTATGACGACTGGAATGTCTTGTCATAAGAATAAAATAAAAGATAAACCGTGGGAATGGTAACCTTTAATACACAAATTAGCACACATTTGAATGGTGAATTTCTGGTTAATAGGAGTATTTTGCAGGGAAACTAAACCAATTGCAGAGCCAAAATGCATGAATTCAATGTGTTTCAGTTGGATTTCACCCTTTACTGGACTATCCAATTTAGTGTATCCAACAAAAGTAGAGGACTATATTGAAAAGCTCCTTCAAAAGACTAATTTCTAAAGAATTAAAAATAAAATTGTAATTTATAAAAACCCCTTCCTCCGAAAAGGAGAAAGTTTAATGAAAGCTAAAACTGTTTTAAAAAATTGTGTAAAATATGCTCAGTTATTTAAAAATTTACATTTCAAAATATCCTACCATGATAGAAATAAAACTTGATAAAAACCATGATAGAAAAAATGTATTGACTTATTGTAGTTTATAATTTTTTTAAACAATGTGGTTTACTAAGTAAATTCAAGACTTGTCATTTATGAACATATCATAATTAGATTTTAAGTGTATTTTTCTTTCATAGTATGTTTTCCTTTTAAAGATACAATGAGTTTATGGTCTGAAGATGAATGTAGAAGTTTTGAACTTGGTATAAAGGCATATGGCAAAGATTTTCATTTAATACAACTGAACAAGGTAATTCTATTTATTAGTGAAGATGATTGTTCTAATTGGCTGTGCAGATTACATAAAATACTTAGCCCAGTTTGCATGTAACTCAAGAATATTTTAAAGATGCCTTTATTTCTAAAAAACTTTAAAACCTCTGAGGGGCAATATACCTTATTACAATACAGAGGGGCTGAAGTAAAAGTGGCTCTGGTATAGAGTTAGGAATAAGATACAAATGCTGCCAAGTCAAAAACCAAAGCAAAGGCAGGTTTGCTAAGTGAAACTATTGATCGCCTCAATATGAAGCCCAAATAATTTTGTCCTACAGACAATTTTGAAATGTCTCCCTCAGCTTGTTTATGTGTATAGTATACATAACTTGAAGTTGTAATCAGGACTTTTACATTTCATCTATAGGTTCGAACAAGAGCAGTTAGTGAGTTAGTGCAGTTTTATTATTTGTGGAAAAAAACTGAAAGGCATGATGTTTTTGCTGGTAAAAATCGAATAGAAAAAAAGAAATATGCCTTGCATCCAGGAACAACGTAAGTGAACATTTTGTATATACTTATAGGCAAGCAATTATACTAATTTTTAATCAAATCCATTTTTTTAAGTATATATATAAAAGTATTAAAAGCTTTAGTGGGTTAGGTCCATAAATCACGAGGTGTTCCAGGGGAAAGGAGTTGAATGTCTCGATGTTATGGGGAGAGGAGGTTTGTTTCTTGACTTAAATGTTGCAATATGTAAAACAATAGTAATTATCATGTTAGATTTATCTAAACTCTTCGTGAGAAAGGTCTCACGAAATTTCGCCATAAGGGAAAAGGGGGTTGAAAAAAACTTCTTACGAAGGTTATGGGCGGGCCCTTACATACGACTTAAAAAAATTAGAAATTATTAAAAAATTAGAAAATTAATAAAAATTCGATTTTCATTGTAGTCTTGTAAAATGCACATTAAACAATCTTTGTAACTTGTTTAAAATTTCTAAAATAATGTTTTGAGTGTTGCTTGGACTTTGTTTTACTTAATTTAGGTTAAGTAAGTAAAGCATCTCTTTGAAACTTTTCAATAAATTAAAAAAGATTTTCTAAAAATATTTACCAGAATTAAGGTATTTTTTTACATAGTATTTCTTTCTTCCAGTTGTCCCAGTTATTTTTGAAACTTGGTATTTATCATAGTTTCTTAGGCAGAGACAGAAATATGCTTTGCCACTTAAAACACAATGCATCCATTCCCTGAATCCTTAAGGTTTTCTAGTATGAGTTCTAATATAAGGATAGCTTAGTTTTTTCCTTGGAAATTTGTGCATATTCCTTCACGACTTTCGGACCCCCGGAGTTTCGCGAGTTTCGGATTGCTGTAGTTTCGTGACTTTCGAATCCCTGGAGTTTCGGGACTTTCGGATCAACGGAATTGCGGATTGCTTTAGTTTTGAGACTTTTGGATCGCCGTATATTTTCGCGACTTTCGGATCCCCGTTCCCCGGAATTTCGCGATTTTCTGATCTCCGGACTTTCGTGACTTTCGGATCCCCGATCCCCAGAGTTTCGCAACTTTCTGATCCTTGGAGTTTCGCGACAATCGGACCAAGGAGCTTTGCGACTTTCGGATACCCAGAGTTTCGGATCGCCATAGTTTCGTGACTTTTGATCCCCGGAGTTTCGAGACTTTCGGATCAACGGAATTTCGGATCGCTGTAGTTTCGAGACTTTTTGATCCCCGGAGCTTCGCGACTTTCTGATCCGCGATTTCCGCGACTTTCGGATCCCTGATTTCCGCGACTTTCGGATCCCCGGAGTTTCGCGATTTTCGGAACCCCAGACATACAGTTTAAAAAAAATATGAAAAATCGGAAGGGTTGAGGATATTTCCTACTTTTTTTATGGGTTACACATGGATTTACCGAATTTTGTATTTTGGTTTTTCCATAGGCCGATGGAACTTTTGAACTATCGGCCAACAATCGGCATCGGCCCATTGGCCGAAATTCGCCATCGGTCGATCCCTAATCTAAAATAATTTAACATATCGAACATTTGAGATTACTCGACAACAATTAAGCCATAAAAGGAGTTAATAATCACTGTGTCAGCAAATGTGTTTCCTTTGAAATTATTTAAAGGATGATACAACCTGTATTGTATAACAATTAGATTGCTATTTTAATTTGAGTAATTCCTTTTTAACATTTTTTTACTATGTAGAATTTTATTTTAACAATAATTTTTTAATATTTATAGGGATTACATGGATAGATTTTTGGATGAACAAGAAAATCCTCAAAACATCAGAGATCGCTCATCAAGTCCAAGCTCGCACTTACCTATGTTTGAGGATATTAAAAAGCTAACACCTTTAACTAGCCCAGAAACTAATGCTGACAGTTCTACACCAGAGCTTAGCATTAATGGATTTGATATTATTGATGGTCCTTCAAGTACAAGCACTTTTAGTAATGGAGCATTCAGTACTAGCCTAGATCATGAGATCTCTCTTTGTAAGAGTCAATCAGGTATCCCTAGTGATTGCAGTATGAACGGCGATGATAAAGTAACGAGCACTACACCAACATTACCTAAAGACAACAGCATAATTTGTTTAGATTTAGAGACTCTAGCTGTTGTAAGTGAGACCATGTCAAATCACACAGATCCTGATAAAACTATGCAAATTAATCCGCCCATTGATAATTGTTCACACATTTTGAATGACTTGGCTAGATTTCATGAAGGTTGCAATTTTAGATTTGATTATTCTAAGGATACTGTATCTATCGATTGAATCACACAGTATTTGGTTATAGTTTTCACTGTAAAAAATTTTAATATCCTTCTTTTTGAGTATATTTTGTGATTAAAAAATTATATTTATTATAATTATGTACCTGTTTGATTTTGTGTAAGTTATGCAATTTCATGATTTATTTCGAGAGACTAATTCCAAAAATGAATTTTAATTTTTATAGAAAAAAATCAGATTGGTAATTTAATATCGTAATCTTTTTTATTTGTATATTGTTACTTAAATAATTTATAGCAACTGTTATATTTTAAATTACTTTGAATTTTGTTTTTAATCAAATAGTTATTTACACATTCTTATTTATTGATGAATTATGAATCATTTTTTTTTTCATTTTACTCATTATATGCCTTATAAAATGCACCAGGTACCCAATTACGATTTATATATATAAATCATTGTTATATTTGGATGTGTATTTGTAATATGTATTGTGTCCTTTGAAACCTTTATGTTCTATGTTTGTAGGAGTGTATTTTGTGTGAAATACTAACAGCTTCATGTTAGAATACCTTTGCCTTCACTAAAACAGAATATTTCTACTAATAGCTTTAAAAATGGTTAAAACCTAACACTATGCAATGTTTCAGAATACTGCCATTATGACTATTTTTCCATTTTCCATACCATGAATATGTTAAGAAATTGTATTGTTGCCCTTGAAATGGTTATCTGTGATAGTCTTCATGCTTTCTTCTATATTTGTCATTTACCTACCCAAGTATGCATTATGGCACAGAGAATGTGCATTATGTACCCCCTATGTAAGTTTGTTGTTAAAAAGTGCTTTTGCTATTTTGGTACATATTAAGTAGTGTACTAAATGAGTGCTTAAGTTGAATTCAAAGCCTTTGCATGTATTTTTTTATTTGCTTTACTCTTTTATTATAGATTTATAACTGATACCTGATTATGGATTTATTATTTATTCTTATAATGATACTTTACCTTACCTATTCTTTAAAATGAAATCAAAGCCTATGCATGTAATCTATAAGATGTTAGTTTTACTTTTACTTATTGTCAAGTTGAATTCAATGCATTTGCATGTATTTTTTTGCTGTTTTATTTTGTTTTTACTGTTTTATGACTGGTTATTGATTTATTATAATAATATACCTTACTTATTCATTAAAATAAAATCGAAGCCTATGCATGTAATCTATAATATGTTGGTTTTATTTTACATATTGTAAATAGTGATTTATTTATTCATATAATCATGTTCTAATTTGTAAAAAAAATTCAGTATTTCTAATTAATTTATTAGGAGGGCGTCTATGAATTATGCAAGGTGGCTTTTGCAATTTTTGCCTTCTCCCCTTTTCCTTGGTGAGATTCCATCATATTTGGTTCAACCCTCTCCCTTAATCTCGTGTGAGATCATTTTCCACCAATTTTTAATTTGACTTCAATAAGACAGTTTCCAATGAACACTTCAATGTGATAGAATGGTAGCATCCTTTTGAAACTAAATTTTGAAGGTTCATTGAAACATGAATAAGCTGTGCCCTAACCTTTTAATTAATATTAGATTTTTAAAACCTTGCACCCATTTTACAGGTAGAATATAAGCCTGTCCTGCCTTCCCATTATTCATTATTCAGCTCCAATCAATGGTAAAAAAAAGAGGCATGCTCTAAAGTTGAACAATAACATACTTGATATATGTATATTAAAATCAATCAAAGGTTATTCTAATTAGGTTCCTGAAGACTCGAACATAATCTCAAAAGCAATTATTTTAATTTAAAACTAACATATCCAGAGCCATGTTCATACATTCAGAACCTTACTCGAGTCGTTTTCACCCAGCAATGGAGAAAACACAATAATTGGGGAATACCGGAAAACGTAAAAAAAAAAAGTGTTCACATACGTCTTTGATAGTTTCCCAGGTCATTGACAGTGTCAAGTGCCCACAGTTTAGAATTAAAAAAAAAAAATTCAACAAATTTCTATCTCTTTAATTGAAGAGCTTAGTGGAAGCAGTTACTAAGTGATATTTTTGAAAAAATCGAGATTATAGTGTTAATAAACATAATAACTTTAACAGCTTTTTCTTTTTCATAAAGTTATGCGAGATTTGAGCCCTCTAAACACCAAATGATTTATAGTAGCCCTCTACTGAACTCTGATATTGTTAAAAATGCTATATGTGTTGTATAATTTTAGTGCAAAAGCTGTTTCTTAAAGTTACAGCAATAATTAAAAAAAAAGTTTAAAAAGTCAGGGAAATAAAAATGATTTTCATTGATTTGTATATTTTCATATAGAAATGTACTAATTATAAATATATTTTCTTAAAAGTTACAATTATAATGCTGAACAATTACGTTTTAAGTATAAAAAAAGATTTAAACCCTTTAAGTACTCGAAAACGCATTATTAGACTTGCAATTTACTCGGGCGTCTTCGAGTACTTAAGGTGTTAAAGTTTTTTTTTAAAAATCAAATACTGTTTTTTTTTTCAAAATGTATGGGTAATGTTTATTACATGTTTATTCAAACTTTCTTTATTCAATAAAGGAAACTAAATTTCAGTTAGCAATTTACTTAGTGTTTTCAAAGTATAGTGTATATTTGTCAAATAGCAAATAGTATTTATTATTTTTTACAAGTTAACCACATTATGATACATCTTATGAGTATTTTGTCTAATTGTTGTCTGAATTGCGTCTTTAAATTTTACTTTTACCTGCCATTGTAGTTATACATAGTAGCTTCTTTGTACTAGCACTATCCAAATTTAAAAAAAAAATTGATATGTGATATGGTGGTCATATATGGTCAGTATGCAATGAATAAACAAGTGTGTTAATACCAGCCTTAAGCATATATGCAGAGAACCCTTTATTAACATGCAATAACCAATTTGAAGCCTTACTTATTCTAACTGCCTTAGACAGAAAATGCAAAGCACATAATTTAAGATTTTGATACAGTATAACACTTGTTGAAACTGAAATACCACCCTCTAAAAATTATACAATTAAGTTCTAAAATTATAATAGTAAATGTTTGGTAACTAGTTGCAATTAAAATGTTTGAGTTAAATACATTCATTCAAGATTAAAGAACTAAGAAAATAGAGACAAATCTTTGTTGGTAATTTTACTTATTGATTAAGGCATTTTTAAAATACATGTTCTGTATCAATTTAAATTAAGTTAATGATTATCCATAAATTAAAAAGCACATTCATGCAATAAAAATAGTAAATTCTTTTAAGAAATCAAACTTGTGTTCTAAAAAATTTCAAGGCTGAGAAATGTGATACTAATAATCCTGCTATGAGAGTGTTCATATTTGAGAGTAATGATTTAAAATTTCAGTATACTCCAATTCTTTTATAATTAATCCCTAATGTATTTTTAGTTAATGTAATTAAAGCCCCTATCCATATTTTTCTTTGGTTCCAAATAATGGCAAGATGTTTCTTAAAATTTAAATTTTTGATATATATTTTAAAATTGTTGGTTTCATGAGACTGCTGAATTAATAAATTTTTTAATAATTTGATTGTTTCTATAAAATATTTATCACATTAATTTCAAGATATACTTTTAATTTCATTCTATTTTACCTATTTATTTGTGTTTAATCGTAGTTGGTAAATTAAAAGGATTTGTTTTTGTTAAAAATGGTTAAGTATTTATGTTAAGGCCTAAGTGATTAATTTGGTTAATAATAGAAACATTGTATACATATACTGAAGCCTTTATAATGAGAAATACTGATTTTGCATAATCCTATTCATATTAATTTCTCATTTTAAAACTTTTTTTTTTACAAAGTATTGTATATTCAAATTTAATAAGAGTATTTATAACTGATATTACATTTTCCACCCTTATATGTGCTTACTCAAGATTAACAATTGTATTTTTTTAATGTTATGGCTAAATGTTGGAAATAGGAAAATAATTTCCTGCAATTTTCGTCTAGTATTTGCTTTTAATATTGTTTATATCATCCATAGCGTATTTTTTTTAGCTGTTATCTACAGTGGAATTTGTAAAATGAATTTGTGACTATCATAATTTTTTAAGTTAATTTTTTCTAATAAATGTAATCTGAAGATTAGTTGTTCTTTTTTCTACAGTTATACATCTTCATAAACTTTTTTTGTTGTTGAAGTTTTTACATTTAAAGCATTTATCTGCTGTTAGTCTAGAATCTCAATGAAACAATGTAATAATTATTAAATTAGTAGTTCAGTTTTGATTTTAAATTATAACATTTGACTCATTTGACCTTTTTAAAAAGAGTAATGATTTTTTTAGCATTAATTAGGCAAATCAACAGACAGTTTTTCTTAACTTAACAAGTCATTGTATTGATTCAAAATTTTCTTAACTTTTCCAGACTACTGAGTACTAAAATATGTCCATATTTTTAAAATTAACGTTTCTTCATGCAATTAGTTGTTAAGGCTGCAAGAAAGGCTTTTTTGTTTCAATTTATTAATTTTCTTGTGTTATCAAATTGTCATAAAACCTAGTTCACAATTTTTATTTGAACATTTAACACTTGATACATACAGCAATAAAATCATTTCTCATCAGACTACTGTAACATTGTAATTTCAGTGGTTAATTTTTAAAACTTTCTTTTTAAACTCATTTAGTTCAATCTGAAACTAAGAAAATTAGTTGAATATCAAGAAATTATTAAATTTAAACCTCAATTTTTGTATGTTTTGATAATTTTAGCATCTCTTGTATTCATACTGATAAGTTTTAATCATGATATATTTTTTTTTATAAAATGTTAATTTCAAGTTCAGATTATTCTCTATTTTACAACTGATATTTGAAGCCTTCATTGAAATCATTTGAATTTTTTAAATTAAAATTATGAAGAACACATTGCTTATCATGAAATATGAATCTATACAAGTAAACAACAGTTTAGATTATCTAATGTTTCACAGTTCCAAGTATGGGGAGTTTTCATATTCTATTATGTCTTAGTAGTGTATGCTTAAAGTTAATTAAAAAAAGGCCGAGTGAAATACTGGCAGATTGATTTGTAAACTTACATGACATACTTTGTGAGCACACAAAGGCTATTGTTGAAATATTTGAATGTTTTTTAGGGGAATCTCCGCCATAGACAATTATGACACAAGTTGATCAAGTTACCTTCTAATAAAATCTAAAGGTTTGACACTTATAAAAAATAGGGTACCTAAGGATATTAGTTCTAAAAAATCATTGAGATATAAAACACGGGTTCGCCTTGGTTAAATAATAAAAATATTATTTTAACTTAATCTGAAAGAGAGAAGTTAAGACTGAATTTTTTAGCTTATGAAAACACTTATAGTCAGAGTGAATAGAAATGCATTTATAGAGTTCTGTTTTTTCCCCTGCTGGATAGATTAAAGAGGCTACGTATTGGTGAAAAGCTTAACGATTGACTATTTGAAAGTTGGACCCATTTCAAAAGTGAAATCCTTTTGCGATTTAACATTTTAACCAACAAAATTATAAGTTTTATAATTTTTTTTAGAGGATCTCCGTATAGTTTCATTTGTATGCATACACTCTATAGATTGACAATGTATGTTGAATGATATTTGTGCTTCAGCTCACTAACTTATAAATGAGCCATGCAAGTTTATAAAAGAGAGGAGGTGTATCTTAGTAATAGTATAAATAAAGATCAGTTATCTTTAACTCAATTTGTTAAAAAACGTTTTTTTTTTGTGATTGATTGCTCCAAATAATGCTGAATTAGATTAAATGATTTCATATTTTCATTTATGTAATAATCAACAACCACCAAACTCATTAAAATTTCAACGTGCAACAAATGCTTATAATTTTCTATTATTAGTTTAGCAAATGAAATTAATGAGGACAAATTTTGGGTTCCATCTAGCACCATAGAGGTCATATGGATACTTTATTCATACAAGTAAACAATGTTCTGCCGTTGCATAGAGGGGGTATAGGGCACCAACGCTCTCGAAAAATCTGCTGCTAGATCGAACTAAGGAGGAGCCTTTCATCAGCTACGCATGGGAAGAACAAAGCACCAAGTCCATGAAACTCTTCCATTAGATTATGACGGCAGCACCTCTACCCAACACAGCAATCAAATGAAAGTTCCTACACATGATATGCCTCTTTCAATTCTGATATATCTCTACTTACGGGATAATCCCATGTTTGGTCACATTCTCAGTTCAAATTAGGTTCAAAGCTTCAAAGGAACCGTTGCTTTGACAACTTCATACCTCATTTCCATCGCTTGAAATCTGATCCAGATGTCATCCAGTTCACTCGCATCATTGTCAAAAAATAAGCTTTTTTTTGCTTAGGTCAGATTTGACGTTGTAATAATTGTGATAGCCATTTTCTGAACAAAATGTAATTTAGTAAAAAACTTATTCAATAATTTGAATCTTCGCGTAGTTCAATCTTTATTCTCTAGATTGTGCATCACTAGTCTAATTCCAGGATACTTTGCCTTGATAGCTCCGGATATGTGACTTGCAGAAGGAAAGTGGTTTTAGTATGATATCTTCTCAATTCAGCCATGGACCGACACCAAACTTTGTTCTTCCCACCTCGAAAATGTCATTAAACTTAGAATGCCTTTTTCAACATTCTTCATTATTTTGGATTGTGTGATGATAACTTAAGGGTGAGGTCTTTGTCAGCAAGATGATTCTGGTAGGGGTCTCTGCCCCACCCATGTGATTGGCTTCTTAGCCGGGGCTCCTCGGCCTACCCCAGGTTGGGTTCGTTCTTCGTGAAGGCTGTTGGAACCGCTGGAATTGCTACTGCCACTGCCAGGGGGAGGCACTGCTGCAATGCAAAAGTTTATATAAACCATCACACATTAATTCATATTCTTCCCAAAGATAAGTTTGTGTATACATTAATTTATTGAATAATAGTATTAATACTTTTCATAATATTTTTACTTTTGTTAAAACTGTCTTCATAAAGACGATATGTTGACAATCGTAAAACTTCCCAGATGTAATGATTAAACTGATTTATTTCGTGTTATTATAGCATATTTATATTACACTACACATATATTACAATACATTTATTATTTATTGTGGGATATAATATGAGTTTCAAAAGCTAGAGTTTTTAAATATTTAGGGAAAATGTAATTCATCCGTCAAATCCATTTAATAAGTTCTAAAAAGTTCTATTATTTTTTTTCATAAAAAAATAATGCATAAGGCTTTTACTATATCAATAGCAAGTTAATACACTTCGTTACTCCAAATATTTTGACTCTATAAGACATTTGATGAGAAAAAAATGTTTTTACCTCTTTTAACAGGCCATATTTCCAATAGATATTTAAATATTTCGATAGGTTTCCTCAGTTCTGCCACAGGAGCGCCAGTTTCTGTATGGCACATTACAACGGGTCCAAAACATATTGCTAGACTCTGGCTGCTCATCTTATTGCGATCACTGTGTCCAGTCACCATTTTTAAGTGATCCATTAGGTACAGCACTGTACACTGCAATGATAATTGTATAACAATAACTCTTAGATCGAATTTAAACATTATCATTTGTAAGAATTTATTATACTTCAACAAGACATTTCATTAATAAGACCGGGTTGCATCATTTAAAAAAAAACTTAACATAATTGTTGAACAATACGTTTGAATTCCATTAATTGGACCTTCAGATAACCGACTAGTACATTTGCACTATGCTTAAATGATCTAGGCTTATGCACTTTAGATAATACAATCACTATTATTAGAAGCCTAAATAAAAAAAAATATTGCTTCATACATCATATGATAGTTAAGATTTTTCCTTAACTGCTAATATATATAATTTTTACATATTCGATAACTAACAATTCAGCAAATCTTGTTCGTGTAGCTCTAGTGCGACGATAATACTAACCTAACCTCGTTCTTGTACAGTCCTGTCCGTCTCGATGTGTTTTATGTTTGTTCATATTTATTTATGCTCGTTGTCATTTTTATTTTAAATTAAACAAGTCTATAACTTTGTCCACGGGTCTTTGATCATATGGGGCTTTCATCACACATTTCATTCATGAACGTTTCGTTTATTTTTAAAGACGCATTCTCTCCCTTTATAGTGCAATTTCGTTAAAGAAGTTCGCATCAATACTTCGTAGTGCTAATTCGATCGCTGCCGAATCGCGTACAGCTGCACCCATACATACGGATATGGCAAAGGATCCAATTCAAGTCTATAGAGTACAGCAGGTTAATGCATTTAGATGTAGTCTAGCACTAACTTAAAAATGTAGTACCTCTTTACGCTGGATCTCATTAAAACATGTTGTGTTAATATCAGAGGCAGCATGGTTTATTTTAGTTGAATTAACATTGCACTAGAGCTACATGAGGGCTATTAGAGTCAGGGATTGTAATTTTGCACCGTAGTCAAGTGACGAGGCCGATATGGCACCAAACTCAACCCTATTGCAACTCCGTGTGCTGCGTAAAGTATTATACTCCATGGTTCAATGAGCACTCAGTTTCTCCAACAGTATCCATTTAGTGTTCTTATTGTTATTAAGCTATTATCATTATTTTTGTTACAGAACAAGATTTATAAAGCGATTCCAATACGATAATAGCTAAATTTTAACACATTTTACAAAATGGTAACGATATTTTTTAAAATATAAATTTAACAAAACAGTACCCTAGAACAATTTGATTAAATGGCAAAAGGCGTTTGACTAATAGGATAAATAAATCTTAGGCAACGGGAACTGTTTGCGCAAACGATGTTTGCGTGGCCGAAATATTTTGTTACAACCAGATACATCCGTTACCTTTGCACAACCATCTACTTTTTTTTTGTTTCTTATTATAAATAATTGTTTCCTTAGTGGTTACAAAACCTTTTACAAAAACTTTTTAGATGCGTCAATCTCATGAGTAATATTGTATTCCCTTAGTGTTAAATAAGATAAAAGTTAGCTCTGCAAAAAGTTTTTAGATGCGTCAATCTCATGAGTAATATTGTATTCCCTTAGTGTTAAATAAGATAAAAGTTAGCTCTGCAAGAATAAATTTATTACATATTTGATTAATTGAAATCTGCTGTGACATTAAACATATTAATTTCTAAATAATAATTGCAGTGGATACTTATATAAATTTGAATGTGCAGTTTTCACATCATTAGAATAATTGTCTAGCCATACCTATATGTTCTTTTTTTTTAATACTAATTAAAAAAAACCTCATAAACCATCACATACCTACACTGCTGACATACCAAGAAAACAAAGTCCTAGTTTATTTTTAATTTTAATGCAAATTATTTTTTCTGCTTTTGCAAATTTAAACAAGATTTTTTTAAATCACCTATAAGCCTTTCTCTTCTTTTAAAAGTAAACTCATCATCAATCTTGTCCTGGAGACTTTATATTTGTCGTCGGCAAAATATTTTTTATTAGAAACAAACCAGGAGTTTTAGAACCTCACTCCCATTGACCCTTTTCAAGACTGTGCCACTGCGCAGGCCCCCCCAATCGATTGCCGAAAAAGAAATCCTTCAGCAGGTCCAATGCCAGGCCACTGTACAAACACGGGACGCTTTTTCGGCATGTCATTGGCCCCGGGAAGTATTGACCAATCACCGGTGGGAAACTATTGACCCCCGATCGAAAAGTAGATATTTATGCAACATGTTATTTTTGAGGGAATGGAATTTTCAATTCGTTTTGACATCATTTCGGATTCCCGTCTGTAAGCCATCTTACAATAAATGATTTAGAAATATCATTCATTCAAAGAGAAAAAAGTAAAAGAAAGGGTCGCTCTAGAATGGAGTTTTCTTTGAGTGTGTCTGTTATAAAACGGGATGGGATGTATGAAAAGGAAACCGAATGTTTTTTTCACTTTGTAGCAAATTAAAGTTTACTTGCTTTAGTTTCTCTCAACTTTTGTTTAAAACTTTTATTAATACAAAAATCCAACGACACATTTTTTTGCTTTGTGAAATGCATAACTAACCAAGAAATCTATTTACGGAGCCAGGACAGTCGTAGATAGATTCCTAATGCCTTTATAATCCAGCAGACACTGACACATGCACTAACACATAAATTATTTTAACACGTTCACGCCGCGGCAAATATCTACGTTTTTACGCATAAGGCGGAACTTCCTTATACCGTTACGCTTCGTCGAAAACACTTCACGAGTTCGAAAGCGCTTAATGCGAGATCCCAATTAGCGATGATCACAACTAGTGAAAATACAAGTTATATTATATACCGCGAAAAAAAGTAACGACATATTGCCCGTATTATGTTTGGAATGTTTTGAAAAGTTGCATAGATATAAATAAATAATTTTTATCAATTTAAAATATTGAATGTTTATAATACTCAATATTTTAAATATAATGTTAAGAAGAAATAAAATAAACTTATTTTTTAACGACTTCTTTTCTGAAAACAAGGTACTCACGTGTGATGCACGACCCCTCACGGTATAGTCAAGTGTGACCCACCGGTGGGTCACACCGTCCCACGGAACAGTCAAGTGTGACCCACCGGTGGGTCACACCGGCCAGTGAAGGTGTAAAGATAAAAAAAAATTCTGCAATCTTTCTAAGGTTTTGATGACTATTCTTGGTACTTACTCGATTTACTTTTGGTAGACAGTCTAGGATACTGAACATGAGTTTAGCGTTGCCTTCAGGGTCATCTGGTAAACAAACACTGAAACCATCTACGAGCATATCAAAGAGACCTTTAGTAAATAGTGGTTCTGGTAATTCTCTTAAATAATCTTTCAAAACACCTAGAAAATAAGAGTATAATGAGCCGATGTCTGGCAAAAATATCAAAACTATGCATATAGTTTAAAAGGATTTTTTAAAAATATGAAACTGAATTGGTAAATAGTTAAAAACTTAATTAAAACAGGTGTGGTTTTAGATTTTGCTTTATCAGCTTACTTACAATCAAAACTGTTTGTGCAAAATTTTTATTATTATACATTCTATCAGTAATAAGCCCTGTACAGTTTAAAATTGATCGATACATGAATCATTCTGTAATTTTTTTAAAAAATATATGAATCGATTTAAAAAAACTTTTATTTTACTTTCCATTTATTTTAAATAGAAGATAGTAAAGGGGCCAAAACTTACTTGTTATAACATTTATATCCGGTACATGTTCAATGGATAGATCCACATTGTGCGAGTTTCTCTCAAAGGCATCCCTCAGGGTCTTCTTTCTGACGGCCGATCCACACAAGCGATAGATGCCAACAATGTCCAGTCCTCTCTTCTCGACCTCTTCAGCGCATCTCTTCACAATCAAAGGAACAGAGAACCCGGAATTCTCACGAATCACCAAGGACTCCAAATCCACCCCGAACAACCCAGTTGGGCTCTGCGAAGGCAAGCGTTGGAACGTCTGCCTGGGATCTCTGTACCTCAACTTCAGATACAGAGTCCCTCGGGGTTCCATCTTCAGGGCGAGACTGTGCGAGGGCGACTCTCTCAGGATGGTCAGCAGATGCACAGACCCCTTGTAGCACAGTTTGTGACGCAGCTGCGGGTCCCAGCTGTAAAGCAGGAACGCCACTTCGGTGTTATCCACCAGCTCCAGCTCGAAGACTTCATCCCAGTCGAAGCTGTGCTCCCCGGTGCGAACCACAGTGCGGGCCTTGTGGACCCGATCGCATTCGATGACGCAGTAAAGGTCACGGAAGTGGTCACTGTGGCTGGCAGACCGCAGACCACGACCAGCTAGAAGGTGGACCCAGAGAAGCCCGCTGAAGCCATCCCCTCCAAGGACTGTTTCAGAGTCCTTTTCGGGTCGGTACTTGAGGAATTCGCGTGGATTGAGGGTCAGAAGCTGAAGACGTTCTTCTGATGGTTTGACAGGTGTGGGGTTGGGGATTTGTCGTAGGTATTCCAGGATATAGGGATGTCCCAGCAAGCTGCTTTGGGGTGGGTGGGGCAGAGTGTGGCTGGACAGGTCAGTGGCCGAGCGGAGCATCGGGCGCCTGGTGTAGAGGGTCGAGACCGATGTTGTCATGCCACGCTCCTCTTCCTGAAATATAATGTTACAATAAATACTCTGCCATACTAAGCACATAATAATTGAAGAGCTTAGTGGAATAACGTGCTACGGGGAAAAACGAGGAAATATTATAAGCTTTAAAGTTTTTAGTTTGCACATAGATTCTTTGAAAACGGTAAATGCAAACGATTAAAAATTACTTAATACATTCAAAGGATGGAGTAACATTGACCCGAAAATTTCATTTTATTTTCAAAAAATTCCCATAGCGCATTCTTCCACTAAGCTCTTCAATTGGTATCAAGCATTTTTGTAAGAAATTTTAATCGCTTAGTTTATTTATCTATATTTGATGGGTATCTAATTTTAAGTGTATGTTACCGGAAATAGTTTGTCTAGCTCAGCTTCGTTAAAATTAACGAAGAAAATTAAACTATGCTTTTGTATTTTAAATCTCATTTTATTGCTTAGACATTTGAATTATCTAGATGTACTATTTCCATGCTTAGTTGTTCCATTTCTTTTCTGAGATAATAACTAGCCAAATGAAGAGGACCTTTAAGTTCCATAGAACTAATGCACTAGTTTTGGTATCCCAACTTTCGTAGAAGTATTGCTTTGCCATGTTAGTCCTTTTTTTCCAGGTAAGGGAATCAACAAAACATCGAAATGAAACAAATTTGAATCGAAAATGTTACCAAAAATATATAATTAAATAACTGGAAGTTTTAAAATGCCCCAAATATACAGTAGATGGCTACACTATTTTAAAAATTTATCAATGACTAATTAAAACAACGGATGATATTTTCTTTTTAATTTTGTTTTAAATCGATGTTATGATGATTCCCATACCTGGTGAAAATGGGATAATGTGGCAAAGCAATTCTTTTGTAAAAGTTCCGATTTCAAAGCTAATGTATTAGCCCTATGGGGAGTGACAGTCTCTTAAAAAAATCAAATGGAAGCAGCCATAACTAGACACGCAGTCACTTTGTTTAAAATTGAGTAGCAACTGATGATTAGAGATGCGAATGAAGCACATAAAATCTAAATCCGGCACTGCAAATATACGTACAAAGGTCATACATAATTTCTACTCAACATCTCATTGTTTCGTAAGGGTTTTTAAAATAGAGTTTCTACGTATCTGGGGTTGTATTCTAGAAAGTGTTTGGTTCAGTTTATAAATAAAAATCTAATTTATTCATCCGAGATATATTCAGGTCAATATTACTTTATATTTTAATTTTGTTGAATTACTATAGTGAAAGAGCCATATATACACGAGAGATATTACTGATGCAATATAAAAAACAACAGTAAACTGTAAGAGAAATTATACTTTTTCAATATATTAAGTTCTTCCTCGGTCTTTCCTATTTCGTGAGATAATCGTTTCTAAATTACAAAAGGCAATATCATCTTAACTCATCGATTCTTACACATTTCATAAATTGATAAGTTTTCTGAACGATTCTGATAATTCCTTACAAAATTTTTCTTTTTTGGGACATGACAACCTCATTATTTCATATTAACGTAATACCTTTTGAAATCGTTTTTAAATGAATTTTCATATTTAATAGGATCTTTTTAACATAATTGATTTACTTTTCCTTTTGATTATTAATAATTCTATTGATAAATTTAAATACCAAAATTGTCGCTTGGTTGGATTAAATATCTTGAAATTATAAAAATATAGGTATTAGTTGTAACTCAAGATTTAGAATAAGAGAGCAACAGACGTAAATAGATTTAATGGAGTACAAAAAACGAATAAGTAGCTGACAAAATTTCTCTCTGATGCGAGATTATACGCTTGAGATATGATAATCCGACTAGATATAAATGATAAGGATACTTATCTTTATTTTTCCCTCAAAGATTTATTTGTTCGTCGGGCGAGTTTAACGTTGTAGAAAAAAAGAGCAGATAAATTATTTTTATGTATTATTATAAAAGAGTTTAATTCTTATTTTATAATTTCGTGATTATGACATTTCTTCATTGCTAAATTTCTTTATATAAAACATTTCTCAAAGTGTGTGGATGCAATTGTATTAAAAAATTGAGTTTTGTATTATTTTATATTTCTCAATTAATGCACGAACATGGTTCGAAATTGGATACCGACTAAAAAACCACCACTTCTTTAGGCTTCTTTTCGAAGGGTCCTCAATGGGAAATACATATTTTAGAGTGAAAGCAAGATTAACTTTTAATGTTTCAAAGTTGTGTCAAAAAGTTAGAAAAAGCCTCTCCTATATATTTAAAAAGTAACACGATATTTATGTGGTTAAAAAAATATACGCTGATAATTTACTTTTTGTATCACGTCGAAATATATTATTAATTGAAATAAAATTATAAATCAAGAAGATTTATTTCGGTAGTTCTGATTTTATTCTGAAAAACATCTTAAATCAAACGCATTCCCATTTATTTTGTCAAAATAGTTTGAACATTCGCCAAAATTCAAGCAGCTAACTACAGTGTCACAAAAGGTTATTAATGTATCGAGCTCAGAGCTTTATGCGAAGGCACTTTAGATAAGGAAAGATGCTAGTGTCATTGACTTCCTTAACAAGCGTTATGTGTAATTTTTATTTAACCATTTAAATAGTTACCATTCAATTTTTCTCGAATAGACACAAAACTGGGTTATGTTTTGTTATGTTGTGTAACATAAACAAGAACATTTCATAGAATGAAACAATGAGACCTTGCTATAAATGACTTTTTTCTCGCGAGATTTCTTTCAATTGAAGTGAGAGAAATAGTTAAAGTGATAAGGAAGTTTTCGTATTTTCCCTTAGGCAACTTGCCAAAGAACGATGAATTAAAAAATAAAAATCCCGTTATTACGGTTTATTAGGCGAAAAAAAAGCAAGTGGGAAGTTTTGTTTTTATACCAAGCCTCGCTAGTTTCACATTTCTTGGTTTTGGGCCATGTTTGTTTAATTATTTTCATCTGTTAAAGCTTAAAAGTATAATAAAAGTCGTTGATGCATTAGAGCATATGAGTGTGTTAATTGTCATTTTAGAAAATAAAACATTTTCACGTAACATGTCTCGGAACTAATCCCTATTTAAAATATTGTTAAAACTAAAGTAATTAATCTTTAAATAATAAATTAGTTTATTTTAAAAAATTATTCGTAATGAATGTACCCTTCAACTGAAGCAAAGTTAAATCTAGTAAGTTATATTTCATAAATTTTACAAGCTACTAATTTATGGTAATTGTTATTAGTCTAAGAACTTCGAAATATTCTTCAGAGATATTCATGGATATAAAAACTCAAATTGAAACGATGGACTAAATTCATGGTTAAAAAATATCTAATTTTCCGAAGGTATTGTCCCCTTCATTCTTATTTGCAATAACTATTTAATCTTCGCAAAACTAAAGAGTTTTGTGAACGATATCTTGGGCCCGTTATTAACAATTAAGCAGCTAAAAAGTGTTAGTTTTGATTTTGAGTATTCAATCTTAAAACATAACAGGTATCCCGGACGGAAACAGTTCGCTGTAGTTTAGAAAACGGAACTGGTGTATATAATATAACAGCTTCTGTTATTTCCGACTAATGCCCCGTTTACTGTATCTTGATTATCTAATTACCTTACTTTATAAGAATGTTATATTTTACTATTCCATCTTTATTTGTTGTTTGCATTTCAATGTATTTTTACTTTAGTTAGTGGATATTAAAAAAATACCATCAGTATGAATTTTATTTTTGTTTCAAAATAATTTTTCAAATACTTGGAAAGAGACTTGGAGCAAAAACTAAAGTTAAAGACTTGAAGACTTGGATTATAAAGTATGTGCAAAGCCTAATTTGTTTACAAAATGTTGCGGCATCAATAAAAAAAAATTGCCCCAACATGATGAGATGCCCAGTAATTCACTCTTGTCTGGCATTAGTCAGGGGTTTCTATGACAACCAGTAAGGGGGGGAAGTGACCTTGTGGCTTCTTATTTAATTTTAACATAATACTTTTTGCGTTTATTCAATTTACATCCATGCCCTGATGAAAAAAGACGTTTGCACGTAGTTGGTTGTTACTAATTATGTTTTTTAATCAACCAATAAATCCGTTTAGCTGGAATCTAGGTTGCTTTTCGCATTAATTATAGTCGTGGCAGTTAGCTAGATTAATGCATTATTACTATTACTAATTCAGAACCAATTAAAAGTTTATATCGTTGAATGAACTGCTGAACTACAAATAGTATGGAAGTAATATGAATGATGGTATAAATTGATTGAAGATTTAATCAATTGTTAGATCAATATTCAGTCAATATAATCCCCCCCCCCCCCGTCTGGGAATAACCTTATATCAATATAATAGTCTGAGAATATGCCTCATATTTGATGAAATACTAGGTTCAATATCAGAAACTTAGAAACAGGTTTCGACTCAACAACACATTATCTTCAGATCATTGTGCTTGTGGAGTTTCAATTTGTGGAGATTAGATATATATTTTTTGTATCCTTTTTCGGCAGGTGAACCAATGTATCCCAGAACTGGGTTAGGGAACTAGCTTACGGAGCCTCAGCATGTTTTTTTTTTCTTCTAAAAAGCGAACAACTCGAAATTTCATGAATATACTACCCAGACGTTTGTTTCGACACAATTAGATACTACAGGAAAACCCTTTTCACCGACAAGGAATATGTCCGTATTGACGTTGGTTTCTCGAGTAGTGGCAATCGGAAAGCGGGTTCTTTGGTTCTTCTTCCGCACTTCAAGCGACAGACTGTTTCTGGCTTGAATCTCGATCATAATAAACCCTTGTGCCGCGCGATAGGGACCAAGACAAAACTGGTTTCTTCACACCAGTTTAGGCGATGACTCCCCATCTTCGCCACACTGAACTGATGCAGACAGATTCTTATACAATCAAGGGGTTCTTCCCCTGCACTTTTCAAATAATAACTCACGTTCATCAAGGTGCATGATTAATCGGAGAAAGCAGCGAATCGGGGGTTGCCATACGAAGACCAAAATTGAACTGAAACGCATGGTTTAAAAAGTTAAATACTGGTTTTCAAGAGCGTTCGCAGGGCGGAGCTTAAACCGATCGTATCGCGGAGCCAACGTGCTCGAATTCGAAGAATTCCTCTTTAATTTAGCTCTAAGGCTGACTTTACACACGACGTCTATTAATGGTATATGAAGAGTACACGGGAAAAACCGATTGATTTTGTAGAGAAGTTTCCTTAGCAGGCCACTTTGGCGATTATAGCGAGTGATCGACTAAACTTGTGTCAGGAAACTAGTTCCTACCACGGAGTTCATAGCTAAAGTAATAGGGCGGTAGATCACGTGACCTCCAATGCTAACGACGGGACGCTCAAGGAGCTCCCAGAAGAGCCCCGATGAAGCCAGTGTTGTAGGTCCCGTGATCTTCCACTCTAATACTTTAACTACTATCTCTGTGGTTCCTAGCTACCAAGATTCAGGCGATTGGCGATCCCGGCGCTTGGACCAAACGAAGAAGAAAAAGAGAAACCGGTTTTCTGTCGCCAAGCAGACAATTGCGGGCGTCCGCCTAATAAATCAATCGGTTCTTCCCGTGTACTCTTGATATGTGTTGCACTTGCCTGTTTGAGCCTGTCGAGCAGCGACTCTGCAGAGTGTGCGCTGCGGGGTAGCTGGGGTCGCATGGGGGTGGTGCGTCGAGTGCGGTCGTAGAGCGCGGAGGTGGAAGGGGCCCGCGTCAGCCACTGACTGTACTCGGCGGACGTGAAGATCGGAGACGTCATGCGACGAGCTGCAACAAAACACATTCAATACTCGGCTGCTGTACACTCTTAAAACAAACGAGTGAATTTAACTCAGTGTGAGTTAATTTTCACTCTTTTCAGTGTCGAAAATGCACTTATCCTATTGGAGTGGATTTCACTCTTTTGTTTAGTTAAAACTCCGAAAGGATCACTCCAAACGAGTGATTTTAACTAAGTCTGAGTTAATTTTCACTCCTTTCCAGTGTCGAAAATGCACTTCTCCTGGATGAGTGGATTTCGCTCTTTTGTTTTAAGAGTGTAAGAAAAAAGGTATGGGGCAGCGTCCATAAATTACGTAATGCCTTTAGGGGTGAGAGAGGGGTCAAGCTGAATGTCACCAAATCTCACTTGGGGGGATGAGGGAAGGGGAAAATCTCGTAATTTTTTTCTCGTGAAAAAAATCAAGGTAAAATTGCAAAAAATGCAGTTAAATAAAATAAATGATTCATTAAAAAAATAGTCAAAATCGCATCACGTATTTTTTTGGACGCCTCCCATATACAGAATCTGAGTTTTGAGAAATTGAAGCTTGTTTCAGTATAACGAAGATTCATAAGTTTGATTGAATATGCGGATTTAAATAAAAATTATATGGAGTATTTTGGGTTTCAATTAGATATTTTTTTTTCATGAGTGTTGATGTTAATATTAAAAAAAAAGCCAAAATTGCATATGCTGTCGTCTTTCTTCCAGTAGCAGTACTGTTCAAGCTCGCTAATTCGAAGATCTAGCTGCAAAAGAACCCCGTAAAGGCGGAAAAGGGTTGGTTTTGAAATACGTCAGTTTATGGCATGAATGTTCCGTGACTGTAGGTCTCCGTCCCCTGCGAGAGTACAACAAAAAGAAAATGGATTTATAAGTTTTTCGCTTCGCTTTTCTCTACAACTGGTGAACTTTTATTCGTAAACGAGGAAAATCCATTGCACTTACGTTAAACGCTCTATGTAGTTGATAAATTTATTAGTTTTATAAAATTTACAATAGCTCTTGATATTTTTCACATATCTTTTAATGATTTTAAAGCTAACTGCTTCTAACCTTTATCTGTGAAATATGTTTGTCTGTTTTTAATGTGTTTTCTTGTTTATTTTATTTCCAAATTGTTTGTTCAATGTGCATTTTAAACTGAATAATTAAAATATAGAGCAAGACATTTAGTGGGCTGAGAGGCGGGGGTTTAGTATCTTAATTCCTCCCCCCCCCCAGGTATAATATTATGATCATGTCTTATTGTTAAAAACTCTTAAAAATACGAAAATAGAAAAAAAAAATTGAATTTTTTATTAAATTAACATTAATTAGTTAATTAAATTAATTGGCTTAATTTCATTAAAATCGATGATTTTTAAAGCTTTTTTCAGAGGACTACCATAGTCGCAAACAGGGGTAGACTAACATTTTAAACTTTTAACATTTGTAAATACAAGCGGTTAAGTACATAACTAGAGCCGACTACCTATATGGTGGAATGACAAGTTTTCCAGATAAGAGACAGCAAATAATTAGATAGCTTTGAGATATTTACTGTCTGTCTACATTTTGTTGGTTTCTGGCTTGTAAATACACAACTTTGGTCGTTACAGGTTTCAATTTTATTGTAGAATTGTGCATGCTTGCGTTCAAGCAGAATTGTGCATGTTTACGGTATTCTAAATGTCAGGCAGTATTAAATTATTAATATTTTTGCGTTATTGTATTGATTTAAAAAAATTTAAAGTATTTAATTAGTAAAGGAGCTATTTGATAAAAACACACACAATTAGGTTAGTGTTTGCACTTATGGAAGCAATAATTCACCCAAAAAATTTTTTGTTTGCTTACTGTGCCAGGAATCTCAGTTAAAGGAAAAAGCAGTTTTACAGATGGGGGGGGGGGGGGGGTATAAACGGTATTGGGTCTCGCCATTCCTTGCACATATAAATGTTTCAATAACTTTATATTTTTAAAGTTGTTAATAGTAAATTAAAGACAAAAAAAATTAATAAAAATAAAGATATTTCTGAGCGCCGTTTTGGAAATACTGAGCTATAATTGATTGGTCTAGTCTGAAGAGAAAAATACGGAATGTCTAAACTTAGAATGCAGTTGAAACAAATTCACATTTCTGTAACATGATCATAAAATATCTAATTTTACATATTTTCTTTACGATGCATCCCGAATGGATACCTTATGACTAAAGTAGGTAAGGAGTACTTAGTCTAGACATAATAGGAGACAAATTTGACTTAGACATTGAAGCACAGATTGATAAGGGGGCGTCAATAAATTAAGTAACGAGTTTAGGGGTTGCGAGGCGAATATCTCCAAATCTTACGTGGGAGGAGAGAGGAAACTCTTCAATAGTCACGCGTAAATTTTCACAGCAAAAAAAAAAACAACGTAAAATTGCAAAACGTTTAGTTAAATTCCAGTAAAATGTGTTTCTGGACTTAACTTATGCAAATTCTTACAGGAGAATATTTATCGAGGCTTTTTTATCCATACTTAAAAGTGTTAGAAAAAAACGGCCTTTTTTTACATACATTGATCGGTGTTAGTTTTTTTTGTTTCATTTTTCTTGATTAGTTTCAATTTAGACCAGAAGCAGTTGTTAAGATGTATTCTAATATTTTTTCGTCGTTTGCTGATTTAACTATATTTTATATTTTATTGTAATATGTTTACATTTTTATAAGTCTACAAAATATGCAGATTTATGATATAATTATTTATATTTGATATCGTTGATTATTTATTTGATAAATTATATCTTCAATTCCCTAAAACATATTTTCTTTATTCTAATAATTTTAATCGGATATGCATATGTTATTTTTTCTGTAAAATCAACTGATTTTTTTACAGTCCAAACAGTTTTTTTTACAGTACGATACATCCCAAATGGATTCCTTATGACTAAAGTAGGTAAGGAGTACTTAGTCTAGATATAATAGGAGACAAATTAGTAATAGATAATAATTAAATCGATAATAATTAAACAATAGATAATAATTAAATCTGTAATAATAAAAGAGTCTGTCTGTGTGTCTGTCTGTCTGTGTGCATGTCTGTGGATTGCAAAAGACCTATTTAGACTGCTCTAAAAAATTCGAAATTTTTAATATAGGTTCCTTTTAATACCTACGTGTGCACCTGAGGCTTAGTTTTTTCAGATTTGATTGTGATTTTTAATTAATATAACTAGTTTCAAAAAAACGTCATCCACATGGAATTGCGGGACCATAACAGGGCTTTAAATTCATGGACCGGGCCGAAACGGGGACTTGACGCCATCCTATATTAGTTTGATTGAGGTTGGTTGAGATATGCGCTCGCCCTAAGGCTGCTTCATCCTCTATTAGTGTTTGCTTTTTTAAGTGTGCATGCGCCAACACGAATTTAATTTTGTTTTGATTTTGAGTGTATTTTCACAAGTAAGCATGCCTCTAAGAGGAAGCAATGCGAAGTTAACGGGTTCCCAGTAAGGCGGGACCATACTGCTAGTAGATAATAATTAAATAGATAATAACTAAACAATAGTGTGGTTAACTACCCACCTCTATCTCTTCTTCCGCTACGAGTTGCAGGCAGCTCCGGGGCTGAGAGGGCGCCATCGCTGTCCGACTGGGAATCGTACGGCATCAGCCGCACCGCCGACGCCGGCTGCTGCTGGGACACCTGCTGGAAGCGCCGGAAGTCCATCTCGGACATCCGGACGCGGGGCAGGGAGTTGCTGCGCGCCGCCCCCGCGCCGTAGCCCCTCGGCAGGGCGAAGGGGGCCCGGGGGACGGTGCCCCCGCGCCCCCCGAGCGTCGGCTTGTCCGCCTCGGTGTCCGACGCGCTGCCGTCGAGCGTCGGCCGACGCCGGGTGGTGAGGGTCGCCATGGCCGGGGGCTGGATGGGCTGGCTCATCTCGTCGGCTGCCCTGGAGGGGGAGAGGAAGGTTGTTGCTCAAGGCTAGTTTTAAATGATTGCGTTATTAATTGAGATAACATATTCACAGAACTGTAGGGAGGGGGGATTGATTGATTCCCGGAAATTTGGTTATGAATTGTACACTCTTAAAACGAACGAGCGATTTTAACTCAGTCTGATTGATTTTCACTCCTCCAGTCTGGAAAATGCACTTCTCCTTTTGGAGTGGAACCTTTGTGTGTTAAACCTCCGACAGGATCACTCCAAACGAGTGATTTTAACTAAGTCTGAGATAATGTTCACTCCTTTCCAGTGTCGAAAATGCACTTCTCCAACTGGAGTGGAATCCACTCTTTTGCTTTAAGAGTGTACTTATCGCAATTTTGTAATCCATTAACAACTAGCGGGACTCCCTAAATGCCTCTGGTTTTTGGATGTCAGGAAGGCCTTTTTGGTTTACATGAAAACCCCAACTCACGCCTCTGAAGAAAATCTTCTTGACTGTTTAAACTTATTTATTGACGAAGGGGCAGTATAAGAGACGGGATATGTGAGCTTTCGCCAAACATTGCCACAACTCAGCCAAGAAGTTGCCGAAAACATTTTGACCCGATAGTGATTGGTTTTGTGTGACCACGAGTGGATACGAGTTTGTGGATACGAGTCACACGCTTGTACCGCGAATGAAGAACCGAAAGAAAAACCGGTTTCCGGTCGCCAATCTCCGCCAAGCAGACACAGTTACGCAAAGATTCTAAAGAAATCAGGCGGTTCTTCCCCTGTACTCTTCAATTGATTTGCCAACAAGATGCCGCTGGTTTTGAAATGGCTTGAAGGGTTTTTTTTTTTTTTTGGTGTGCCCGAAGTCTCGCCTCTGCTACACACATTATTGGTTGTTTAAGGGAGGACACGTGCACATCAGTGTCTTTCTTATGCCAGACTTTTCTTTTTTAACGGGTTAGGTTTTAGGTTAGGTTTTTGAATTATCTTAGCACTAGAGCTACACGAGGGCTATTGACTACGGGCGTTGTATTTTAGAAATACAGTCAAGTGAGCCAACACCTGAATAGGCACCCAACGCAACCGTTAAGGGCGACATCGTACGCAGCGTTACGACTTTGGATCATATTTAACGTGCACTCCCCTACACGGGGTATTATTCGTCGGACAATTCTGGCTGCACGGGCCGTTTATAGGTCGGCAGTTATTTTGGCGATGCCCGGTCCCGAATCTGGGATCTTTCGCATGCTAGGCGAGTGCCTAACCGACTGGGCTCCCCAACCCCCCCCCCCCTGTTTTAACGGACTAATGTACCTCGTCTCACTTCCTCAGACACTGGAGATAAGTTTTGTTAGGTTGAATTAAGATCGCACTAGAATACCACACGGACTTGGTATTTTTAATTTTTAACATGGGTTAAGTAATGAGGCTGACTGGAAACCTTATCGCGACATTGTATGTCGTGTCAAACATTTTCAACGCGACGAATTCAACGTACACAAGTTCCATATGCACTGCGTTATTTATTATGAGGATTCTTTTTGTCTAGCACGATCCGTTTATAAAACGAGAACAGAATTTGTGAGGGTATTCTCCATGAGCTTATACCCTAGTTATATCTAAATATAAAATTTAGGTGTAACTCAGTGCATTGAAATCTGTCATTTGTGTATGGTTGCGTCTTGTGTTATCCTACTTGACGATGGTTTATAAGCGGGTCCTTGCGACCAAGCACACAAGCCTGAAAATATATGTCAACCAACCAATCAGTGCATTGAAATTAAATTAGAAGAGTCCCTGTAGAACTTGTTTTTCTACTAGGATAGTTTTTATGCAGTGAAGCGACGATACAGGATAGAAATCAATTTAAAAATTAATTCAAAATTTCTTTTTAAATAAAACTAAGAAAGTAATCAATGTAGAGGCAATTGCCCTATGGGCATGTTCAGTCTTCTGAATTTGCCATTTGAATAATGTAGTTATTAAAATAAAATTAAAAGCTTTTCAAACGTTTTTTTATCAGGTAGTGTATATAATAAAATGTTAATTAATTTTTATTAAAAAATACTACGTCTGTCAAACTAATTTTAAGTTCGGATTTGTACTACTTAATATTAATATAAAATATTTTAATTAAAAATAATTATAGATTGCATTAGTATATTAGAGATTAAAGCTTCTTATTGCCACTACAGAGTTCCCGTAGAACTTGTTATTCTACGTGGATAGTTTTAATGCTGTGAAGAAGCGATGCAGGGGAATTTTCGACCCATTCTTTAAATACACACAAAACATGCTGATCAAGTCATAGTCACTACCAATATAGAATTGTGCTAGAGCGTACAGAAAATTACCTAATTTATGCACCTAGTTTTGATACGTTTACTTCAAAGCCCAAGGCAATTTCGGGTCCTCTAAAACACTTCCGACATAAGAATGATACAACTTTATTTTAATTTATGTTCAACAAAATATTATTTACGCGAATGCTACTTACAGTAAATTGACAAACATTTTTAATTACTTTAAATAATTTAAATAGATGAATATACACATTTACACTCTCAGAAATAACACTTTCATTTTTGACGATTCATGAATCCTCAAGAATCATTTCGTTAATTTTGATGATTGTTTCGTCAAACTATCACGTGACTTGAGTAAACGCGAATCCTCACTTTTACAATCGTGATATGACGATTCTGCATCTTGATTTTGAGGAAACTGAATCTCATTGTTGCACTCACATGCTAAAAATTGCCGAAATATTTCTTTAGATTAGACGACATTCAAATCCTCATAAAAATGACGATTCAAATTTCTTCACTTTGAGGAAACGAAAACTCGGAGCATTTGCCAGTAAACGAATCATCAAAATTAAGGAAAATTTCGTCGTTTTTGAGCATTCATTTTTGAGAGTATGTCCCATTTGGCGAAGACTTCTTTTACCCATCGTCATGACATTTTGTACAGTTTCTTCCAGTACTCATTTAATTGGACAATGATAAACTCTCTTGAATTGGGTCAAGCTTTTGGGTTTCTTTTTTACTTAGGAATATTTACATTTTATAATTCAATATAATTTTTTTCTATCCCTCTTGCTTGTTGTTTAGGCGCATTGTCCTTCTAATTGATTTCATACCCAAGAAGGTCCTTCTTGGGTATGAAATCAATTATTTGGTTCCACAGGTACTCCATCACTTCTTTCGTGTAATGACTGGTAGCCAGAACAAAATATCTTCCGTCCGATGATGTTGGACGATGAAGGGTATCAGTCCTCTCTTTTTACATTGTTGCAAAAAAGTTCTTCTATTCACAGTTCTCTCAAAGAACACCGGTTTGGACACATTCCATCCTCATCCATGGCGTGCCACTTCTTCAGGTTTGGTTTGGTTTGAATTATCGTCGCACTAGAGCTACACGAGGGCTATTGGCGACGGGCGTCGTATTTTAGAACCACAACCACTTCCTCAGGAGTGCAACACGCCTTTGCAATCCTTATCTGCCTCAATAGCACTTCCACCAGCAGAATCGGGATCATACATGAAATAAGACCAATGACGAGTTTCAGTCTTGATCAAAATGGAATCAATTTCCGATAAATTTTTAAGAATTTTTTCTTTGTTCGTTGTTTTTGATCTTATATATGTATTTCAGAACCATTTTTATTCTTAAAAGCTTTTAAATTCTTGTCTTCGCTATGATTTCGTGCACAAGATTTAGATATCTTCAATTTCCGTTTGATTCGACGCATTAAATATCAGGTTTCTTTTCCATTATTTTTTAAACCCTCGTTACAAGAAGTTGAGTTCTTTTTCTGAACTCCATTTTTGAAATTTCAAAAAATGTCTATGTTCTCAGTTCGCCGTACTGTTTTAAATGGTGATATATCGTTGCTTTTGAAAATGTTCACTTATCTAAATGTTTAAAGACTACATTCTTTCATATTCTGCCATCGAAATTAAAGAATTGTACAATTTCTTTTCGAATAGCGTTCAATAAATGAGCTGACATGATGAACCTTGTTGCAGCAACAATCAAAGTTTTATATCATTTTATAGTGTGCGTGATCTACGTTCTGCAGGTAGTATGAAAATTTGCATGTTACAAATTTCTCGCATTAGCTAAGCCAATCAAATTGTCTCATTATCATCATCAAATTGTCTCATTTGTCTTAAGTACACTGCGACATAACACGCTCGTTAAATCGGTGGAGTAGAAAATCCTGAGTAAGAGCACGATGGCGCTACTGGTTTGCTTTGAGTGACAGCTCAGATGTTGAACTTGTCACTTGACCATGGTTCCAAATTACGAGGAGCAATTGGCTGTATTAAATACCCATGGAGGCTAAAAATAGACTACCGGAAAACGTCATACAACCTAACCTAACATTCCCTCTGCCTAGATATAGAAGGCTATGGTCTCCTCTGCACTAATCGTGACGTGTTTTGTCTTTTACATTTTTGTCTCAATCGAATAAACTACCTGGATAACTCCACGCTTGAGACTAAAGAATAAAAAACACTAACCCACGGACGCTTTCGGATGATCTGAAAACTGTTTTGCAAATTTGTTCAACGTGCAAAGAAAGTCAAATAAAATACAAGACTAACAGCCTGGAATCTTGTATCATGTCAACCAGTCACGTTACCTCCCAATTCTCTTAAATATTTATTTCCCTTTTTTTTCGTTTTAAAGTTATTTAACAATGCCGCGGACAATATCCTCATAATTGAAATAGCTCCAAGGCACGCTACTATTAACTTTCTATGTGTGCTCAAGTTTACTGCTTATTCTATTAAATAAACGAAACATGCAACCGCCTTAAACGGTCAATAAATCAGCCCGAATCTAATCACTCATCAAATTTTATTCATGAACCTTCTTCTGTAACATGGAATCCCCAACAAGTTTAACGGAATTCTTTCTCTTAGTTTTCCAACATTTCAGGGCAGTTTATTTTCTCGCTAGAAAAGTTTTTCCGGAGCGCCCGAAACAATAGCCGGGAAATAAAAAGAGTCCTTTATTGCTTTCGCTTCTAAAAGACGAAAATTGGAATACATTAAACGCGAAGATTCCTTCCTTGAGCCCGCCTACTTTTTTTTCCCGCCAAAAAATCAATAGGATTCCGAGGGTTGGCAGGGTGCCAGCCCAAGCACACTTGCAGCACTAATCCTGCCTAGATAATCCCACTGCTGCTCCTAGGGCAAGAAATTCCCAATGGTAGCACAAAGCACTGATCAAATAAAAAGGAATTGACTTCAGTTTTAGGAGAGCACACAGCTTTCAAAGTTGCTCGTAATGACATCTAAATTTAGATGCTTCCGAGACAAGTGGATTTGTAAAAAGGATCTACCAAACTTTAAAGTGCTGTTTTTATTGCTTTGTACTTTTAATGCAATAAATCAAAGTAGTTAAGCATTCTAAAACTATTTTTTAATATTTTGGTTTTTGGACTAACCGTTGAAGTATTGAGTTTTTCAGAAAAACTTTATAAAACAGTTTATTATCGACAACTATTAATGTCCCGAATAAAGCAATAAAATACTTAGTTGTGAAAACTTTCAATGTTAAATAGAGTCAACAAATTTATTCTTACATTACACACCAATGTTAACATAAAACGTGACAAATATCCTTTACAAAAGGCGTTGTTTGTTTACCTTAACGTACCCATATTTATTTCCGTTATCTGACGCTTTGAACAATTTCTTCCAAAACCATTTTCAATGTAAACATAAATAAATATAGTCAGAAAAGCAATTCGAATAAAAGTACGCTTTGTCGATAGCCAGCAATATACATTTGAATTCAACAATTGCGTTTATCTCTGCGTATAAAATCTTTTAGATATATCATTGGATTGTTGGAAAAATCGTTTAAAAATGTACTTTATCGTTTTTTCAAATAAGAATATTTTTTTTGATACATTGGCTTTCGAAATGCAAATAATACGTAGTAATGTAGAATTCAAAACTCAAATATATAAAAATGTATGTAGATGAAACGCAATAAAAAAATGTGTAGTAAAATAGTGATATAATTTGATGTTCTCAGGCAATACTTATTGATATATATTTTTTAATTTACATTCTCCCACCCGATCTAATATTCTGGTTTGTATGCTTATTACGCAAAAAATATCTGTAACAAGTTGCACCCCTTAGTAGTGGGGCTGAAATAAAAGCTCTAAATTGACTTAAAACAGCACAGTAAAATTGAATGTTGATCCAATATTCATTAATGACTATTGGGTTTTATAAATGACTAATGATGTTTGTTCTTGATCTCTATTATGACAAACGACAGTTGTTTTTAATCATAACCCAAGATCATTGTTATCTTATATTATTATCTATTGTTTTGAAACTGACCTAATCACAGATGCCATTAATTGAGCAATCACACTAAAGACCTGTAAAATATCTAACAAGTTTAGATCCTGAAAAGCTCATGATAATTAGTTGTTCTAAATTACTGATACGGGTTTTCTTAAGGTAGGCGAATACCCAAAATTCTAAAATTTTTACTATTACTTTAATCTTTTTCAAATTTGGCATAGTGATGTCAAATGTAATGAATAATACTATTTCGGCATTTTTTTAAAATTTAAATATAATTTATTTTTAACGGTGTTTTTTCTACTAAAAAAAGAGGTTTACGCTAACAAGTCTACCACATTGAATTTTCTTCCTATAAACATTAATTATGTGTTACGTTCTTCGTTTTGAACTGATACATGCAATGACCCTCTAGATTTACATACAAATTACAAGAAAAGAAGTTAAGAAAAATGTTATAAATTAACCACAAAAAAAGGATTTTTTTTCGATTAACTTACACTTGGACATTTTTTAAAAAAAAACTTGTATATTTACACCGGATGTTAGAGGTTCATGGCACAGATATATATTAAAATAGCATCTGTGAAAAATTTCAGGTAAATTAATGTAAAACTTTTTATGTTAGGAGTGTTGGCGTAAATCCCTTTTTTTAGTTGAAGACACCGTTTAAAATAAATCAATTATATTTAAATAAAAAAAATTGCCCAAAAAGCATTGTTCATTATATTTGCAATCGCTATGCCCAATTTGGAAAAGATTAAACCAATAGTAAAAATTTTAGAATTTTGGGTATTCGCCTACCTTAAGTGTCTTCCTTTGTCTTTAAAATATCTTAAAGAAATTGCACTTCCCTATAACCTACTATACAAGCCCAGAACAACTTCTGCAACATTACATTAGTATTTAATAGAATTTTTTGTCAAGAGCCACCTTCCTCCTTCCATTACACTGAAGTGCAACACTAATAAATCGGTCTTTGAGTGCAAGATACACATCTAATCAGGAAATGGAGTAACGCGTTACTTCTAACAGTTACTTTTTTACGTAAAGCCGATAGATTTTTTTAGAAAATAACTTACTTTGTTATTATTTTTTAGCGGTAACGAAAAAGTTCGTTACTTTTCCGTTATTTCTCTTGTCACTCTTCAAGGATATTTTTAGCACACAGTTCGGCTTATATTTAATTATTTAAAATGTAACTTGACAAGGTTGAATTTTACAAGGTTAAATGAATTTATTTGTTCTTAACTTTTTCTGATTGTACCTTTTTCTTTAGCCTAGATTCTCTTTGGAAACGGTAAGATGGCTAAATTTTAATGTTTCTTATAACTTGAATTCGCTAAAAGTAAGTGTGATTAGTTACTTTTCATATTAAGTAACTGTAACTATAAAAGAGTTACTTTTCTAAATAAGTATCTGTAATAGTTACTTTTTTAAGTAACTTTGTAATTCCTGCATTCAATTTGGGGCTGGGGAGCCCAGTCGGTTAGGCACTCGCCTAGCATGCGAAAGGTCCCAGGTTCGGGTCCTGGCAGCGCCAAAAATAATTGCAGACCTATAAACGGCGTGTGCAGCCAAAAATGTCCGACGAATAATACCCCGTGTTGAGGGAGTGCACGTTAAATATCCTTCAAAGTCCTAACGCGACTATCCTTCAAAGTCCTTAACGGTTGTGCAGGGTGCCTATTCAGGTGTCGGCTCGTCACTTGACTGTGGTTCTAAAATACCACACCCGTCGCCAATAGCCATTGTGTAGCTCTAGTGCAACAATAATTCACACCTACACTCTCAGAAATAACACTTTCATTTTTGACGATTCATGAATACACAAGCCTGATTTCGTTAATTTTGAGGATTGTTTCGTCAAACTATCACGTGACTTTTGAGTAAACGCGGATCCTCACTTTTACGATCGGGATTTGACGATTCTGTATCTTGATTTTGAGGAAACTGAATCTCATTGTTGTACTCACATGCTCAAAAATGACGAAATACTTCATTAGATTAGACGACATTCAAATCCTCATAAAATGACGATTCAAATGTCCTCACTTTGAGGAAACGAAAACTCGGAGCATTTGCCAGTAAACGAATCGTCAAAATTAAGGAAAATTTCGTCGTTTTTGAGCATTCATTTTTTAGAGTGTAACCTAACCTGCATTCAACCTACCTTCTGGGTCTCCCCCTTCTCTGCATAGTAATCGACATGCCGGACCCCGACCTTCTGAGGGGCCTGCCAAGCGAATAATATCGGTCATACGCATCGGACCCTAGGGTCGAGATCCGCTGCTCGCTCTCTGTCCTCAAGAGCCTGGTGGACCTGGTCCTGAGGTTCGGGTCCTCTAAGTATCTGTATCTTTCAGGGAGACTACGCTCGCTACGAGGGGCTGGGGCCTGGTTTTGCTGCGGGAAAAACAAGCGGCGAGGGTCTGTGGGCTCTGCGTGGAAAGTGTGCACCTGAAAAGAAAGAATGGGGGTTTGGCAAGGTTCAAAAAAACTCAAATTTTATACCATTTCTATTTAGTATGTAAGCTTGGAAAGCATTTCCTTCCCCCATCCACGAGCGTGGTTTTCTTGGAACGGGGTGATTTGTAGCCGTTTCGTTTTTTTCCCCACCCTACATGGGGAAATACTAACTGTTTTGATTGTAAACCTCAAGCGCGCTAGGATTAGATAAGCAATGTCCCCCCCCCCCTTTCGTAGAAAACCCAGTGAAGGGATGGGGGAAGAGAGCCTTTTCGAAGCTTACATACTAAATAGAAATGGTATAGTAGAGGAAGGTGTGTCCAACAATGTACTCGACCTCCTTTGAAACTGACTCATCTAACTCTAATTGTATAAATAGCTTCTAAATAAGTAAAAACATAATTTTGCCTTATTTATTACAAACATTTATCTAAGTTGCACAATGAATTAGTAGTTACTAGGGTTACATTATACCCTAATATAAGAAATACTAGGTTACTAATAGTAAAATAGTATTTCTTTTAGGAAATAATTAAAAATTTATCACGAACATTTAACTGGGAAATGGCCGCCCACGAGGGTGGCAGATTCAAGAAATTCGTTATCCTCGGAGAAATTTTGACTGGCGAGGATGGGCGGTTTTTAGAGTGCTGGGTTTTGGTATAGTTTTTATTGTAACTCTTTAACGATCAGATACTTGTCAAGAAAATGGGTATAAATGTGACTATTTTTTTACCCTGTAAATATAGGTGTATGAATAAAATATACATACATGTTCATTTCTAGTTTGATTTAATCTTGAAAAAAAAGTTCGTTAATCACATTGGCATTTTAATTGACAGATTTAAGCTAATTTTAATCTTATTTGACCATTACCATACTAGACAATCCAGCCATTGGTGTTTTTTTAAAAGTTAGTTTTAACCTTATTGGCGTGTTACAACTGAAAACTCCTGCCCGAATGTATCACGGTAGCCAGAAAAAGAGGGCAATACCTTGACCCGTCATTTTCAAGGGAGCGAGAAGGAAGGGGTTAATCACTTTAAAGTTTCTTTTGTTTGTATCTTTCTTAAACGTTTCAAAGAATACGTTGCTAAATAAGGATACTTCTCTTTACAATTAATGTGCATACGTTATTAATTTTTGATGCATTTTTAATAATTAATAAGCGTACCTAAATCGTTTTCAATACACTACTATTTTTCCATAGTTAAATTACGAAAATTAAATTAGGTATAGATATTTTTTAATTTAAAATTTTTTAAAAATACCGCATTCCTCTGAATTGAAGTTTTTTTATGACTTGATATGAATTTTTTAAAAATATATTTTAGAACTAAACAAGGATTTCATTATCTGATTTTTACTGATAGTTTGTTGCAATGGACTTATGAAGTATGAAAATTAAATGAATACACTTACTAAACTTAAAATCCGTTTTTTTTAAAGCATGATTTTCTTACTTGTTCGTTTAAAGCTTGCAGGGTAGTGGGAAAAGTAGGGGGTTTGGGCTGACGGGTAAGCACTGTCTGGGAACCACGCTGTTCTTCCCACAAGACTCGAGCATCTTCGCTGGCTTGGGTCATATTGTAATAATACGGAGCAACCTACAAAAGAAACGAAATATATTTACTAAAACGGTTCTACCATTGTGAAAATGCCTAAAATTCTATTACACATAAGCCCCTAATAATCCAACATATGTTTCCTGAAACCGTCACTTTTGACACTATAAGTGGTTTAAAATAGAACAAATTAAAAATAACAAGAAAAATTTTCGTGAAAACAATAATAATATATATATAAATGTAGTCATTTTGCAGTAAAGGAAAAATTACGTTAAAGGAAAGGTAAATGCATTTTTAATAAAACTTTTTTTTAAATTTTAATAGAAAGTGAGACTGGGTAATCGGGTGTTTTCTTTATGAAAGTAATTTTTTTAAATACAAATGTATGGTTAAAAAAAACTACGTTTAATTGCGAAAAACATGAAATGATAAACTCTATAAACCTTTCCCAGTTCTGCCGTGGTAGGGTAAACTGCATCAAGTAAAATAATGATTTTCACATTTCTTGTAGTCACTCAATAATTTTAACCCCTCAAGAAAGTTTACAAAAAGACTAATTATTTCAGGGGAAAATGATCCAATTCCTTGTTGTGGTTACTTCAAGTTTACCTGCTCACGGCAGAACTTACTTTTTTATTACTAAATACTTTTTAATTCTTAATTTAATAGCAAATTTAAAAGCCACTACTTACATCTGGCTGCTGTCTCTGGTTAGCCAACTGATGGTGCGACTCCAACATAACCTGTGTCCTTCCAGTATTCCCTCTCATCCAGTCATTACCTCCTGGATAGTCATCCGCGGTCTCCTCCACAAACTCCTTCTTGACCACGACCACAGGTGGTCGGACCTCATCCATTGCTGGTCTGGCAGCCATTGAAGCATTCATGCGACCACTAATTCGAGACCTGATGGTCAGCACAAGACGACGTGGAATCGACATGATGATGACAACGTCGTCGAGGCTCACGTGGCGCACGTCTACGAGGTTTACAGCCAGAATCTCATCCTCAACCTGTCCAAAAAAATAACAGATTGATGTACACTCTTAAAACAAAAGAGTGAAATCCACTCCAGTTGGAGAAGTGCATTTTTGACACCGTAAAGGCATGCATATTTACTCAGACTGAGTTAAAATCACTCGTTTTGAGTGATCCTGCCGGAGGTTTAACACACAAAGGATCCACTCCAAAAGGAGAAGTGCATTTTCCAGTCTGGAGGAGTGAAATCCACTCAGACTGAGTAAAATTAGGAGTGTTTGTTTTAAGAGTGTAATCAGTTAAATAAACTCTTGACGATGTAATTTCGTATATATAAATGGAAACGGAGGTGATGTGTGTTTTTATAGATATATTTGAACACTTTAATGGGTAAAATATTGTTACTGAACAGAATTTTTTCATGATAAATGTTTCATAATGATATTTTTTTGTTACTTTTAAGAATTTAATCGTTAAGAATGGTACAACTTTTCTCTCTATAGTCTCATTTTTTAGTATCTGTGAATATGAATCCTTTCCCGTTAGTGTATCATGTATGTACGATATAAATGTTGTGAATAAATATAGTGAGAGAAGAGGCATGGCCAGAAATTTCTTTGTCATCATGATCCCTTTTTCCACGTACCGATTTCATCAATAACAATGAATTAAAAAGGTGACTGAACCAACTCACCTTGAGCAGCCCACTGCTGTAGACAGCGCTCTCCAGCGCAATCCTCGATATGAAGACCCCGTCGCTCTGGGTCATCAGATCCCCTTCCCGGATGTACAACCCCAGCGTCTGCCCGGGCCGCTTGACAATCTCCACAAACTGGACCACGTGGCTGGCGTCCGCGGCCCTCAGGTACCGCCTGCAGGCTTCCGCCCCGACCCTGCCCAGGCTGGCAGGCTCCAGGAGCCGCACCACCATCTCGCCCCGCTTCTCGACGGCCTCGGCGCTGCGCGGGTCGAAGTCCTTCTCGACGGCCTCGATCTGGCGGAAGATCTCGGTGGAGATGCCGCTGACCTTGCGGAAGTCGCTCTGCACCACCATCTCGGGCATGAGGCGGGGGGCCCCGCGCAGGATGGGCCGGGTCGGGGCCCCGCGCCGGAACCCGGAGCTGGGCTCCTCGCACATCACGTGCGACTCTACCTCTCTCGTCTCCTGAAACAGTGCATTTAGGAAGTCAGTGTCGTATATATGGTTTGCTCAAATATAATCAAGAACATAGAGTGCTCAATAGTATAATAGCTTAGGAATATACACTGCTCAAAACAATTTGGGGACCACTTTGAGTGCTTTTGTTACCTTTCAGTCTCAAAATTTATTTTTTTTTCTAAAAATCTCAAATTTGTGAATAGATTCAGTATGCTTCCAGAATGAAATGGTAAAAAAGCAGACTCGAGGTGATTTTTACTGATAGTTTAGAGCAATGGACTTATGAAAATTATATGAACACACTTACTTACTAATCTCCGTCTGTTTTTATTTTTAAATTTTTTTTTGAAAATCTTAATTTTTTAAACTAAAGTTTAAGGGAAAAATTGCAATCGCAACTTTTTTGAATGAATTTTAGTAATTATTTTTTTCAAAACTTAGTTGTTAAGAATAGTTACAATTAACCTTTAAACATCTAAAAAATGCATGCATGAAAATGTATTTGCTAAAATTGTTTCAGAGTGAATTTTATTTTTCCATGCTTTTCATATTTTCCATTAAAAAAAACGTTATTTAATTCTTCTAAATAGATGATTCTTCCATCTTATGATACATAAGTGCGAGCTTAACTTAGAAAAAAAAATTGCAAGCTGATGGGGCTGACCAAATGGAATCATTGGGGATGAAAGGGATTAAACCATGCTCCCCCCTAATTGCTGTGAACAGCGTATGGCATACACGACTTAAACCCCTCAAAAACTTATTTTTAACCTCAATTAAACTCCAGAATTTAAATTATCTTTTTCACATATCTTTAATATTACTTATTATCTTTAACATCCCAACAACATCCCAGCGGCGTCACTGAGTAGAGCCGCTCAGCGTTCCCGTAGAACATGTTTAATCAGCATTATTTTTTTTTTAAAAAAATGACCTTATAACCTTTTCCATCATTGATCCTTACACCTAATTGGTCAATCGAACGGAACAAGCAATGATAATCGGTAACTGTGAATGACTTCGCCTCTTCCTCCCGAAAAGAAAACAAGCCGAAAAGTTCTCTAGATGTCAGTAGATTGCAATAAAGACTTTTAACGTCTACGTTTCCCATATTGACTTATTTTTCTACACATATATTTTTTGATTCTTTCCCTCCCAATGATTCCATTTGGAATTATCAATCTTGAGGTTTTTCTCTCTCACTAAGTTCGCACTTATTTTAAATAAATGTCATTAAATTTTCATTCATTTTTCGATTTCGATATTTTCTTGTTGTATCGTTAGATGGAAGAATCATGTTCTTTGAAGAATTGGATATCGATTGTTGTACTTAATTGAAAATATGATATACATAATAAAAATAAAATTCATTATTTAAGAATTTTATTAAATAAATTGGCTGTAAATAATAGGTCAATAAATAATTACAGCACTTTGTCATTCGCATATTAGAATTAATTTATTGTTTTTTAAAAACATTCCAACGAACAAAAAAGAAATTCAAATATTTTGAAGCAAATTGTATTAAAGTATTATTGCATTTAAAATACTATCTTTAATTCACAACAAATACAAAAATTAAACAACTTTGACTGTATGCACTGTAAAAATGAGTCACTTTCTATCCTTTATTATCATTAAAGACAAATTAATCAAGCAATTACCCTAAAATGAAAGAAAACATAATAACACACTACCACCATTTAACGACCGAAACATATAAATAACTAGTAACCCAAACTAGAAAGCTGATATCTAGGATAAAGATCACTAGGACTCAAAACTAGGTCGTATTGATGTCCTGGTATCCTACTCTGAAATAAATAGTTTTCCTCCCACATTTAAGGTAATTAGGAAAACGGCAGACGCTACTATTTTGATTGATGATTTTTCAGAATTAGTTGTAAATAGGTAATGACATTTAACTGAATAGTTAACTGAATATCCGTTTACGAAATTTATCTTTTTTTTCCTTCTGTAATGGTTAACTGAACACGGATAAAAATAAAAACTTTGATGAATGGATGTTATAGTTCTTTCACCCGGGGTTATATTTTTAGCGGTAAAAGTTATATCCTTCTAGTGGAAAAGACATTAATAGATATTAATGACTTTCCAGTTCTGCGACTTGTATTTTTTGTTTTGGATTTTGTCATCGAAATAGTTTTGTTTGATATTAAACATTTTTGATTTAAAAAGGAATAAAAATTATTAATACGCTTTTATAAATCTTCTCCAATGTCATTTTTTTATAATTACATTTGATGGTGATGAATGATAACATAAATTAATTTGAAACGTGTGCAATTTTATGTTTTCAAACTGACAATGCAGATAGTATAAATAAATTTGATATGCTGAGACAAATTGGTAACATTAAATCATTATTCATGAGATTATTTATGGAATTATTTTACAGCATTACGCTAACAATGTACTAAATTCTGAAAAAGGAAGACTACTTTAAAATGCTACACTCTATTATTGGTATAAGTTACAATAAAACAAAGTCACATAAAATATAAACTTTTCATTATTTATGTGAAATTCCTTTGAAGGACATTTAAATATATCTATTATGAATGTTTAACACTAAAAATGCTTTTATTGCCCCATAAACATGCTACCTTTCAACTCAAACGCTTTCACAGAATTAGCAAATAGACTCCGTTTACCAATAAACGATTCTTTTAATAAATGTTCATTACACTTTGTGTGGATGAGATACGTAGAAATCAACAACTGTGACTTAAAATACGACTCCTGTAACAATAAAACACAACATTTCATTTGATAAGTTTTCCCCGAAGAAGTGTTAGTAAATACCCTCCGAATGTAATAAATACCCAATTCTAGCGATAAATATCCCGCCTCTGCAGAAATCAACAGCTGTTATTTAAAGTTTTATGGCGTTGCGTGCCTAAGCCCCATGAGAGCGCGGTCTGCATACACGCTCGTCCATCAAGCTTCAAAATCAAATATTCTATGCAAACACTACAGCGATCTAGATTTATCTTGTTGCCGGACACAGAGGGAGGGACCGGATTTATCTGGATTTTAGACGCACAGCTGGTGGCTCAAAAGCCAGATTTATCCAAGTTTGAATTGCAAAATGAAACATGTGTTTGGATAATGAAGAATTTTTGGGTACAGGTTTCATTTGATTCGAGTGGTGCCTAATTCATAAAGAACGACTGGATTTATATTTTGTACTAGAAGCAAGAAGCACGTAACGAAGAGCATAATTTGCCTGTAGGATATTTTAGAATGATTTTTTGTATGCAAATGAACTAGGTGTTTAACAAATTCAAATATGTAGTATTATTTAAATTCTACATTTTTTATTTCATTACTGATCGACTCATGAATAAGCAATGATTTTATCTAGCTTTTAGGGAGACAGAACGGGAGATAGATCGACAGATTTATTAGAGATTGAGTTGCAAAATGAAATATGCTGTAGGAATATTCGGAACACTAATTTTATCCTCATGGGCTTGATTTGATTCTGAGGACGACTGGGAGTCAATAGGCGCGTTTACATGATCCATCGAATCCATGTATTGAAGAGCAAACTTAGCAATTTTTCCCTTTTGGGGATTTTCTCCCAGACAGAACCGGAATTGAAGGGTTCATTGGGGGGTTTCGCAAATCCTCCAATGAAAGAGGGCTTGATGTTTCATACCATGGATTCGGCCACAGACTATCATTTGGGTAAGAAATCCTGCTCGACCTCTTCTCCCCTAATGGGGATTTTAACATTCCATGGATTCGTGGCTCATGTAAACGCGCCTAATAAGTCAGGTTTGGTTTAATGGGAGCATTACTTTTTATCCTACCCAAAGGTTTATTGGATTGAAATCTTCTACTCAAAGACAAGTTCAAATGACTACGAGTATCCATTCCAGAAGTGAAATATAAGACCCCATTCCATGGAACTGAAGGCTAGATTAATAATCACTTAGACACCGTCCAACAACAATAAGCCAAATTTAACAGAGTTTTAATTAAAAAGGAACTTGTTTCAGGGAAATCTGATTTTTTGAGTTTGAATTTCGCAGGTGAATTTGATTTTGGTGATGCTGGTCGCATAGAGGTGGATTGCTCTTTTAGAGGTGGGTTAAAGGTACTTTCGCACAAGATTTATCTTTGTTAAAAAGCATGTTAACTTTAAATTTAAAATGCATTTTTTGACTGTGGTTCTAGAATATGACGTCCGTCGCCAATAGCCCTCGTTTAGCTCTAGTGTGACTATAACTCAAACCTAACCTATCGTTAAATGCATTTTCCTTTAGAAACGAACACTTCATTATTTTTTAAAGTTTTATTCAAAATCATAAAACATAAAACAAAGTTATAAATTTCAATGAACTATGATGTAACTATTTAAAATTGTGCAGTTTTTCTATGGATATAAAATAAATTGATTACATTCAGGAAAAGAAAATACACATAAGCAAAAGTTCTCTCTTTTATAGCGAATGTTAGTTAAAATAGTCAACGATCATTATTATAAAATTTGGTTATGCATGCAAATAATTGGCAAGCTGGAATAAAACAGCTTAGATTTTTTTTTGTTAAGGATGCTCCCAAGTTAATGATTTTAATTTCTAATTTGTTGTAATACTTCTATTTTTTGGAATCGATTCTGCAATAAGCTAACTGTAATTGTATACTTAATAATTACAATTATTAAGAAATATACGCATAATTTTTTTGTATATCTACATTGCTACATTATAAAAATTAAGGATATTTCCGACAAAAAGTAAAAAGAAAACAGAAAATATCTTGCTGAAATAAGGATTGCACATATAATTTGCATGAGGTGAACTTAGTAAAAACTTAAATTCAAATCCAGAAAAACATGAAGAAAAAGAAGAAAATATAGGGAACGAAAGGAGGCCAGTAAAATCCATTTCTAAAACGTTTCTATGAAGGCGAAGAAAAATAAGACAAAGGAGAATTTACAGAAAGAATTATCGTTACTGGCGACAGATGAAAACAATGCAAGTACCGGGAAAGACCACAGCTTCAACTTCAATGGTTTCAAGTGAAAAGAGAACTAGACGAAAAAATAAGCAGATTAGTGAAGAAAAAGTTGGATTTAGAAGAATACAAATTACAACAACAAATATGCAGATACTGGAAACTATTGCAAAGGACTAAAGAGGTATAGAATACAGAACCATCAAAAGAGGCGGAAAAACTAATTGAAAAAAAATGAATATTTAGAGACAAAATATCGCGTAAAATTTGGTAAGGTTTTGTGGAAAGCAATACGAACGAAAAGAAGAAATTATGCTAATGAAAAAGTTAGGGAAGACTGCAAAGTGGAAAAATTATAAAGAGGTACGTTACTTTTGCAGAATTATACAGATGACATCACGTAGAACTATTAAATAATCCAGCAGAGAAGTTAATCACTCTCTAATTTTAAAGTTTAGATTACACCAAAAACAGACAAAAATATTTTGAGCAAGATGAAGTTTCCATACTTTGTGCTGAGAAAAATAAACAATTACAGGAAGTTAAAGGGTAATGCAAAGATGTTATATTAATAACTCTTTTTTAAATAAACGCCAGAAGTCTGTTCTATGCTTTGATTAACACAAGGATTTAAGTTTTTCATTCGCCTGCAATTTAAGACTCTTTTTGATTAGGATTCATAATTAACAAGACCGTAAAAAGTGTTTTTGCAAACTGCATTCTAGCATGGGGCTAATTGTAACAAGACTTCAGGAGTAAGATATAACATTTGAAAAAACTTTTGATGAAATCCTGGAAAGCCTTACATTCGGGGAAATCAAAGCAAGATTGCTTAGAGCGCAATTTTCAAGATTGTAAGGAATAATAGATAAGTTTTAAAAATTTTGATGATACAGACACTGGTATAATATCGACAGTGGATAAAGAGAATTAAGAAGTATCTATTGAAGGAAAGAAAAAGATTGTAGAGAAAACGACCAAGGAAATAATAACCGGCACGAAAAAACGGCCTAATGTTAGTTTACAAAAAATTGCTAAAGAAACTCAAGTAAATAATATCAAACAACAATATTCCACCATAAAATAAATTAAAGAAAATTTGAAGCAAAATTAAGCTTTTTTTTTACACATTGACTTTACAGAAAATCATAATTTGAAATTCAGCGAGGAAATATCGTTCCTCTTCGGACGATTAAGGGGGAAAGTATCGCTACATACTGTATGGAAATAGTGGCATGAAAAATCAAGGAATTTTTTATATTGTAACAATTGGCTGGGATCTCAAAAAGTTATAGTGATGTTTACTTTCAAGTTTTTGATAGTGGTTGATGCCAAGTAGAGCATTTGTGTTGAAATATAGCATTATAATTTTAGCAATTAAGATATTAGTACATTTGTGATATCGCTTGTACAGTCCGACCATGCATTCATGACACTCTGCATAGGGCATATAATATCGGAAAACTATCAGAAAAAGGAAATATATTAAATATTTTACTATGAACAATTATTAATAGTTAGTCTTTTAATTGGATTAATTATTATAAAATTGCCTTTTTTGTCCGTTTTCCGATGTTTTCGACTGACCTCCAAGCGCCATTAACTCTTTATAACGCCTTTTTAAGAAAAGAAATTAATTTAGCTTATTACCTAAAATTAATTTTGATTATTAAGACCATTTTATTTCGGTGGGAAGTATGTTTCCCATCGCCTGCTATGGGAGCTATTCAAACGTATCGTCCATAGGAATCCTGCATCAGTAATTTTTTTGTGTTTTCTGAAGTTATCAGGAGATGGCAGCAATAATCAAAATTGATGAAGTTGCTGGGAAGTATACTTCCCACAGCCTTATAAAGGGTTAATGCGTAAGATGACAATAGAAGAACGCTAAAAGTGAATAAATATTTAGGGCCAACAAAATAAAGGCATGATAATTTCGCGGGTTGGTTATAATTTATGGGGGCAAAGATAATCGTATCAGTTCAGAAACTCAAAACTAGTTTGTATGGTCTGCTATTATGTTACAGTTTCCCACTTTGAATTCCTCAATGTTCTCCTATGGACCAATGAATTACTCAAAAACCAAAAACTTGCTTAGTTCTGAAGTCGTTTTTCTCAAGCTAATTTTTTCCCTTGTCGTTACCTGCGGTAGCATAGAGGTAATCTAAGAGATATAGCACTTTACTGATTGGAATCCGAAGTTCATGAAGTTTACGATGACCAAAATAAAAAAAAAGTATTTTTTTATAGTCTTCTTGGGATTAACTAGTTACTCAAAGTAGCGGAGTAAAAAGAAGCACAGCAGTAAAGATTTTTTAAAAAAAATAGTTTTTTTTAAAAAATGCAGTCGAACTTCAATTATCCGAACTCTGATGATCCAAACTCTTATGGTATTTACTCTACTTTGTTCATTCATGTATAAAGTAAACTCCTCGGCGCTTAGGTTAGGTTTGAATTATCGTTGCACTAGAGCTACACGAGGGCTATTGGCGACGGGCGTCGCATTTTAGAACCACAGTCAGGTGACGAGCCAACACCTGAATAGGCACCCAAAGCAACCGTTAAGGGCGACATCGTACGCAGCTTTAGGATTATGAAGGATAGTTAACGTGCACTCCCTTGCATGGGATATTATTCGTCGGACATTTTGGCTGCACGGGCCGTTTATAAGGTTGGCAGTTATTTTTGACAATGCCCGTACCCGAACCTGGGACCTTCTGCATGCAAGTCCAGTACCTTACCGACTGGACCCCCTCCCAATTCGTTTGGATAATTGTAGTTGAACTGCATGAATGTAATGGCAAACACTTACTTTCTTCCTCCCACAGCAGAGCATCGTTGAGCTGAGTATATGCTTCACCTTGTATCGTAGACGCGGGGGATGACCAATCGAGGTGGACATGTGGGCAGTCTGGGAGTCCCTTGCAGATCAAAACCTACAACAACACACATCATTAATCAACCTATTAACTAGTAGTTTTGTTTTAAATAATCTTACACTCTTAACCCTTTCAGTCGCTGTGAGGCCATTTGGCATCATCACTATCTACATTCCCCCCCCCCCCCCCAAATGTTTACGTCCCGTAAGACATCCAAACACACATCATTCGATTCTTCACACTTTGTTCTATTCTACAATATTTTTCTTTAAGCTCAATAGAAGTCAGAACTACTATTTTTTTTTTTAGAAAATAGCTAACAAGCGTTTCACCTAATTTTTGACAAGTTCACTTCAGTTCCACATATTTAAAACCCAATTTAAACTATTTCGGTTAAAATAATTACTAAAATTTTTTTAATAATGTGGTCAGATACCTTAAAATATATAACTCGAAGTATTTTTAGGTAATCTATATTTTTTTTATTTCGTTGTTTTTCACAGTTTAACAATTTTGGCATTATTTAAAAAACCATATAAAAAATTTATATAAAAGAATTTTTTTTTCGTATGGAACTCTTATTTTTGATCGACAATAAGCTTATTTTGTGAATATCAGGTGTTTCTGTAGTGTAGTAAATTTTTGGGACTGAAAGGGTTAAAACAAAAGAGTGAAATCCACTCCAGTAGGAGAAGTGCATTTTCGACACTGGAAAGGAGTGACTATTAACTCAGACTGGGTTAAAATCACGCATTTGGAGTGATCCGATTGGAGGTTTAACACACAAAGGATCCACTCCAGTAGGAGAAGTGCATTTTCCAGACTGGAGGAGTGAAAACAACTCAGACTGAGTTAAAATCGCTCGTTCGTTTTAAGAGTGTACACAATATAGAGATGGAAAACCTCCAATCCCTAAAATTTGATCATTTGTGGTTTTGTGATTGAAAAGTCGATGTCATGTTATCATATGAACATAGACTATTAATCTTGTATGACCTAACAAATATTAGTTACAATATGAACAAAGATTATTTTATGACCTTAGACTAATACAGTTTCTATTTCTTAAACTGTTCTACTGGGGGGAATGTATTATTTACTATCCCGCACATAAAATAACTATAAACAGAAAAACATTATTTCATCTCAGATTAAAACATCGATTTAAAAAAAGATACAAGAGGTTCTGCTAAAGGAGAAGATATTTTATAAAATATATTTATATAATCGTCATAGAATTCAGAATTTCTTTTGCAGATGGTACTTGTTGCATTCATGGTAAATATTGAGAAAAACTTTTGCATATATTTTTAAATTCAGAAAAAGAGATTTTAATAGTACCTAAGGGGCAATTATTTTATCAAAATTTATCTAACCCCACGTTCCCGAGGTTCATGATTGGCTTTAAAGAAACCTCTTACATTAGGAAATGTCGTATATTGAAAAATCCTGCACAGGCTAATGTAGACACACCACTTAAATATTAAAATTATAATTAAGTCAAATTCTTTTCAAAAATTGAACCATCTTGTGGTTTCAATTAACGAGAAAATTCAATTCATAACCGTTTTTACAACCAGCATTATAATTTATTTTAATTTGCATAAATTAGATTCTCTCACTAAACAACTAATTTGATTCGGTTGACAGTTCTCATTCAATAGATTCTATTGTTTGACAGATAGTACAAAGATGGATTGTGATTACTAAAACAAAGACAAAATGGCATTTAATATTCTAGCTTCGATCGAATTTCGCCAAGTTAATTATTCATGACAACAAAACATTATATTTCATATATGACAATACTCAACGAGTTATCGTTGTTTAATCTAAAAGTTATTCGGGAAATTCAATTTTCTACTCAACTCAGCGAGATTACAAAATTTGTTTTTCTACATCAACCGCTCAACTACTTTAATTGACTAAAAAAAAAATACTTATCTTATCAGTATAATAAAGTTCGCGCTTAAAACTTAATAAAGCGGGGGCATCTTATATTCGTTGCTATGGTAACATCATCAGGATGCTATGACGTCATAATGCAGACTTGATGTCTCGTGTCTGGAGCACATTCCTATTGCACTTGTTGGAGATGTAGGAAAAATTTAATTTATAAAGAATACTCATTCGCTCTTAGTATTAGCTTTAACCCTTTCAGTCCCAGTGATGCCATTTGGAGTCATCACTTTCAATATTTTTTTCCAAATGTTTATGTCCCGTTATGACATCATTCGCTTCTTCAAACTTTGTTCTATTTGACAATATTTTACATTTATCTTAATCGAAGTCAGACATACTATTTTTTTTTAATTTTGAAAATAGTTAACAAGCGTTTCACCTGATTTTTGAAAAGTTCACTTCAGTTCCACATATTAAAAACATCATTTAAACTATTTCGGTTATAATAATTACTAAATTTTTTTAATAATATGGTCAAATACCTTAAAATATATAACTCCAAGTGCTTTTAGGTAATATATATATTTTTATTTTGTTTTTTTCCACAGCTAAAAAATTTTGGCATTATTTCAAAAGCCATATAAAAAAAAATCAAATTTTTTCCTTATGGAACTCTTATTTTTGACCTAAAATAAGCTTATTTTGTGAATATCAGATGCTTCTGTAGTGTAGTAAATTTTTGGGACTGAAAGGGTTAAAAAAAGATAGAGTTTGCTTATTTAAGCAAATTGAATAAAAAAGTTATTTATTAGAACGAATAAAATTACGTATTAAACTTTTGTGCGTTTTTTTATACTTAAAAACGATTAGTAAGGACAACTACATACTGCAGAGCACTTTCTCTAATTATAATGTGAAGTAAACGAACTAGAAAATATGAACAAATAAGAACGAAGGAGTGACAAAGGAATTTTTTTTAATTAGCACAAAGCATAATTATGCGACTACATTTGCAAACGAACAACAACGTTAAGGTAAAGGCTCAAAGTAACAAAGAAAAAAATTGTATCTCAAGAGCTCTTACGTTTAATTAATCAGGGAATTAAGAGGTTAAGAACATGATTTGTTGACATATAAGAACACGTCTCTGTATAAAGAACAACTTAACTAAATATACTTGAAGAGTTCATCTGGGAATAAAGGGGTGAAGAATATAAGAGATTTGTGAAAATTTTAGAACGGGCTGTTTGATACATGGAAAAAGTAAACAACAACGATTTTTAAGATTCCTTATACTTAAATAGTTTTTGAGTTAAAAAAACATGATTTGAATCTAAGGGTTGAATATTTTATAAAGAACAGGTGAAAATAACTGCTTGTTCCCTGAATCCATCTTCTTTCTTATTAATCGCTAGATTTTAGCACCTTCCTACTTTCCTTTCCGGCGCGGCGCCTTTGCCAAACTCAATTTTAAAAGACATTTCGAAAGATTCAAGGTGATTAGAATACTGGAAATTGGTTTCGATCGCTAAGAGAAAAGTTTCCTGTTCTAAAATCCCTTTTAGTACTGAAATCCGTCGAGTATGTTGTCACTTTAAGTATTAAGTCACCCATTTGTAATCCCTTGATCTGAGTATTCGCAAGAGGATTCCATTAAGTATTGTGAAATATTTTCTCAATAAGTCTGTCATGTTGCTTACATCGGTGCGGTATTTTCTTATTAGTAATATTGTCTAGACTGGGCTAATTTTACACTAATGGAATTGATAATATAGATTTACGCTAATGGAACTTCTGAAGTTCTATAATAAGGAATTACCAACCAGACATGTGGTGACGAGAAAAATAATCTATTCGTTCTGAGTAAGTAGGAATACAGTTAATAATTTCAAGCAGGCCAAAAAGGTCAAAAACTGGATTTCAAAGGATTATAAGTTGAAGACGAAGTTAAGTGGTGATTTACGAGCATTATTATTAAGAATGATTTGTTATAAATTAAATGCTTATATCAATAAGATTATGAGATAAGTGTTTCATTTATCGACACTTCAAGATTATAAAGTTTAAGACGAAGTTAAGTGTTGATTTACTAGCATTATATTGAATAATTTGTTGTAGAATTAATACTTATATTAATACTATTACATAAATTAGGCGTTTCACTTATCGATACTATTAAATAATTGGAGATTTATTTGAAATTACATTTTTATATAAAGATATTTAGCTTTGTTTTGGATTGCTTAAGACGTTAAAAATATGTTTTTTATAATTAGCGTTATCAAAAATATGTACGTATATGAAAAAATTTAGTAGTCTAATTTATGCTTTAAATCGTTTGTGTCTTCTGCTTAATCGGTTTAATATTTTAAGAAAAACCTTTTACAGGACCAACCTTAACATTTGAAATGTTTATTAGTTAACTAGTAATCTTTTGTGTCGAAGTAAATAAGGATAATTAACTGATATTTTAGGTGGTTCCTAGTTAGTGATAATCCACAGTAATGTTCCTATAATAAACATGACATTTTAAATATAAAATTACGTTATTTTAGGAAATTTTGGGGGCCTGAAACACTGGGGGTTCAGCGCGAGGCTGACCACCTTACTGGGACATATGCCTAGCACCCCAGAGCCCTAGGTCACGAAAGCTGAAATGGGCAGGGCAGGCCTTTTCCCAGTAATTGGCTGCTGCACCGAGAAGTTTAGTTAATGAAATTTTAATGAAATAAGTAGTTTACTGAATCAACAGTAAACATTAATTATTTAAATTTAGATATACCAAACGCAGTTTTTTTTGTGTTTCTTTTTCCAACGCAAGAGTCATGAGGACTTATAAAATATCAACTACGTTTCCTACTTTGCCAGCCTAAATCGCTGTCAAATAGCACAGAAGTTCAAAACGAAACTTTGATATAATCCAATGTTGTAGACTTGGTGTAGTATCATATCAGGGAAGAAAGGAATCCCTAAGATGCATCTTGTTTTATTATAACAACATAAGGTAAGTACATAGTAAATAGAGAGCAATGGTTTTCGAACAAACAACTTATGTACAGCAAGGCTTGCGCAGCATCACAACTATCTTCATATGAGCTGTATATGACGTGATGCGTAGATCGCAACACGATCGCAAGTAATTGGCAGCGGCACCGAGAAGTTTAGTTAATGAAATAAGTAGTTTACTGAAGCAACAGTAAACATAAATTATTTAAATTTAGATATACCAAACGCAGTTTTTTGTGTTTCTTTTTCCCAAACGCATTTTTATGTCATATTACTTCATTAATAAAAAAATGGAAGATTCATGATGACTTATAAAATATCAACTACGTTTCCTATTTTGCCAGCCTAAATCGCTGTCAAATAGCACAGAAGTTCAAAACGAAACTTGATACGTTTTGACGGATCGTAAAGTCAAATAAAATAAGAACAACGAGAACTACAGGGAATGGAATAACTTCACAATCTAGACACGTGATGTCACGATTCACTACCTATCAATCAAATGGCTGTTAGAATCTGTTTTACTCCAATGGATAGAGTAGTCGAAAACTATGCGATCCATGGTCAATGTCTAGTCACGTAAAACACGTGAAGATATTTACATTTTACGGTTGCTACTACGTTCCGACTGTACGCTTTCTAATGTTTATCAGTTACATAGGAATATTTTTTTCCTCAAAAGGAGCTGCAACATTGGCGGTCAAGCCTTTGCAGACTCGGCATATCCCCCAGAAAAGAGAGCCCCTTTTCTTTGCCCCATCTAGGCGACTCTCACTACCAATTTTGACGCGCAGATTACGATAAATCAGAGCTCTCTGTGGATGTTAAAGTATGCCAAGATTTAATTTTACTGTGAGAACACAAGCCAAATGGGCCTTCCAGGGATCTTTTACATGCCACATAATATGCGTGCCCATGATTTTCCCATCCAGAAAATGTGATTACTCAGCCGGGGCGCAAACCTGCGACCTTGGGCTTACGGGGCGGACACGTTTAACCTTTCAGCCACTGAGCCGCATAGGAACATAAGTAAGAATTTTGTATGTTTTTTACGCCTATGATGAGGGACGCTCGGCAAGCCTAAGAGAGCATGGGAAAGGACCTTACAGTTGCAAAAAAACGTAACAGAACAGATTACAATTGTCTAACGGTTGCAATATTTTAAATAGATACAAAAAACACCACAACTATAATTATAATTAAAAATATAGAACAAAATTAGCACAATGTTTCACAAACTCAAAACCCAGACACGGTACACAAACTCAACAAAATTCAAATGTGGACAAAGGAAGGTTTCAGATAAGTGCGATAAATTAAAAACTATGAAAACGTAACAGAATAGAGTTTTAAAAATAAATACTTACAAAATTATATTAAAAACACTTATTTCTTTAGAAAAATATACTAAAAAAGGAACCCTCCCCCCCCCCAAAAAAAACAACGAAAATTAAGGAAATCACATGCTATTTATGAAAAAAAACTTCATTATCCATTTGGAAGCAAGGCCAATTGACAAATTCAAACAGTTAAGGAATTATTATACAATTATTTATATATGACAAACAACAAAACGTTCAACCACTAAAATTTTTAATTAATTAAGGATTGCAAATTTTAGAAGAAATTTCAATGCACATAGTTATTTGTTCCACACAGGAAAATATTTTTATCAATAAACATCTTCCACACCAACAGATGACACAGCAAAATCTGAAGTAAAATTGCAAATTAAAATGTATATGATGGACAGGGTTGCCATTTTCATCATTTGAAGTACTGCCGCGAGAATTACCGCATTTAACCCAAATCTTATTAAATAGGCAAGGAAAGGTCCATGGGACAGCAATAAAATAAAGTACAATTATTATCATAGAGATTTTAAAAGATTTTTTTTATTGAATTTAAAGGCCCTTCTCCTTGCAATGGAGTTATCCAAAAAGATTAACAATTAATTAAAGCATTATTTTTCAGGAAGTGTTTAGACCAATAAATAGATAGTACCACTGAAAACGGAAATTACAATAGTACTACCCAAAATTCTTATTTATATTATAGTTGTTAACATAAAATAACGAGTAGTTATAATACCTTCCGTTTTTTACGTTATAAAAGTATTGTGGAAGCTAAAAAGTAATGTAATGCAACTACTTCATTTAAAGCCACAGGTAAATATGTAAGAACGTTTTTCGCTTCCGTCACGTTTCCATCATCCGGCACCATAAGTACGCAGAACATTATCGGAACCGTGTCATGACAAAAAGACCTTAAGGGGGTTCAGTACCCCAAAATCGGTGAAAAAATAAAAATTAAAATTATTGGCTTAAAATACTATTACAACCTTTATTAATAATGTCACAAAGTATCAAGACGATTGGAAAAATATTTTTGACATTAAAAGCCATTTTATTTAACCCTTTCCTTACTGAAACGGGTTAACAATAAAAACTTTAAACGCGTTTTTCTCAGAACTTGATTTTTTGAACTTCGATGTACCTTTTCTCAAAAACTATGCTATGTTTTCTCGTAAACTTTTTTTATATGATGTAATACATAGTATAGATTAATCTGAGGTTATAAATTTTAATAAAACTAAAGTGAAAAAAATTTCATGGGGCAAAAAAGTGAAAAATTTCATGATTTTTTGGGTACTTTAAAACTTATTTTATTTAAAAAATCTAACAGTTATTTTAAAAACTAAACTTTTAACCTCAGATTAATATATAAGGTTGGTATAACACACACAGAAAATTTTAAGATGATCTGATCAGTAGTTGTTGTGAAAAGGTACATTGCAATTGGCCAATTTAACATTACCGATATACAACATACCGAGCCCTCTTAAGATTTATTGTAAAATAAATGTGAAAAAAATGTCATTCAAAATAATGTGCTAATTTAATAAATTTAATAATTAATATTTTTTGGTTTCCTTACTTCTCTTATCGATAAATACATTTCCTTATAAATTACAAAACAAATGTTCGTGATACATTATAATAAAAACATGTTATTTATAAATTTTCATCAGTACATATTTTTTATATAATACCGTGTACTCTTGAGGATTATAGTAATTCAGTATTTTTGTAACATTAACTCATATATTTATTCTTCATTTGCAGGAAACATTATTAGTGCATAACATTTCTCTTAAAATTCATACTCCGATAAAAATGAAACAAAAACGATAACACAAATTATTTGCTCGTATAATTTTAATTCCAACCGAAATTACACAAATATTTTTGTTCGTCACATTTTAATTTTCATGTTCAACCATTAAACGAAGAAACTCATCATTCATTTTTATTGAAGAAATATTTGAATATGACATTTAGTTTTTCATGAATTTGAATTTTTCGTTAAATTTTCTTCATTTATTCGTCGAGCTCTTCGGAATTTTCAAAGCGAAAGTGTGGGCGGAATGTTAATTGAAAGAGAACGTAATCATCGTGCGCTCGAAAATTATTACTCTTTTCTAAAATACTCTTTGGAAATTAGTTTTTAAGCGACATATTTTTTTCCAAAATATTATTTAGTGAAAAAAAATTAAGTTTGAAAATTCTGCAAGCCATAAACAGGATTACAATGTATTTAGTGGGAGAGTAATCAATATTAAATACATAAATTATTCATAGAATATCATTTATTGGTAACAGGAATTGCGTTATTGTTTAGTAAAAATACTTTGTCTTGTTAACGTATTTGATAAGAATTTTTAAAATAGAATGCGTTTAAATATTAAAAACATTTTTGCAAGGTTGAATCACTAATAATCACTTAGAGTACCTTCTACAATCAATATTTAACTATTTCAAATTTCACAAAATTGTTCAGTTCTATTCAAGAATTTGTCTAGCCAACTTAAGCAATTTTTATACAAGTTCTTTCATATTTAATTCAATTCTTTATATAGTTAATTAGTGTTTGACGTTAGATGATACAAATATACAACACAAAAGTAATACATATTCTAAATTCAAATTTAAATTTTCAATTAAATGGAAAACGCTTTAATATGCATAAATAATTGATGAAATAAATACATAAATTGAACGCTTTAAATGAGGAGAAAAACTTATCACTCTTTTACTATATATTTCTTATTTTTTTTAATGCTTAAATGTTCAATATATAATAATAAAGATACATTCAACGATCAATACATAAAAGTGACTATTGGTTTGCAACACAATCTGTAAATAGCATAAACATATTTAAGGGGTCATAGGAGTCTTAAAAATGTGCAAAGAAGGTACTACAAAGTATAGTTTGATCTTTCATGTAATTTTTTAACTACTCAATATATAAGTATAATTTTTTTTATATGTAATTCTACAAGATTTATTTAATATAAAACAAATTTTAAAATTAATGAAACTTTAGCCAAAACTAAAATAAATTATATTAAACATAAAGCTATTTGAACACATTGGGATTAGGTTTGCGCGGCAAATTTTGAGGTCGAAATTGAAAAAATGACAAAGAAAATGACTTTATATTGTACAAATATGTACAAACAAAGACTTATCATCATCAGACATCTTTAAAACTAATAAAATCCGGGATAGTACCAGTGTAACTATATTACCCATTTACCAATAACGCTAAACAAATACGACAAACTCAAACATGTAAAAATAAACCTTTCCTCAAACTCCCCAGCGGCGATTCTATCTCATTTAGTTATACTCCTTCCCTAAACCCCGCTACACCCTGTTTGTGAATGACAATGCTTCATTTAATGACAATGTATTTTTTTTTTACTTTCCCCCGAATAGATCGTACTCACTATCGTTTCTTGGCACCTTTCCAAACAGCCGATTGCTCTCTTACCTGTTTCGGGCAATATCGCGAAAATCGATACAAGTGGGGCCCGCAATCACCATCGAAATCGAATTTGAAAATAGTATTCCGGATGTTTGGGGACAAATGGTGAATGGCGGGCACATCGATCTTGCAAATAGAACGAAGGAAAGGGTTCCTTTTGATTTGAAAATAAGACAAGGGATCGGAATTGGGTCAATGGAAGAGAAACTAGGTCAAACGCGTTTCTCTTTGATACTATGGGCTTGATGAAGCCGCCCCGGTGGCACACTCGTTAGGATTCTAGCCTTTGGAGCTGCTGGGGTCGGGTTCGAATCCCGGTCAGGCATGGATGTTTGTGACAGTCAATAAATGTTGTTATTTGTCTATGTGTTTGCGTCGTCTCTTTCTTTGTGTCATTTCTGGGCCTTAGTACAATAGACTTAAAGTCGCAGTGCTTGGCGATCTTGCCCCCCACCAAGAAAGTCATAAACTCATAAGTCATGGGCTGAAGAAGAATAAATAACTTGGAGGAATCATTAGATATATTTTATGCATGTTATATTTCAGATGAGGGTTTTCTATATTTATCACCTTGATTTGGTTTGGTTTTTGAATTATCGGTGCACTAGAGCTACACGAGGGCTATTGGCGACATGCGTCGTAATTTAGAACCACAGTCAAGTGACGAGCTGACACCTGAATAGGCACCTAACTCAACCGTTAAGGGGGACATCGTAAGCAGCGTTAAGAGGATATTTAACGTGCACTTCCTTACACGGGGTATTATTCGTGGGACATTTTTCACTGCACGGGCCGTTTATAGGTCGGCAGTTATTTTGACTATCCCCGAACCCGAAACTTTTCGCATGCTAGGCGACTGCCTAACCAACTGGGCTCCCCAGCCTCTTTATCACATTGAAGAAATAATATTGACCAAATGAAAAATAATTGAAAGCCTAGCCATTGAGCTTTTATTTTTAAATGCAAGTTAAATAATTTATTTCGCACAGTTTAAATATTTTAGTTTATTTTAGTGGCATACACTAGCTATAAGACTAAAAACCTTTAAAAATAGCAATAGAAAACAAGTCATCGATCAAAAAGCTTAAAACTAGGTCAAACATATTTTATGAGTATCGACATTTTTTATGGTGTGATAAAATTGGAGTTTAAGAGAAAAAATATGAATATATTTTAAATATAAACTCTCAATTTCTGATCTGCCTCCCAAGAATAAAAATGAAGTATATAAAACTTATGTTAGATTGATTTATATCCAGGGTTTAGTTTGTGTTGATTGTCAGCTCATGTGATGGCCTCTAAATGTACGGTTCTAAATTACGACCCTCGTGAAGATCTAGTGCTACGTTAATTAAAAATATGTCTTATTATAGTTGAATTGAAAATAATGTTTGAATTCAAAACTGAAAGTTTGAGTGAATCTAATTACTTTCTAACTTGCATCTACCATACATTTTTTTTAAAAAATCCATTTTTAATTTTTCAAGTCCTAGTTTCTAGTTTGAGAATGTAATGTTTACTTAACTTTCATAAAATCGTACACATAAATTGCAATACAAATTTGACTGAAACCAACAAATAAAGGGCAGTAAAATAGATATTTGGGCGATGGGGTATCTTGGAGAAATTGGTAGACGAAAATGCCAAATAGTTAATATAATTTGGAGACGAAATAATGATATGAGTAGTTTGATTTTCTAAAAATAACTTTAATAATGATAAAAAGATTGTCTACTTACTACTTCAAAGACCAAAGTTTGTATCAATTAATCTAAGCTATCTTATATGTATAGAAGTGCATAATTAGTCTGCGATGTTTTCCGTAACTATGAGTTTTGAACTAATGATTTTTATGCTGTTTCAGTGGTAGTATTCACACATATATAAGTAAGTACTTTAAAATCACTCTGTATACTTTTATCTTAATATAGTTTTTCATTACTTCCAATTAGCATTCGGTACTGTATTTGCGGTGAGTGCCTTTTGTTTAAATTTGTTTTAAGAGATAAAGACTAACAATTGCAGGGGATGTTGGTAATAAAGTTGAAAGTCACTTTATTGATAGTTGAGTTAAATTTGTCACCAAATACTTAATAAACAAAGTTTTTGTCTTTATTCTAAAATGTAAGAAAAACAAGGAAAAAAATTATTTCAAAATCTGAAATTTGGGCTTTAGACTTTTATTTTAAGGCATTACTTATACTTTAAACAAGTTAAATAATTTTTTTAATAACTTTTCTAAGAAAATTTGATTACTCAATTTATTTATTACTCTTGGCCTATAGAGTCAAAAGGTAGCCACTATGCGGATTTTATAGCCATTTTGGTACTTTCTTGTTAATTAAATAATTAAGTGAATTTCTTAATTCAAATTTATTTTTAAAAAATCATACTTGAACTTGGCTAGTTTCTGTGTATATTGCATTTTACAGATACATTGCAAATGTCTTTAAAAAGTCTAAAAATCTAACAACATTATTCTTGTCCTTCCCTTTCGTATTATTTTGTTACTATGGATCCAATTTCAAGATTATTTTATTGTGAATAAAAATAATCAATATATTTTTTGTTTATAGTTTTAATTCTGTTATAGTTTTGGAAATAAATGTTTACAAAAGTGTTTTCAAATAAAATATGTCAAAATAGAATGTATAAGCCAAATGAATACAATATTTAGATCATCATACATTTTACCCGTTGGATTCTCTTGACACAATTAAATCTAGACATACTTTTACATCCCCAGAGTACTCGGATTCATTGTAGTCTGAGCGTCGAAATCGGTAGCGAGTGCCGCCTAGAGATAGTGCCACAAATAAATGAATCTCAGTTCTGGGAAATACCCCGAGTCTGCAAAAGGCATCACCTCATCTGAAAACCATTCCCTTCCGAAAAGAAACATTTGTTTATATCTTACGTGTCTCACAATTGACTCATCCATACACTGTAAAAAATCCTGTTGTTGTTTACAGTTAAAAACTGTCAACTTTGACGCCAGTTAATAACTGTTTTTAATACAGTTTAAAACTTTAATTATTTTACAGTTTAAAACTAAGTTTTTTACAGGAAAACTGTAATTATAACAGGGAAAACTTATTTTAGCAGGGATAAACTGTTAAATTAGACGTGCAAAGAGTCGCGTGTTTTCCTGTGAAAAACTAGTTTTAAACTGTTAAAAAAAACAGTTATTAACTGACGTCAAAGTTGAAAGTTTTGAACTGTAAAAACAGCATTTTTTTACAGTGTAGTGTTAATTCTAAAAACAAATAAGTTTTTCAAGTACCTAGATATCAAATATTTCCATAATTACAATTTTAAGCATTACAACATGAAGAAAATAACTGAATTTTTTGTTGTTAAAAAAAACTTACACCTTTTGTAAAGTTCTCTTAGTAAATACCTACACATTTTTATACACAATTTTTTTTCTCAAAATTTGCTTTTGACAAGAATTATCTTTAATGTAGAAAAATATGTTTTTACAATAATAAATCGAACTGTTTATAAAGTACATTGGCGTATCTCTTGAGTAAAATGTTTATCACGCTACAGAAATAAAAACCTATTGAAAGCATCTATAATACACAACCACTTAATAGATAAATAAATATTATAATATTTAACATTATTTTCTCGAATTACAATACCTTTAGAGTAACAATGAAGATTATGAAATTAAAATCCATTGGGCAACACTTTATGTGCTTACTGTGCTAGGGAACTCACTTAAAGGAAAAACAACTTTTACAGAAATCTGAAAAACTTTCAGTATTTGACTTTACCAGTGTGCGTGCTAAACCAATAGGACATAATTTAACACTGTTTGAAGTAAGCAGTGGATAATAAATACGTTTAAATAATCTCTATAGAATACTAAAAATATTTTTTAAAAATACTCTAAAATAGTTAAAATTATACTTGGAGTTTCGTGTATAGCAGACTTGCGATTAAAACGACACAACTATAAAAAGTTTTTTAGATATTGCAAAAGACCTAATCACAATAAGACGATTAAGGAAGAGGATTTAAGGAGATTGTGAAGGATTGCTGTCAGAGGATAAGACAAAGTTAATGCGGTTTTCATGAGTAATGTGTAATAATTCATGTATTACTTTTTTTCAAATATTCCTTTTTTTTAAATTGCCTTTTTGGCCGCAACGGTGCTATATGGAAAACTCGTTCTGATTTTTCAGTTTACTCATAAGATATCGAACATATTTTAAAGAATAGTCATTACACTGTTTCAAAAATCAGCTGCTAATTATTATTTTTAACGTATTTATATAGAAACAAATAATTTCAATATATAGAAACAAATAATTTCAATGAAAAGTATAAGTATATTTAAGTCGACACTCAAAAGGATTAAAGGTTATTTCGTGATAAAAAAAAAGCTATTGTAAAATCAAGTTAGCCATGTTCTTATGTAGGATAAACTGACAAATGTTTTCACATGTTTTTTCCCAGCACTAATCTACCACCTAGACATTTTTTTCGATGAGGCATTAATTCGGAGAAATATTTTTACTGAAACATTTCGGAGAAATATTTTCACTAAAACACTTCCGAGAAATATATTTATTAAATCTTTATACGTTAGAATTGTTGAGTTTTAGTTTTTTTTTATATTCAGAATAATTTCCCCTAAAGTATAGAGAAACAGCTTCATACAAAACTTATCCTCAATTAAATATTCCCAGTTGTTATGTCATAGTGGAGTAAAAGGTTGAGGGTTAGGTTTTGAATTATCGTCGCACTAGAGCTAGACGAGGGCTATTGGCGACGGGTGTCGTATTTTTAGAACCACAGTCAGGTGACAAGCCAACACCTGAATAGGCACCCAACGCAACCGTTAAGGGCGACATCGTACGCAGCGTTAGGACTTTGAAGGATATTTAACGTGCACTCCCTTACACGGGGTATTATTCGTCGGACATTTTTGGCTGCACGGGCCGTTTATAGGTCGGCAGCTATTTTGGCGATGCCCGGACCCAAACCTGGGACCTTCCGCATGCTAAGCGAGTGCTTAACCGACTGGTCCCCCCAGCCCCATAGTGGAGTAAAAAAATGAAGAATGAGTACACAGATGCCAAAATGTTTTATACTTAAGCATGAGATGGTTATTTAAACAAGAAATAATCAGATTATTGCTTGTTTGAGAAAAATATAGGAGAATAAAAATCAAAAACTGAAGAAAATAAACTTTTACAACTTAACTTTCGAAAACATGTCATTTTATAGTACAGTGTACAAGAATATAAAAAAAAACTGGCGCATAACATGATAATTGTGCTTTGCAAGCAGTAAAGCTCACGTTGCATGAACTACTTAAGAAATATTTTACATAAAGGTGTCTTTATGCACTGTAAATTCTCTTTTTAATGCAAAATCCTACTCTGAAATATAAACAAGGCTAAGTGACAGAAGAAGAATATATTTCTTCTTATGGAACGGTTGTCTTGAATCAAAGGACAAATTGATGTGGATGATCTTCCTTACAGAGTGAAGTAAAAGTTTTGTAAAAGCAATTGTCACGTAGAACTTCTTCCACGTAACATTTCAGCGTCTCAAAACAAAATCCACCCCCCCCCCCCCAAGAAGTGTTTCATTCTCTCATTTGTTATCTTAATTAAATGTCTTCCGTGACTTTCTTTAATAATTGTAAAAATCAGTTGTTTGTTATTTGTGATGTAAAGAATCATAACATAATTTTTAAATAGTTTTATTTGTATGGTATAATTTTAATGTAGTTGATTCGAAGTACTTTTCTGTTATTTATAGCACCAATTTAACTAAACTAAAATTCCAAACAGCAATTCCAAGAACAAAAATTCTGAAATACAACTCTTTAAAATATTTTTTTATTATTGAAAACCAATCATTATTTATGAGCATTTCTCCTAAAATAATCAAGCTTTGAAAATATATTTTTGCAAAAATGAAAATAAAATAATCAAAATGGTATTAAGTCAACGATGACTGTCAAGAAAATTTGCCACGCGAAAATGAAATTTCTGCATAAGTTTATCCAAATAAACAAATTATATAATAAATAAAGACCTTATTACTGAATTATTTTCCCATTTGTTTTGAAAAAAACAACAATGCCACATTTTTCTTTTGTTCATATTCATGTATTTAAATATAATTTTTTGTGCGTTTTTTTTGTTATTAACTTATGTGTCTTATTAATTATAATTGATTATTTTAGTCACATATACGGGGTTTTTGTTTATTCCATTGTGACGAAATTTTGTTTTCTTTAATGTTTGTTCTACATTAATAAAGTGTTTGCTTTGTTTGTTTATTCATTTTAGAAGGAAAACTTCAGTTATATGAGAAACGAGATTTAAAAATTGCATCGTTCTTATACTTATTCCGTAATTAAACTGTTAATGGTATTCGCAAATGGGTCATTAATGGGCCAATGTAAATTAACTACAAATTATGTTCTGGTCTGATTCTCATATAACTTGTCTAATTCTATTCCGAAATTTCAAATGGAATTTGGAGTGACAGCTATCCTAGTGTTTAACTTGAAACGAATAGAACTTATCCTCGGCATTTGTAGTTCAGGCTGTGAAAGTGTGTGACAGACGAACAAAGCGTTTAAAATAATTTCACTCTTTACTTTATGAAAAATATACAGAAAAGCCCAAAAGAAGATTTCCAGTTAGTTAGGGATACAGTTATTTATACAGAAGCAGTTATGTTTCAAAAGCAGGTTTGGTTGTTTCGTCAGTTGATTGCGCATAATTTTACAGAACTGTATTCTGCAGTTAGGATCGTACCAAGCAAATTCCACCAATCGCTACTGAATCCGATCCGCTTTATTTAACCCAACCAACAAAACTAAACACGTCCGTATCCAACCTGTTCTAAACAACCCAAAAGTCCTTACCAATGGTACATATGAGCCTGCACTAACTATAAACCTACTTTTAGGCCCACCTGTACAGGGTGGTTATAAAATAACGCTCGCTTTTCGGAGTGGTCTGTAGCTTGAATGAATAATCCAAATGCATCAAAAATTGAGACACTTACTAATCAAGAAGGGGGGGAAAAGAATGGAATCATAAAAAAGATAGACCTCGTCTCTTGACCAGGGTTCTAAATTACGAGGCGTCGTTAATTATGGCCAATTACGGCCAACACAGCTAATTACGCCTCGTAATTAAGAACCCTGATCAAGTGAAGAGTTTGTTTTTTATGATTCCATTCTTTTCTCCCCTGCTTGATTAGTGTCTCAAAGTTTTTTTGCATTTGGATGATTCATTAAAGCTACAGACCACTCCGAATAACGAGCGTTATTTTATAAACACCCTGAATATCAGCTACAACCCCGACCAGAAAATTATCTACACAAACACAGCACTTGAGGATTTGTTTCTACCAGGACAACCGCACTTAGCCCTTTTCCCAGTGCTCACCCACTCACAGATACCCCTCTTGTAACATTGTGATCTGGACTTCGAAATCGATAGTAGAGAGCCAAGCCCCACGGTTTCAGCCAACGCTGATTCATGTCATTTTTCGGATTCCACTATCACATCGATTTTCGGGAGAGTAGCCACGCGTACGGTTCACTGACACGACCCTGTGCTGGGTTTGAAAAAGATTTAGCGGATTTTTTTCCTAAGAAAAGAAATTTGATACTTTGATGTAAGTTCCTAGGACGCGCAGCACAATTTTAGTGTAAGGTTACTCCTGGCCCTGCTGCCTCAAGTTTTATAGAAATAGTAGCCTACAATTGTTTGTAACTAACTAAATTTTCCTAAACAACTTTTAAAATAGTACTATATAAAAAAGGACAACAATTGTTTAAAAAGTGCTCCACATTACAAATGGCTTTAGAAATGAGACAAAATTTATAGAAAAGATGATTTAAATAGTTCGTCAAAGGGATTTAAAAATGAGACAACTGTGTTCTGAAAAGTGTTTTAAGTGTGCAACAAAATATAGGTCCTGAATATTATCAATGTTGCAAGTATATCATAAAACGTTATCTTTAAAATAAACTTTGATTGTTCTCTGTATAAAAAGAATTAAAAAAAGTATTTAAATAAGAGAAATCCAAATCTTTGCATCGAAAAGCAGTACTAAATTTTGCCGGATTAGTCGGATGTTAAAAAAATTAAATAATTCTCAATAAAATATTTCATTGAAATTTAACAAAAATTTAAAAATACGAATTTTGGTAACTTAGTAGCAATCTTTTTTTTGTGCGCTATAAAGTTCAGTAAATATCATTCACTAGTATTTCTTTACTGCTATGATGTTTTAATGATCTAAAGTTACTTTTATTTGGTATAATTAAAATCTAACATGCAACATAATATCCACGATTTAACTACTTCGACGTATGACTCACGAACAGTTATAGAAACTGTTTTAAGCTAAAGGTTTGTTTGCGAAGTCGTTTTTAATTTTACTTTGTTATCTTCATAATTCTAGCTTCTTTACTCCAAGTTTTGGCTGTTTGTAAAAACAAACATGCTCTAGTTAAAATTAAATGTATTTTATTTAGTATCATTTTAGTAAATTTGTTTTAAAACCCGTATCCTTATTACCAAACCACACGACCGTATATAATAGAAGAAAAAAATAGATACCATTGAATGAGACAGGTGTTTATGGGGTGGTGCACGTTAAATATGTCTTGCCAATCTTGCCTATGTCTAAGGGACAACAATAGTTTAAAAAGTGCTCCACATTATTAGAAATGAGACAAAATGTATCGGAAAGATGTTTTAAATAGTTCTTCTAAGGGATTTAAAAATGAGACAACTGTATTTTGGAAAGTGTTTTAGGTGTGCAACAAAATGATCAATGTTGCAAGTACATCATAAATCGCTATCTTTAAAATAAACTGTCATTGTTTATGTGTGTGTTGTTAATGTCTTATTCTAAAGTCCCATCATAGTTACTTATGTCGCTATAAGAATAAGCTGGAGACCCACTCGTATATCCAACTTTGGTTTAAAAAAACGAGACAGTCTCCTCGTATTGCTCCAGTGCAATGTTACATAAACCAAAAAAATAACAACCATATTAAACCCACAATTCATTAGCCATTTCGAACCCCGAATCTACTTTTAGGAATTTTTTTTAAACCCCAAAACGTTTTAATAGCTAGATACCACTCTGACAAACCCACGTAGCGCCTAGGCACGTCGATACACTATAGCGGCCGCCGATCGAAAGGAATTGATTACCGCACATATGGAATCAATTAATAATGGAACGCGGTTTCAAGTTTCGGCTAGAGTTAGTTGTTGAGTAATGAATGAAAGTCACTATCAAGCATTTGATAGGGGTTGTGGAGAAGTAGTAGTGAATGCTTCCTGCATTTTCAATTACGATAGATTATTTTGGATTCGTGAAAAAATAATGGGTGAGGAGTAAAACTATTTAAGGACCATATCTGTCAGAAATGGAGACTTTAGTCCATTTTATATCTTAGTACAAGCAGAATGCAAAACTGTAGGGACCATATCTGTCAGAAAAGGAGACTTTAGTCCCTTTTATATATTAATACAAGCAGAATGCAAAACTGTTAGGGACCATATCTGTCAGAAAAGGAGACTTTAGTCCCTTTTATATATTAATACAAGCAGAATGCAAAACTGTTAGGGACCATATCTGTCAGAAAAGGAGACTTTAGTCCCTTTTATATATTAATACAAGCAGAATGCAAAACTGTTAGGGACCATATCTGTCAGAAATGGAGAGTTCACTCCATTTTATATCTTAGTACAAGCAGAATGCAAAACTGTAGGGACCATATCTGTCAGAAAAGGAGACTTTAGTCCCTTTTATATATTAATACAAGCAGAATGCAAAACTGTTAGGGACCATATCTGTCAGAAAAGGAGACTTTAGTCCCTTTTATATATTAATACAAGCAGAATGCAAAACTGTTAGGGACCATATCTGTCAGAAATGGAGAGTTCACTCCATTTTATATCTTAGTACAAGCAGAATGCAAAACTGTTTTGTTTCGTAGGTTTCTAGTAAATAATTAAAGAAGTTGTAAGCTTCAAATGAAAGAAAAGAACAAAAAGCTTACAGTTCCTGCATAAAAATATTTAAGTAACGAAAATAACACATTTTTTTTTTAATTATGTCTAAATGGACTAAGTGGATGGAAATATGGAAAAAGAAGCCAAATTAAACGTATAAATGTGGCAGTCAATGTTACTTAAATTTGTTTCTCGGAACATAGTTGTGGAAACAAAAATTATAAAACATTATAAACATTATATTCATAAACAAATATAAACATTACACTTCAAATATTATATTTAGTATTTAGGCACCATATCTGTCAGAAATGGAGACTTCAGTCCATTATATATCCTAGTACAAGCAGAATGCAAAACTGTTTTGATTGAGAGCACAATGAAAACTGATTTGTTTCGTTGGTTTCTAGTTAATAATTAAAGACGTAAGCTTCAAATGAAAGAAAAGAACAAAAAGCTTACAGTTTCTGCGTAACGTTAAATATTTAAGCTAAGAAAATATCACTATTTTTTTTAATTATTTCTAAATGGATAACGTTCTTACATAGACTAAAGGGAATGAAATATGAAAAAGAAAGTAAATTAAATTAAGGAAAACAGCGTATATATATGGCAGTCAATGTTTACTTAAATTTGTTTATCGGAACTTAGGTATGAAACAAACATTACACTTGAAATATTATACCAAAATGGACTCGATAATTAGTTTTTGTGTGTGTAAAATCTCAATATTATTTAATATTAAAAAATTGCATAACTAACTATTTTATAACATGTGAGCTTGCAGTTAAAACCTAATGCTTAAATATTGTTTATAAAAATCAATTATCGTTTTTTTTATTAAAGGAAAAAATATTGTGTGTGATAAAATATATCTTTATAAATCTAGTATATTTTTATGATATAGCTTTGAAATTGCTATAAATAATTTTAATTTGCGAAAAATATATGCTTTTTGTCATTTGCCTCACCTAGTTGTTTCACTTTAATTTTTGACAAAGAGGACAATTGATGTTTATTGCTTTAGAATGGACTTCCATTACAAATAATGAATATTAAGTATAGAAAAACAAATATAAAGATAAGTACAGAAAAACAAATATAAATAAAGTACAACAAGCTTTTCTGAGATCTTGTGGAACATATAAATTACAGAAAATGCAATTTTTAAGCATTTTTCTTTTAATGTGGTTAATAGTGTTTTTTGATCTTTATACCACAAAATTTTGTTGATTATAAGGTTTAAAGAAAACGCCTTTTCATTTATTTTTATAAATTTAAAAAGGGATGATTTTTGTTTAACGATTTAGTGTATTTTATTTTTAAAAAGAATCCAACTCGAAAGTTCTTGAAACTATCACAGACTTCAAAATGAAATATTTATTACAGATATTTTCAAACCAAACCAATTTTTAATAACCAACCATAAAAATATGCAAATCAATATGCAACATAGTATCTATTTTCTTGCACAATGTAATGAGTATTTGTATAAAAAACAAAAGATGGGCTGTTTAAAAAAAAGTAATCACAAATGTCTAGCCATAAAGCAATTTTCGTGTGAAATGGTTTATTATTCACTCACTTTTTTTCTATTCTTTTCTCATTATTAATTCACCCTTAATGATAGCTACAGCAGAAAAGTTTCTTTTAACCCAGTTGTAAAAAGTAATCCCGAATAACAAAGATTGTGGTAAACAAATTAATGATGCCAGAAAATGTTCTATTGTACTTATTCATAGACAATTTCTAGGAGATTATTTATCATTTCTAGGATATCTTTTATAACACTGTTATAGTTGGTAGTATGCAAATTATCACTTCTAAACTACATAAGACGATTCGCCACGATATAAAAATATTTTCAACCGAAACAAAACTGAAACTATTGATGATGGAAAATATACAAACAAAAATAACGTTTTTGTTGCCAAAGCGAAGTAACAAAAAGAGAATCCCGTGGATGAAAGAAGCCATAGACATTTACAGTCAAAGAGCTCATCTTATAACATTGTTACAGTTGGTTTAGCCTTAGTTCCACGATTCGCCACGATATACAAAATATTTTCAACCGAAACACAATTGAAACTATTGATAATGGAAAATATACAAAAATAATGTTTTTGTTGCCAAAGCGAATTAACAAAAAGAGAATTCCGTGGATGAAAGAAGCCATAGACATTTGCAGTCAAAGAGATCATCTTATAACATTGTTACAGTTGGTTTAGCCTTAGTTCCACGATTCGCCACGATATAAAAAATATTTTCAACCGAAACAAATTTGAAACTATTGATAATGGAAAATTTACAAAAAAAAGATGTCTTTTGTTGCCAAAGCGAATTAACAAAAAGAGAATCCCGTGGATGAAAGAAGCCATAGACATTTACAGTCAAAGAGCTCATCTTATAACATTGTTACAGTTGGTTTAGCCTTAGTTCCACGATTCGCCACGATATAAAAAATATTTTCAACCGAAACCAAATTGAAACTATTGATAATGGAAAATATACAAAAAATAATGTTTTTTATTGCCAAAACGAATTAACAAAAAGAGAATCCCGCGGATGAAAGAAGCCATAGACATTTACAGTCAAAGAGATCATCTTATAACATTGTTACAGTTGGTTTAGCCTTAGTTCCAAATATCTTATACATAGTTTATATTCAAGACGTCTGCAGAGATAAGCCCTTTTCTGACCATAAAAGACTAGAGATCTGTTATGAAATCGAATACTTTTTCTTATTTCGCAGTCCATTCTCGGTTGATGGTTATTGTTTCTCTCTTGGACCTTACAGATGGAACAAAAATAATAATTTTCTGTGGGAGTTGTTGATAAGGTGTGATGTTATTAGTTTTTACTTGCGATATTCAAACGCAATGTTGTTTTAAGAAATTCAAGTGTTTTTATATTAATTTGTTAAATCTATGTGATGTTATTAGGCTTCACTTGCGGTATTTCAAAGCAACGTTATTTAAGTTACTTTACAACGTTATTAATTTGTTTGTTCGGTGTCATATTATCCTGCTTTATCATTAAAACGTTTTTTAATACTAGGCAAACAATAACTGTCAACTTCAATCAAAATGCAGCTTTAAATGTAAAAATAAGTTTTAAATATAACGGTTGTTCTTTTTAACATAAAGTTAATATTGCATTTTAAAAAATACTGTTATTCATGTGTAGGAACGAAACTATATCAAATTAGTAAAACTCTTTAAAAATATAAGAAAAAACACTTTTTAAAAGAAACTTTGAAAGGTAACATATTTGCTAGTTTCGTTTCGTAATCAATGTTTTTGAAAGAATGTCATGTTTGGAAGCATAAATATTTTATTGTTTTAATATATTTTCCTTTCAGAGGTTTTTAGTCGTTCATAAAACTTTTTCATATAATACATTAAACTATATAACTAAGTTTATAAATAGCATTCAAGTTATTTACTTAGTATTAAAAGTATTAGAGCAGATTAATATTAGAGCTATATAGTAGATTGTAACCAACCCTTTAAAAATGAGTTAAACCTTATTTTTTATTTGGTACATATCACTATAAAAAATTAGAAAAAGTGAGAAGATTTTAATGTTTTCATAAGATTAGGAAATTTAACTTATGTAAAAGAACCGGGAAAGCATTTATTAAGCAACAAAATGCAAGTCTTATTAAATAGGAAAACTTATTAATTTTGATATTTTAAATCTATGAAAGATTATTTTTAAAAAAATACTAAATAGTGTTTGAAAACTTTCTTTTATATTTAAGCTTTTGTCGCTAAGTAGACTTTTAGTCTTTTAAAAGAAAAACATTTACATTCAAATAAAAGCTTAGTCTCCCTTTTCTTTTTTTAAAAACATCATGCCTTCCGTTATTCTTCCAGCGTTTTCTTTATAATTCCGGCATTGTATGATTATTTTGTGTAGTTTTTATCGTAAATTGTCTGAAGTTTTAATATCCTCTAAGCACGCAGAAAGAACATTCGTTTAGAGCTTGTTTGCTTATTTACAAGTGTTTTTAAGCTCTTGTTTTCTTCATGTACTGTTACTTGAACATTATGGACTTAATCTTATACTTTTAGACTTAAAAAAAGAGATTTTGCACGAAGCAGCTGTGGAGTGCTTTTTATCATTGTAAATACAAAATGTTCCGTTACAAGAATATAAAATAGCAAATCTTTAATTGATTAGAGTTTTTATTACTTTTCTGCGTTTATTCTTTTACTCCAAAAAGTTGAATAAGTGATAAAATAGTCATTAGTTTTAAAGAGGCGAAAAATTACCATTGTAAGTTTATATAATATTCAACAACGCTTAATAGTTTTGGTTTTTTGAATAATGTAGACAGATTTTCACGTTAATTTGTTCATAAAATTTAATTAAATAGTTTATAAAAATGTCAAAATCTGCTACCATAAATTTCTAGAATACTTCTATAGTTATTTTTATGAAAGTAATTAGGTTAGGTTTGAATTATCGTCGCACTAGAGCTACCCGAGGGCTATCGGCGACGGGCGTCGTATTTTAGAACCACAGTCAGGTGACGAGCCAACACCTGAATAGGCACCCAACGCAACCGTTAAGGGGGACATCGTACGCAGTGTTAGGACTTTGAAAGATATTTAACGTGCACTCCCTTACACGGGGTATTATTCGTCGGACATTTTGGCTGCCAGACCATTTATAGGTCGGCAGCTATTTTGGCGATGCCCGGACCCGAACCTGGGACCTACCGCATGCTAAGCGAGTGCTTAACCGACTGGGCTCCCCAGCCTTTTTATGAAAGTAAACAGATTTAAACATTTCTCACTTCACTAATATTAATAATTCCTTTAAATACTTGCACTCTTATCTTTTAAAAAAACTCAATAAGAAAATGTATTTACTATACAATACAATTGCTAGGACTTCCTGCAAGAAAACATTGATACAAATCTGTAAAAGTATTTTCTCCTTTGACTGAGTTCCCTAGCACAGCAGGCAACGCAAAGGAGCTCTTCAATTTTGTCAGCAGTATTGTTCGGCGACATTGTTACGATGCGAGAAACCTTTTTATGCCGTCTTTGTTAAAGTGGAAACATGAATAGGCAAACGGAAAATATGTTTAACTCTCATAGAAATAACTTTTGTGCAAGTTATATTTAGAAATGGAAGAGTAATTTGTATTCTAATAGTTTATCTTTTTAATATAATTATTTTTTATGTTACAATATTTTAAGTTATATTTATAGTTTGTGGCTATTTGAGAATAATCTTTAAAGACAGTAAATATCATGCAATAGTAATTTTCCCCAATTTTAAACAATGATAAAAAGTTATTGTTTCATTAATTTTTAATTTGTGTATGGTTTAAAATATAAAAATTACTATTACTTTGTTTTCTGCAAAAAGAGACTGTTTCACCGTAATTCATCAGATTACACATGAATACTTTTGTTTGACAGTACCTAATGGTTTATTGCTTTATCAAACAAAACATTTATGAAATATCAACATTTTAATGATGAAAATTATTGATGATTTCAGAATATCACGAGTTTACCGATTCATCAATTCTCATAATGAGTATTATAACCATGGTAACCATGAATTAAAATATTACTTTTGTAAATAAATGTCTAAATGAACTAGTGATTTATCTTCAGGAAATGTAAACAAATTAGATCATTATGGCTGCAATAATATTCGGTAAATTGTAATCCTATATATTTAATAAAAGAATGCTGAACAAATATTATTTTATCATATTTATACAGGATTTTTGTTATTTATTTAACTTGATTGTCTCATCTTGAAAATTACAAATGTACAAAGAACTAAACAAATGTTTTCATGGAAAACATGGCATACTTTTATTTAGTATTAGGATAAAAACTATTTGATTCCTCAAGTCCATTAAGTATTACAGTCTAACTCCTTAAGAGAAAATTTATGCATCATGACCTATCATTTCGTATTTATATAACATGAAGCATGAAACACTTCTGAAATATTTTTTTAGCTCAAATTAAAACGAAATAAGTTAATTAGGATTAAAAAAGCTTTTCATATTTTTTTGAAATAAAAGCCTTGTTTTAGTCTTTATTTGAGTTTAGTTTTTAGAATTCATTTTATTGGAAAAGCATGTTTTAACGTTAATAGCATTTAGAACTATAATTTTTTAATGCTGTAAGTCTTTTAATAATATATGTATAAATTGAAGGGTTTTATTTTAAGACATTTTCTGTGTAGAAAGTTTATCTAAATTTCTGTTGTTAAAGATTTCTCCTAAGATTAAGGAAAAGTTCTAAATTAATTATTTTTGATAGCCCGATCGATTAAGAACTGAATTTTATTATTTTATTTTATCATACAATATAACATTTGAATATTATAAGTTATGTTATCTGTTAGTTCAGTTTAATTTTGAATTTTGTTCATTTTTCTTATGCGTTTCAAAAGACACAAAATATACACTATTTAAAAGATTAACGAATCAAAAGTAATAGCTCAATTTTGCAATTTTTAAAGTCATTTGCTTTTGAAAAGATTTAATTTTGTAAACTTGTGTTTGATTTTTTGTACATAAAATTTGTGGCAAATTATTATGAAAATATGTTAAAAAAAAGTTATATTTGTTCTAATTAAATAAATATTTTAAAATAAATGGTAAATAGAAATTAAAGCGAATTTTTAATCGAAATTAATTTTTTGTCGTAGTAATTACTATTTTCTGTAATTTTAAATAATTTTACAAGAACTATAAAATAAATTTATTTACCCTGCAGCTTATTACTTTTTTATGCATTTCATACATAAAAAAAGGCAAATCCTGTATAAATTTAAGTTTTTTTTTACAGGAGTTTCAAGTTTTTTTATATTTTAATGTTACAAATTAAGGAAAGTACTTATCGGTTAACCTTTCGGATAACTTTATGCTTTTAGGATTTTTTAAAAATAATTTAATTTTGGTCTAACTGTAATATCATTAAAAGAAATTTAAAATAGAATGTATGTTTAAAACCTATTTTTTTTACAAATTATTATCACTAACTATATGAAATACTCAATTTATTTTTAGTAAAATAACTTTTCATTCATTTTATCTATGGTGTTCAGGTTTTACTGATGTAAAATTAACATACATTTTTGATTTAATATTAATTAAAAAAATATTTTATTAATTTTTATTTTTTATACATATGATTATTTGTTGATGAAAACTATTACTTTGTAAATAAAAAAAACTAGATTTTTCTTCTGTTTCAATTTTGTTCCTTCAGCTGTATGAAAAATTTGAAAAAAAAATATTATCCAAGAAAATCGGCATCATTGTGGGGAAAACAGCTTTACAATATGAATTTTCTTTAAGAGAATTTAATTCTTCAAAATACAATTGCAAAATTATTCAGAAAATAGCTATTTTATCTTGCACTTACTGATAAAAAGAAGTGAAATCCACCAATTCCAATCTTCTCCGAAAAAAAGAAAAACTCAAACAAGGGTAGCAGCAGCAAAACGGAAAAATTTCTTCTCGGCTTCTTTTTGCAAAATGCAACTCACGGCAGACTCCATGTGCGATAAGAAAGTATTTACTTACAAAACCTAACAAAATTGTAAAAAATCTAATTGCAATAGAAACGTGTCTGAATTTCTAGTAGGATAAGGGGGCGTAGAAAGCGGCCTATAGAGACCGGGTCTTGCCCATGACCCTTCGCGTTTGCATCGCCTAACTCTACTGAAAAAGGGTTGCTAAGCGGTGGGGCCGGCAACTCGCCAACGCGGCCGCCAAATATTACTTTTGGCGATCAAAGGAGTCTGGTGTTACTTTTGAGGAACATTTGGAGATTTATTCACCGGAAAATCTAAAATTGACTATTGTTTAAGTTTCTATTAGTTTCCACACTATCTTTAAAATCTTCCATGCACAAAAAATCGAATTCAAAGTACTTCAATTATTAAAAAAAACCCTGCAAAATGTTAACCCTACACTCCATGCCAACCTAACTTGGGTAAAAACAAAGAGTAAAAAGGCATAAAGAAAAGCGTGGTTGGTCCATTAGTTGGAAACTCTTGTAAGGTAATATTTACATACAAAATGATCTGAATACAATTTAACCAAAATACGCTTTTCATTACGATAAAATTGCCAAATTTTTTCAAATAATATTCAAATATGCTAGACCTTAAACGAAATTAATGTTTTAAACAGGTTTTCTGGATGGATTCCCAAATTATTTATAAAATTCTTTGCATCCGCGGAAGGAAGTTCCCATAGCATATTTATATTTACTCAACTTAGGTTGGAAAAGAGTGTATTTAAATAACATTTCAAGTCCAATTTTCATTCACTTAAATCACCATTATCATTTAACAATCCCACGAGAAACTTTTTTTTGTTTTAAATACAAATTTGAAGGAAAAAATTTTATGATGTAAATCAATTTGTAATGGTATAATAAACATCACATCAAGTTTCTTTGATAGTTCGCATTATTTATTAGAAAGGTGTCACAAAGAGTTAGATTTTATTTTAAAAAATGACGAGATTTGCCATTCACATTTAAGTGTTCATTATAATTAGAGCTGTTACAGAAGAAAATTTACTAAACATTTCTTCCAAGATCCTTGAATAATACGACGCAGGGAGTCTTACTGTTAGTCTTTTCTTACTGAATAGTCCTTTCTGCTTAATTATTGGCAACTGGTCGTCAAAAGCTGGCATATAACGTATAGCATTTCGTTCTAGAAATGACTTGAGCTCTGAATGAATGTACTGAAAACCATTATCGGAGACTACTAACTCTGGAAGACCGTGAAAAGCGACGATTTCTCGAAGAACATCACTGGTCACATTATTCGTAGTAGAAGGTGTTCGTTTCACTTTAACCCATTTAAAGAAAATCTACGATTATCAAGAAGTCTTGGTACTAGAATGGTAACGTAAAATCGATGTTTAGATTTGAACAAGGACTACTCGTGATTTCCCAAGTATTGACAGCGGCTCGTAGCAAGTGACGAGCAAATTCGCAGTTTTCAAGTTCTTGACGAGGGAATCTATTTCATCTTTCATCCCTGGTCACCATACATATGATCTGGAAGGGATTTTCATTATCTAGATTCCAGGATGACCAATGAGTAAAGCATTTAGGACACTTATTCTTCCCAATGCTGGAACGATCACCTTATTGCCCAAAAGCGAGCCGTGAACTGATGGTTCTTTATTTTAGAAAAATAGGGAATTCGAAATTGAGTGGTCTTATAGGCCAATCCCTCAAAATGAATTCCAGAGAGCATTTGGATACTCAATATTTACTTTGTAATTTCTGCATCATATCGTGGCGGATTCTCTAGTTTCTCAGTAAATAGAACTTCCAACCTCAAATTCCTGACTCATCATAAGTAGCCTAATTAACGCGTCAACATTTAGATTCCTTTTTACCTCGTTTATAAAGAAAAGAAAAACGTGTTGAGGAATAAACACCATCTCGGCATTCTAGGAGACTCTTCAGTAGGTTTAGTATTACGGAAAATTCCTAAAATCCGTTGTCTCTGACAATGGTTCATTTATGACCGAATAGGAAACGAAAGAAATTCTTTAATACAAACACAACTCCCAACGTTTTTTTTGTCTATCTGTGCGTAGTTGCGTTAGGCAAATGTTAAAGTACGAATAGCAAACGCGATTGCTGCTTTCCGAACTGAGCAGATTGTTCTGGGTTTTAAAGCCTCGTCATGCTGTTTTTTTTTTGTCCATTTCCAATCAGATTATTGATCAAAAAGTATATGAAGAACTTCTGCTAATGTCACTTTCTCCCCCCCCCCTTCTAAAATCCATCATAAAAATTCAACCCCCCCCCTAAAAACCTCCGAGTTGCTTCTCGGTATAAAGAAAATCTTGAAATGTGATTACTTTTAACCTAAATTGGTTAATATTTTCCTATTTATAGAGTACCTTAAGAAATTAACTTCACAAACTCCAAAAGAACATTTATCTTTATTGGTTTTTAACCCATATTCCCTCAATTTAGTAAAAAAAACTATTCGTGAAATTAGTTCTTCTGTTGAATTTGTCATAACTAATAAATCATAAAAATGGGGAACTACACCCACCTTATTCTGAAACAAGTTCTCGATCAGATTTTGGAAAATCCTAGGAGCAGTATTTATTCCAAATTGAAGACGTTTTACCTTTAACGCACCTTTGTGGGTAGTAATTGCTTGAGCTTCAGCCGTGTTTTCGTCAACTGGAAGTTTTAGGTACGCCTGTGTTAAATCTATTTTCCATATAATCCTTCTCCTTTTAAGTTCAAAATCGAATGGCTCACAGCAGGAAAGAGGTAGGGGAGGTCAGCCATAGGCGAATTCAGCGTCACCTAATAATCTCCACATACCCTTACTTCCCCCGACGGGGGGAACAGGAACTACAGGCGCGTTCCATTTAGGTTCTGCAATTGGCTCGATCACCCCTTCCCTAAGCAGCTTATCTAAATCATTTTCAATTTCAGGTTCCGCATTGAATTAGGAGACACTATGGATTCAAAGGTAAAGAAATAGGTTTTCCCAAATAAAACACCAACAACTTCCCTCACTAAACACATCCCGTTACTTTGCTAAGTAAATCGTTGATAATTTCATATTTGGTCAAGCTTATTTCTTCTAAATAAATTCTCAAACCATCAAACCAAGTACACACCCGAATAATAGTTAAACGCCCTTTGAGACCAAATGTTCTAGCTCCGCTTTGTGGCAATTGACAATGTAATAGAATTCTAAATCAAAGTAATTGAAGCAATTAAAATACAGAAAAATAACTAATAAAAAACTTACGGAGTGACCCATTCTAGCAACCGGGAGTACGAATCTACTTGCCTTTCCGTCCAACAGAAAACTTGGGTGACACGCTAGTCACAGAAGTTGTCCTTGGTAGCAATCTTGACTCGGCGAAAAATCACTTACATTTAACTACAGATGCATTATGGCTAAAATTCTAGGGTTAACCTGCTCTGTCGCCAGTCAGCACATCTTTAAATAAGTAAGAGTAACAGAAAAGAACGAACAATACAAGGTAAAACTTTAAGGTAATTTTGTAATTTAATCGTATCTAGCTGTCTATTTCCAGCCTCTTTTAGGAGTTTTAACGCAGCCAATTGCGACTTTAATTTAAGACCCTGCTCAAGTGACGAATGGTAACACTTAATCTATAAAACGAATATGGAATTGAATTGAGTTGTATCAAGGAACAAATGTTCTTGGGTGTCTACTTCTGACGTCGGAGTAACTGTTCCAGGTAGTTGGGCAGCCCTAGTTCAAATAGCAGATTCTGTGGCAGCCTGAGGTGCTAATAACTAGCGATTGCCTATGCCGAGTTGCTAGCTCTTGGATTTCCAGAAAAAAATTATTTGATTTAAAAAGCAAATTTATAATTATTTTTAAATTTTTAACCTGCCTGGTACTAATATTTAACCTCGTAGAGAATTTTAGTATGACAGGCTATCCTTACTTGATAATTTGCCAAGTATTTCCGCATACGGATCTGATATACAGCATAGGAATGAAGAACGCTAACCAGCAAAACAAATAACCGATGTAACAGGTGGTAAACACCAGACAGTTATCTTCTTTACTTTTCCCTTTTCAATACTCCTGTCTCGATAAGATTATGAAATAGATTCCGTCCATATTTTAATACTTGAAAAGTTCCCCCGTAACAAAGTGATTTATAGCGGATGAGCCCTATCCAAAAGGCAATAAAAGCTGCTCTCTCGTATCCATCAACCAGTTTTAAGAGAATTTTTAAAGTTTTGTTTATAATGTTTTGGAACAAAAATGTTGATAAATTTTTTTTAATTGACAACTGCATTTAGGAGAGTTCTTGACAAGACAATTACTTTCTTAGGAGATTTGCACTAAAGTGATGCTTTCTTAACCGAGTTTACATGGTTGGAGCGCCACTTTAAATATAGAGTGCGATTTGTTTTATAGATAAAAAAAACTATGTAAGTGTATGTTAGGTGATTTATCTTGAGCTTTTGAGTAAACACAGAAAAGTTTGCCGAACAAGTATCCGGTGGCATAAAAATTCTTATTTACTTGCAATTTTTTGTTCGGTAGTTATTGATCACTACATATCGATTTTTAACTAAGGAAAAAAATAATGTGATGCGATGTTTTAATTTCCTAGTGCTTTATAGGTCGTGTGCAAGTAAAACAAAACAGCGACAAAGTTTAATTTATTTTTATTCAGTATATGATGTTTTCTGAAATGAAAATGATTTTTTTAAAGACTTTAGTTTTTATTTTCACCTTCAGTTCCATCTACGTTTGAATTACTCGTTTGAAAGTATTATAATCTCGTGAAACAATTAAGAAATGTTTTAACTTATTTAGTATTTTTTGTTGATTTTTTTCAAGCTGTATCAGAATTAAAAGATTAAAATATAAAGAATAAAAGAGAAAGCAGAAATCAAGCAAATTTCAGACATATTTTCTACAAGCTGAAATACCCACCGTAGCTCGGTTTCTAAATTACGATTAAAAATTGCTTCAATATTCAAATAGTTTTTATTTTTAATTAGTTTCTATTTGAAAAATATAAAATAGTTTTATCGCAATTATATTTTAATATTAAACTTTTAACAAAATGATATTCTTTAAAATGCAGTTTTAAATCACATATAAATATACTAATAAAAAAACTAAACTCCTTGGGGCAGCAGCCCGTTAGTGAGCCAAGGTCTGCCGTGACCATTCTTGCTTACTTGACCAAAGGCTCTGGGCTGCTAGAGGCACATGTCCCGTAAAAACGATCATCCTCACGCGGAACCCCCAGTGTTTAATTCTCAAGCACGCTTGGTACTAATTATAACTACATTCTTAAGAGATGAAAGTTGAGTCAGCCTCGTTCTATCCGTTATTCGGTCCCCGGACCTGTGGCGCGGCAAAGAGAAGCACTTCCACTAAGCCACTGGGCCTCTAAATATACTAATACATTTCTGTATATTCACTGTTAAAAAAAATTCCTTGAATTAACGGAAAAACTACTGGCAGCAAGTTGCCGGGATTTTTCCGTTAATATCAGGATCTTCCGTTTTGGAACTTTTCCGTTATTTTCAGAAACTTCCATTTCGGAATTCTTCCGTTAATTTCAGGGTCTTCCATTTTGGAATTTCTCCGTTAATTTCAGGATCTTAAATTTCGGAATTTCTCCGTTAATTTCAGGATCTTCCATTTTGGAATTTCTCCGTTAATTTCAGGATTTACCGTTTTAGAAATATTCTGTTAATTTCAGGAATTTTTATTTAGCTGTTTCTTTGTTAATTTCATGAATTTCTAATTTGCATTTCTCCCTAAATTCAGAAAATATTTTCTAGTTAATTCCAAGACATTTTTGCTTTTTTCTTGTCAATTTTGTTTCTATATACTATTTAAATATCAATCCTTCTAAATGTATCCATTTATATATATTGTTATAAATATTACCATAGGGAAATTTAACAGGAGAAACAGGGAAATTAAACATGCATCCTGTTTGTTATATAAAACGTAAGCAAATGTCTTCATACTTAAACCTTAAATCTATTCAAAACTAGTACAATCTAATCCTTTAATATTTTTAAAACCATATTTGGTATATAATCTGAATAAAAAGGAAATTGTTCACATTTTTGAAATTAAAAAATTACCACTTTTCATATATTTAAAACAATTTTAATATGGCAGAAAAATGTTAATAATTTTTCCAATTTTGATAATTTTTCTGACATATTTTTTATAATGTATATATTTGGTGTTGTTCTGTGGCTACACAAATGGTATTGTACTTTTCAGTAGCATATCCAGGGCAAAATCATGGGTAGGGGATAATGAGTCAGGTGTCTTAGGGGTTGAACACCCCTTAATAGAGAGACTCTTAAAGACAGTAAAATTTTTAGTCAAAAACAATAAATCATTGAGTGTCTGCATTTGTACTATACATACATAAATTTGTATAGTCTCTGATAGTAAAACAACAACATGTTTTAGTACATGGGGACGAGAATTATCCCTCCCCCCCCCCTGGATACACCACTGATACAATTTAACAAGATATGAATAACAAAAGAATTACAGAATATAATCAGGTTTTATTTTTCTTTCACAATTGAAAAAGACTGATATGGTTATCAAATTCTCAACTAATTTAAAAATTTATGCAGGAACTACAGATTTAGTTTTCTTCTTTTTCCGAACTTTTGACCCTCTTTGGAGATTTATGATAAACAAGCACCTAAAAAAAATAATATATTAATATATATAAATACAATTTTAAATGAATAGATCTAATGTATAGAAGCAACTGTTAATCAGGCGTAAACCAGGCAAATTCTTCTTAAGTCCTTCTAAAATTAAACAATTTGCCAATTTTAGGCTTTTTTTTTCGAGCAAGTTTTCCATAGTATGACCGCAATAATTTAATATCAGAGTTAAAAACGCTTTTTCTCTTTTTGTGAAGAGGTGGAGGGGGCAGACAAAGCATGATTCTTACAGTACCTTTAATTAATTGATTTATCCATATATCTCAATACAGTTTTGAGAATACACTGAAAATATTTTTTTAATAGTAGAAACAAAACAGAAGTGTTCTTGAATAATGTATATCATTACTAAAAATACAATTTTATAATAGTATTTAGTATAAAATAATAACTTTATTGCAATTTAATAGTATTTTAGTAATAAAATACAATTTTATAATTAGTATTCTAGTAAAAGCTAATAACTATTGCTTTTGAATATCACCGACATGAAGTTATAGACGGTGAGCCGAAAATGAGATATCACTTAGCAGCTATATCTAAATAAACACTAAAATAGCGTTTTGCGGACACTTGCAATTCCTAACATTTTAAATGAGTTGGAAAGTTTGCATTCAATCGGAAATTGTGTGTGCAGACTTTTCAAAACAAAGAGCATTGGCAATCGTGTATGTAACTTCTGAATCGAATCAAACTATGTGATTTGCATACATCCGTAATCACTAATTGATTCATTAAAATCAACAAAAGTTTATTATTTTATAAAGAAAAAGTTTGCGTTATGTATACTCTCTTGCATAGTTCTTAAAATAAACCATGCTTATATAGCGATAGCGTAACCGTGCTTTTCAATTGAGGTTAGGTTTTGAATTATCGTCGCACTAAAGCTTCACGAGGACTATAGCTTTTCAATCGAATTTAAACGTAATAATTTCAAGTCATTTCATTATTTTTTTTAATAATGTGCACTTGTTTGTTTTGTGAACTTTGTTTATTTCATATATTTGACAGCTTTTTTAAACATTTAAATCAAATTGACTTAGTTGCGCGCGTTGGTAAACAAACGGAATTATTAATTTCTGGAGTCACCTCACGGTCAATTATAGGACTATAGATATTACAGAAACAAATAAGAAAGAGACATTAACTGGATTCTATAGATAGAAAAGGAAGATAGAAAATATAAACATTAAAAAAAATCTTATTTTATTAAACGAAATGAACATACCTGTATATTTATCTTTCTTGCTTGCTTCAGATGTGGTCAAAACAAAACAACAAACAATAAACAAGGTGGCTGAGTCGGTCAGCCGATGTGTCGAGGCTAAAAGCTGTTGGGTGCGAGGTTATATGGAGAATTTACGTTCATACGGGTCTTAAGTGAAATTCTGCAATCAGAAATACGGTGTTTTTCCGTTTTCACTTGTCAAGCGTTTAAGGAAAACGGAAACAAGCTGTGTATTTCAGACAAACCGTCTGTTTGTGAAAGAAACGCAATCTTTCCGTAAATTCCCGAAAATAATCACAGAAATATGTACGTAAAATTCAGGTTTTTTTTAACAGTGTTGTATACTAATTGAATAATTAGTATTTTATTGTTCTTCAACATTCACTTGCATTAAAAACAAGTTGTTATAATTTTTTTAACGTGTTTGTAATAATGATATTTTTAAAATGTTATTTGTACAATTTTGTTGGTTCACTTACGATTGTACCAGTACACAAATTGTCATATGTCGTACATTTAAAGTAATTAGTTTCAATATTCAAGTATAACTAAGATATAGAGTCCGGCCACTTCATTAGCGATTTGATATTTTGTGTATTTAGATAAATTTAAGTGGAATGTTCATTTTCGCTTTGGAAATTTCGGTGCCAATTGCCGTTAATAGGTTAAAATGTTAGGGTATTTCAAAATTCTTAGAACTTTATATTATATTTTTTTTTAATTCATTTTGAGGAAAAATCATTTGACAATTAAGACCATTCGCTAATTTCATATGAACGTTTTATTTTTTAATTTCTTATTAAATTTTGATCCATACTTCTATTACAAATTTACCCACGAAATTAATCAATGCTAATTCCTGACAACATAATAAAAAAGTTTAGAATTTCTTTGTTTTACATGAGACTCAATAGATTTAATCATGTTGTTATCATATTCATGATTTTTTTTATCAAGATATTACACTAAAATACCATACAATAAAGAAATGGATTGGTAAAGGCAACTTAGTTCTATATTCGATCTGGAAACACTGATCATAGATTCCCCTAATTTGAGCTATGTTTTGGCAAGAGAATATTCTATTATCAATGTGGAACATACCAACAACAATGCTGCAATTTAAACTTATGTAAACTAACTGACTCCTTTGACCTACAGTCCCTGCTGGATCATGGCTTCTCTAATAATGCGTCTCCAAACTCGCCTGTCTATGGTCTTTATCTAGGTCTCTCTTCTTCTCCCTGAGTCTTCTCCAAACATCACCTTCTCTGACAGGTCCAAATATGGCTCTTAAATTTTTTTAAATTCTTGCTCTTTAAATTTTTAAAATTGAATAAGAATACAATTGTTCGTGTGGAAATTTAAAACAAAATATTGTGTTATGTTTATCGATGGTAGGGGGAACCAGGGACATATGACCCAACTCGAAGTTTTATGCTTGCAACTTTAAAAAAAACTATTTATTACTGTGTAAATGCAGATAAATTATATACTTCATAAAATAGTACACAATATATATTAGTATTTTTCTGCAGTATTAGCTGCAATGATAGTGAAATATAAATTATTTAAATTTTAGTTTTGGGTCATGTATCCCAATGTATAGGGATACATGACCCACCCATTAGGGATACGTGACCCAACCCAAAAATTTCGTACTAAGACTTATTATTATCAAAAAAAATTACCTAATAACAAAACTAATATCTTATTACAAATTTTATATCAATTTTATGGTATTTTCAGACAAAATAATCACTTTTAATTTTTATCACATTAATTATGCTTACACTAACGCAATAATCAAATTTCTAAGTAAATTCTGGTCTAAATACAAAAATGGGGCTACTTTTATTCTGCTAAGAAAACATAGGTGGTTGAAGAATCGCTACTATTTAACCCATATCAACTTGAGATGTAGTATCCATTTTAGGTCATTTAAAAAAATTTCACCGATTATTTATGTATATTGAATTATAAGCTCATTAAAAAAATTCCCTTGTACCTTCTCAACAAACCTTATGCACCTTGAAAAACCCTGTCATTTACTTTTAGAACTTCCGGCTTGGGTCAATTATTCCTAGTTGTGTGCACTTTTTTTGTTTAACCCCAAAAGAAAGTCATTTGCAAATAATTACATTAGCACTATTATGCACGCAACTGTAGCTAATAGCTTGAACTAAACAGATAACTAATTAAAAAATATATTTTCTTTAAACCAAAAAATGTAGACCGAAAAACCTTACGACCTCAGCAATTTACTTTCGGTGCATGAAAACGTATATCTTCGTATAACTAAACACATACGCAATCATTCAGCTCATTTTTTTAACCATGTGATCAGGTTTCTGAAAGGAAAAAAGTGATGCCACTTTCAACTCAAAAAAAAAATCCATTGTTGAGAAAAAGGCATTGGGTCATGTATCCTTATGGGTCAAATGTCCCTAGTTCCCCCTACATTGACTTTCATGGTTTCAAGAAGCTTATTAATCAAATATTCCCAAACAAAACTAATTATGTCATAAATATGTCGATAAATGAGCATTTTGATATTTGTACAGTATCAAGACTAGACATCTCAATACAGATATCAGCGACTGATGCTATTTTGAGATTCGAAAAAATCCCTTATTTTAATTTTAAAAAATTGATTAATTTCGGCAAATATCTTTCGTGCAATTGTGAAATTTTATTTAAAAAAATAGTTTTAATGTCCAATATATTTATTTGTCTTAAAAGATGACTTATTATTATAAGTACTATTAGATCAATTAAATAATCTATAAAGAGGATTTAATAAAGGTGTAGAAGAAATTCTTATTAAGTATGGCTTACATAATTGTATAAAACTTCTTAAACGTAAATAGTTTTCAAGTTAGTTTTATTGTATGACTTGTCACCGACTTGTGTCGCCTTTTTTATTTTAACTATCACATTTTTTTTGCGTTTCAAATTCAAACATTCAGCACTAGTCTCTCAATTGTCATAGAAAAGAATGCACCACAAAACGAATCAAATGAAACTTCAAAGAGGTTGACCTGGCTTTTAAAACACTTCTACTACACACACCGTGCTGAGGTTAATTAAAAAATTTTAAACAAAAATATTAGGCAACATGCAAAAGAACTGTTTGAATCACGTATTTATCAAAATTAGCAATAAAAAAACAAATATTAATTAATTGTCATTAGCCCATTAATTAAATATAGGTACACTGGGCCTTTTCTCGTCTAATTTCCAAAAGGCCCTCTCTAAGAAACTAAAAAAACAAATTGCAAACAAAATCAATAATTTTCAGTTAGACCTGGAGAGAGAGAGCAATGTAAAAATAAAATTCCCTGGAACTCCCCATGAAAGCGTTCCGAAACGCCACGGTGCACGGTTTGAAAACTTTCAGCCCGGGTCGTTATTGATGTCCAGGGTTCAATTATAAAACACCGTTTATTTAACGATTACCCGTTTATCAATAACTCTTCTTGTTTGAGCTGCCCTGGTACCGATACCCTGGAAAAACAAAAATTCCTCCAGGCGGCTGGGTTAATCCCACGACGCCAATAATTTGGATGGATCGGCGAATACTCGCCAATTAGGGTATCACAAGATTTTCAATTTCGGTTTGAGTAAAACGGGGGCATGCGCAGAATACTTTTCTTGAAGCGGATGGGCAGTGATTGGCTGTCGTTTTCCCGCTCCAGTGACGTTGCATCCCCGGATCACCAATAATGAGTGACGTCAGTGCAGCTTGGTCATATGACCTTAAAGAAAATAAAAAAAGTTTGAGTTTTACTATATTTACTTTTCTCCGATTTCTCCAAGGAGTAGGTTTCTACTATCTCTTATTAACAATGGAGTAAATGAAACTGCCAAAAATATTCGCTTGAACACTTCATCTTTGGTTAGGTATTTCTTTAAATTGAAATATCCTAGGTTACAGTTTTTCCCGTTTGCTTAAATTGAGAGGAGTTAATAACAAAATAAATGGATGACTATATTATCTTCAAATCTATAAAAAAAACCTAATTAAATATATAAGGAATATTTAAATGACTTTCATTCATTATCTTACACAATACACTTCCATTGAGAAGGTTCGGAGCTTTTGATTGAATTTATTATAAACGTCGTTTCTATTTAATATGTTAATGCTGACAGTTCAATTTGCATATTAAGTCTTCACATAATATAAAATAATGGCTAATATTAGAAGTCTTCTATGATATTTAAGCATGCATATTATTTAGTACTTGAAAAAGGCTCTTTTTTAATTTAAAAATAAGTTTATATTTTCATATCTTGTATTTGTACTTATAATTCCTAAAATAAAAGTATATAAAACTAAGATTCAAAAAATAAATACATTTTTTATTATTTTATTTGAAAGTTAATCAAAACAAAAGATACCTCAGCTCAAAATTACTAATATCTCGTGTAGATTTAGTCAGACGTTAATCCCACCATACATAAACAACACAAGATGAAACAAAATGAAACTATACTATTCCTTGGTAATTTAAACACAACTGAATTACAAATGCTTAAATTTACACTATGCATGGACCGGTACAATAAAACCTGTCAAATGTTAAACAAACCAAATCGTACCGACTTCTTTTGAAACGAATAGTGGCTTTTTTAATGACAAACTTTATTTACTGTGTCATTGAATAATACCCTTGAGGGAAAGAAAGACTGAGAGAAACAGAAAGATAGATAAAGAGCGAGAAGGAGTAGGAGTGAAGCTGTCTCTTTTCTTTGCTTACTGTGTTGGGAAACTCTTGTAAAGGAAAAAACGCTTTTACAGATACATGGTGCATAATAGCCCTATTTTACAGTTTTAGAATTAATCAATCTATTATGTAAGTGTTATTGATTTTTATAATTTAACACTTTATTTGGCCCAAGACGTAATGATTTTTTATGTAACATTCCACTTTCAAAAATATACGAAAAATAGGTTTGGGGACAAAATATCGCAGCCGAAATATCGCGGGCCAAAATATCGCGGCCAAAATATCGCCGGCCGAAATATCGTGCATATTTTGGGCGCACGATATTTCGGCCGGCGATATTTCGGCCGCTTTCGGCCGCGATATTTTGGCCCGCGATATTTCGGCCGCGATATTTTGTCCCATTACCAATTAAATTGTTTTTGTAGATAATTTTTTGCTTCTTTTGTAAAACAAAACCTCAATGAATATGGGCTTAAGTTGACGGTACCTGAAATACTGTCTACTTTATTAAATATAACAATAAGACTTATTATTAAGGATTTAAAGAGCATGGAATTAAAAAAAAGTCATTTAAATCTTTGCTTAAGTAATCGTTGTTTGGTTGTTATTTAATCCCTCAATCTCTTGCGTCTTAGGTTTTGAGGACAAAAGTTTACCTCCTTCTTTTGGGTTAAAATTGAACGAACTAAGAAGCTTACTCGAAATCTTTCGTCATCGTTTAGATATTTTTAAACATTGAATCGATTTTAATAAGAAAGTTTTTTTTTATTATTTTTAGCATAAAATTTGAAAGAGAAAATGTAAGTAATTAAAGGAAACTAAATTTAATCACTCGAAAGTTTACGTCCTTCTTATGGGCTAAAGTTGAACGAACTAAAAAAAATTATACAATTTTACTCGAAATCTTTTGTCAACGTTTAGATTTTTTTATAGATTGAATCGATTTTAATAAGAAAGTTTTTATTATTTTTAGTAGAAAATTTGAAAGAGAAAATGCAAGTAATCAAAGGAAACTAAATTTAATCGCTTTATAGGTACCACGTGTGTGTTTAATTTAACTATGTATCAGTAATAAAAATTCCTGGACTGTGAACAATATATTTTTTAGGAATTACTATTCATCTCAGAAAAACCCAGTTTTATTTTATCATATTCAGAAGAAAGAAACTTAATCCTTTAAACCGATATCTGAATGGAAAGTCTTTTTTGTCAGGATTACATTTTACTATTTTTGTAGTGCTTACCTAAAGATTTTCACTTAGAAAGGTTTCAGTTTTCTTTTTTCTTCTAAAAGTAACATGAGCGTGTGCTAATAATATCTACGTTTTTTGTTATTTATGTTTTCTTTGTTATTACGTTAATTGTTTCCGACATTTCAATTTATTTAAAGTATTTTTTCTTCCAAATACGTGAATTTGAATTTAATACTTCAATTATTGAAAAAACACAAATATATCCCAAACATTTCCTAGTGAAAATTTCCCAGTAACGTTCTTCATTCCCCACTAACGTTCATTATTTTACAGTGTTGTAGCAATGCTTTGTGTACACAAAAAATTCTCTTAATATAACAATTAATTTTTACTCGATAATTTACAAACATCAAATAGGATAGCTCATTTTTTTAATGGAAATTTGATACATATTCCTAGCCATTAGTTAAATTCTTTTGGAATTAAAATGACAAAATAATACCAAATCAAAAGATTATTTTGACAATAAGATTTAATCACACCTGCTTAAAGACATGCATATGCGGTATTAGGACAGTGAAGCTGCTCATTTTCGTTAGCCTTAAAAAATGAGCATATATACTTATTGTAAAATAAAACTTGTGCTAAATAAATCTACAATATAAATGCAGATTTATTGTTGTTATATTTTAACATTCAAACTATGTCCTTTTATTTTATTGCTTACATGTTACAAATAGTCTTTTGAAATAAGTTCTTAAACAATATGTAAAAGTAACCGAAAATAACATACTTATTAAACATTAAATTATTTATACTTATTAACATTAACATCAGTTTTAAAACAACAAGAAAAAAAACGTGCTTGGAACGTAATGGTATTCTAAATACAGTATAATTGAAGACATTTTAATAGTTTTTTTTAATTAATATAATGGTTAATAAATTATTACAATAAAAACTTCGCCGACCGTAATATTAGAATTGTTCCCAGTGCCTACAGAAGCAATTCCTTCTTATCTGTAAAAGTTGTTTCTCCTTTGACTGAGTTTTCTAGCAGAGTAAACATAGTAAAGAATCATAAATGTTTGTGACTGCATTTCTTATTGTTTAAACTTTGTTTCTCTCTTTTTCTTATTGTTTCATCTTGATCTGAAATTTTATTTAAGATGCTTATTTGAGCACTTAGTAATTTTCTTTGTTCATTAGTAAATTAGCTTCTAATGATCTCAAAGCGCAACCTACTGTTGACTAATTTTGAAATTAATTACTACTTGTACTTATACAAACGCTGTAGGCATCTTACTGATTATATTAATCCATTAAAGACCCATTTATTAATTAATACCTTTCCAATTAAATAAATAATGATAATTAATATCTTAATTAATGTCAATTAATACCTTTCTTATTACTCTTTCTTTATTTCGTAACGTATAAACATCTTAAGTTTTTACCTGATGTGCTCTGATTCGTTGTTTAAAGTTTCTCAGTGACTGATAATTAAATATAGCATAAAATCAATTCAACACAGATTATTATTAGTGTTGTGATATTCATCCTAATAGATAATAGAATAGCATCTACTGTTTTCTTTAGCCATTTTTAATATTTTTTATATGTTCACTTAAAAAGTTTGAAAAAATATAAAGGTATTTCTGATACTGGTTACAATGAAAGATTATTTTACATGAAATGAAAGCTAATTCGACTGTTCTAAAAAATTAAAACAATTTAATATTGGATGATTCAATGAAGAGAAATTATAAACAAATATTTTCCAATGCTTGGTCCAATGTTACCCTTAAAAGTCAAAAATTTACCCCAATATACTGTATTTTAGAAGATTAAAACTCTACATTGATATCCTATCAGGACTAAATGAGTAGCAGTATTTTTATGTGTTTTATGCTAGAAACTTTCAAAGATTCAGTGTAAAATATAATATAGTAATTCAGTGTGTATTTCTAAAGTTACAAAGATATTGTTGATTTTTTTATATGTATTACCAACAAAATTATATCCTCTTCACTTTCCTGAAAATTCCTTAGCATAAATTATCAATATAAACGTATTTTTAAAACGAATGTATATATTTAAAAGCAGATTTTGCTAGAAAATTTTTGAAAATTCAGTAGGAATACTTGGTGGGAAGGAAAAATCTATTTAATGGCATTATAGGAATTAGCCCTAAAAATACACGTTTAATTGCATTAGGAAACCACAAGCAAGCTCTGTCTGTTTCTTGTAACTGATAGTCCCTTCAAACACTTCTTAAAATGCAAAACACCTTTGAAGTTATATTCCGAAAACAATTTACCCTCGTGTGTCATCCTTTTTTATACAAATAAATTACTGGATTTTCTCAGTCGCTTCGGTATCCTTTGGAGTAAAGAGTATACGAAAGAGTATACGTGCGAAAAAGTAGGAAATAGAAATTATTTTTCAATTGTTTTTAGCTTGAAATTTAAAAAAGTTAATTTACTTTTCGGTGTTTTAATTGGTGGGTTTAAGTTAGTTTTAATCCTAATAGCACTTTACTACTGTACACTTCCCCCCATTGCCGTTTTAATCGGTAGGTTTAAGTTGGTGGGTTAAGTTCCCCTAACACTCCAGCCCGGAGTATCAGGGGAGTTAGAAATAAAGGGTGAAACCCCACCCCGCCCTTTACACGGGAGAGAGAGGGAAAGGGTTAAATGGGGATTTGTTTCAGGCATTGATTGTAAATTGGAAAAGTTTGTCAAGTTAAAAGTTCGTAAAAACGAGAGGATTTAGGACTATAATTGATTATTGTATTGACTCCTTATCAATTCGAAACAGTTAAAGATTTTTTTTAATTCGTCTTATCTCAAACAAACACAGAACGTATCCACTTGAAATGTTTAAACAAAAAGAAATTCCGAATTATTTAAATATGTCCCGGAATTGCAACCCTACTTTCTCGTCATTGAGGCCAAACAATGGCTTTGAAAGGGGAAGTTCTAATGGTGGGACGGGCGGGTCTATTCTGTCCATAGGGGTGAAGGGGTCCACTTATCCCCCTTCCTTGAAATGGGCTCGTCTAAGATCGATGCCACCGAGGCTTGGCGTGCCAACAGTGCAAAGAGTCGGGACACTTGGCACACTTTTACTTTTTTGGCTTCCGAAACAATTTTGTCACAAGGATTTGAATAATGTTGCAATATTTTGGACATAATGTTGAAGGGTTGGGGGAAATATTTATGTTGATTTTAATGGTTTGAAGCAGAGATTTTTCCAAAGTGCGTGCCATGCTTGTGAAATTAAGAGAGCCCCTACAAATGCTCTGGGAAAATATGGGGGAAAAGTTAAATTGTCCTTTTTTATGTGATGAACAAAATGCGGAGGTTTTTTGTTAATATGAAAGTGTTTTACTTTCAACTGACCCGTTAATCCTTGTTTTATTGTTCATTGGGGTTTATTTGACAAACTTTTTAATCAAATCCGTGAAATTTGCTTGTGTGTTTTAAGTCGTATAGTGAAATATAAAATGTGTTCATCTTTAAAGTCGTGCTTTGGTAAAATAATTTACACACATTGGCAACAAAGCTTTAAATACACGAAAAATTTGATTTTTTTTGTTTTGTACTTTTTTTTATTATGTTTAAATAATACACTACTAATCCAATAAAATTGCTTTGATATCGAAATTATGAATGTACCTTACGTAACTTAATAATAATAATAAACTATAATAAAAAGACGATTAATTATTTTTCTCTTCTTCTTGATCCAAGAAGGTTCTTTTTTTTAATTTTGAAAATTTATGTATTTGAAATGTTAAAATATCTAGTTTTAAAACAGCTGAGCTGTAAAAAACAGATTTTCTATACAAAATTTTATTATCAACTACATTTTAGTAATTTTATCTTTACAGTAAATATTACAGTAATACAATTTTACTATTTAGCGCATTTGACTTTATTCTAATTTATAAAACAATAAAAGTGAAAAAAGTAAATTCATTGCTTCACTGCACCACTATATAGAAAAACGAAACATGTATATTTATAGTTTCTTGATAAAAGAAATAATTATATAATATTTAATTTCAATTAATGAATATTAATATTAAGGTATTTATTCATTTATGAAAATATTTAATGTCACCCACATAAAGAAAATCTAACTAATTTATTTTATTTAAAAAATCGTATTTACTTTCATTACTTTAATATATTTTTGATAATAGAAATACTTAACAAAATCTCAGTAATTAATTTGGAATTACATTTTTTAAAAGAAAACCTTCAAAAGTTAAACGCCAAAATGATTAGTCTGCCATTTTGCATCTATTTTTACTATAATTTAAAACATTTAGGTTTAATTAAGGATATTCAATGAAAGCCAAATTACAAAAGCGTTTTTTATCTACACTAATAAGACTTCAGAGTATAATCGATATTCATTCCGAAGAAGATTTAAAATGTATCTTTTTAGACTTTAATTAAAAGAGGGCTACTCTCTATCTCTTTGCTAGGTAAAAATAGTTTGCTTGGTATTTTTATAATTAACGTCACCATTAATTTATTGAAAATCCTGAATTCTTCTTCAAAGAATGAAAGATTGAAAGTCACATTAAGGTCTTATTTTCGAAATTAATTAAGCCGTTGGATCATTCGAGTAGTGATACAATTAAATTAAAAAATTGTCATTTATTTATTTGAGTATAGTTATTTGTTGTAAAAATTGTTATTTATAAAACAGATAATTGTAAAAATAGTCAATTTTAATTGCAGTGTTGATTAAAATACTTTTAATTGTATTCCTAATGATTGTATTATGCATTTTAATGATTGTTAAGTGTTTAATGAGGTTTTATAGTAAATTAAGTTAAAACTATAGTAAGTTAAGTACCCTTTTGAAAATTATTATCATAGTTAGTTAAAATTAGTAGATTATAGCACAATAATTTTAAGAATTAAATAAAATAATTGTATTCGTCTGATTGAATATGAGTTTAAATTTCATCGCCTTTCCACAAAAAACAATACATAAGGATATGGAACACTTCATAAATACAATTATATTTCTGCTATAAAACTGTTGATTTAATTGAAACCATCATACGATTCACACATGAATGTTTTATCCTAACATACATGACGCAACCCATCTAAAAATAATTTCAATTTCAAATGAGTTGCTGTCGTCTTTGAATTAAGCCAGCTTAATACAATGCAAATTCTGTCCCCAAGTATTATTCCACTCGTTGTAGTGCAAATGAGTTTTAATGCATGTTATTGCTTGCCATGCACAACAGAATAAACGGTTCACTCAATAACTATAATTGGTCCTAGTTGTCCGTTAAATTAGGCTCCATAACGGCGCTTGCAGCAATGAATAAATTTAATTATACTTCAAATGCTGAAACCCTTAATTTCATTTAGGTATTTTTTGTTTGTCTTCTCTGGATATAAATAGAGACGTTTTTGCCGTTCGTATTAAGTTAACTTTTATGCGATTAGGGAGAAATTGATATATTTTTCAAGGAAATAAATTATTTTTGTTTTAATATAATCTTAATTATTTTAACATTGTTTTAATGCAAAATGCTTTGAAAATTAACTACTAAAATAACTTTTAGAAAAGTTTGAAAAGAAATTTTAAAATATTTTTTTAAGAACTCTAATATCGTATTGACCCTCCGTTCAACGTCATTTTTTATAGAAATAAATGACTGATACCTGTAATCAAAGGCTGAAAACGTATATTTGGGTCTTCTTCTATCGGACCAGGTTAATTTCAGAACTATTTAACGTGTTAATTGTTTGTGTGGAGGTTTTAAAAAATTTCCCCGAATGGGACGCAAGAGGTTATTATTCAATTAATTGATGATACCATTAGTTTGTAAAATACTTTTTGTACGGACATTTTTCTTTATTGGATGTCTGATTTTCCTAAAATATTTATATACTAAGACTTACTAATATAATGCCTCCATTCAAAACGTTTGTGATCTTAGTTTGAAAATCTTTAATTGGAGAACCTGAAACGATGAATTATAAGATCATTAACTAATTAATCAAAAAAGTTTTGTACTTTTTTTACGTCAGTAATTTAACGTTTGAAGTTTTACCAAGCAATTCTTGCAATCAAAAGAACTTTGTCAATATGTTCAAAACCAGGAGTTGAAGCTTATTTAGGCGATAAAATTCAATGATATTTTATTCCTCATAATCATTGATGAGATGTATATTTAAAAAAAAACCTAAATGTAACTTTCACTTTTTTTTAACGTACTTACAAGTATTAATATTTAGTGAGCAGAAAACTTTTATAGAAATATGAATTATCCTCTTTTTACCCTAGAAATAATAATCTTTTAGTATGTTTTATGGGTTGGTAGTAACTTAAAAAGGGTTCAAGTCATTTGTTGATATACTGAGCATAAAAAGTGATCTGTAAAACTGTTTTCTCTTTTAACTAAGTTCCCTAGCGCAGTAAACAAAGAAAAAGTATCTAATTTTACATTAACATTGATATTCCTCATATTTATATAAAGTGTTAAACTTACTAACATTAACAAGTAATCTCTGTAAGACTGTTTACTCCTTTAAATTAGTCTCCTAACACAGGAAACAAAAGAGAAAGGCACCTAATTTTATAGTGATAAGAAGTAACATTGTTCCCCGTATTTTTGAAAGCAGTTAGGTAATTCTCCTAGAAATGAATGATAGTGTCTCTTGGAGTTAAATATGCTGTATTAGTACTTGTTGGTTTCTTGGTACTAGAATATTCTTTAAGTTATTCCTATAATTTTACAAAGATTCTTCAGGGAAAGAGCTGTAAGTATATTTCAAGATAATTTTAAATGCTCAAAATGTCCCTCCTATCCGTTGTTAAACACACCATTCATTAACCTTCGGAAACATTATTTAAAAATGTAGTTGCAATTTAAAAATAATTTTATCACTCAAAATAAAAAATATATATATTATTTAATTTATAAAATAATCATTTATTGTTTGTAAACTAAGAAGAATTTTACTTACATTTTCTGAGTTAGGAGTCTTGTACTCTAGTTTTTGGTTACTAATGCATTCTTCTATGCAACTAGTGTACATACCACTAGTGTATTCTTATATAACTTGACAACTAGTGACTAGTTCTCATAATGCGTATCGATGTAAAATTAAAGCATAAGAAGTCATCTTGAATCTTGACAACAGTAGTTTGGTTCTCATTTTTTATTCAAAAATGAATTATAAACTTTGAAAAGCAAGAAGTTTTTTTTTTATCAGTCACTACTGTCTTTTACTTACATTCATTTTATTATGATTTGCAGTTATTTTTGATTTTATCACATATAGCATATTTTTTCATTATTCAAAATATGAAGTTGTAGTTCTTATTAAATTAATTTAAAAAGTGTACAGAAGGGCATTTGTTACTTTATATCACTACTGTTCAGGGACCAGTAGTAGAAAAAAAAAGAATGAAAGACACAATGAAATGAAATGAAAGAAATTATTTAACACATCTTATTATTACTGAAATTGTTAACACATATACAAAGAAATAAACCATTTCAATTTTCATAAGTGTATGGTAACAAATTGTATCCTAAAAATGTCTGATGTTTTGCTTATATCTAATATACATAGTTACTTTGAAATGTAATAAGCGAAAATTATTTTAGTTGAAATAAAAGTTAGTTTAGAAACGTAACAAGTAATAAAAAGAAATTGTTATCTTTTAATATAAAAGTGAAGTTAGAAACAAAAGTTAGAGATAATATTCTTAAGTTTACCCCAACTCCCCCCCCCCCCCCAAAAAAAATAAAACCAAGAAATTTATGTATTAATTGTAGTATATTGCAATAGTATTGTTTAAATTATTAAATTTAACTATAATTGGAGATTTTCAACGAGATTATCTTGGTGTTTCACCACATATAAGATTATATACCTTTAAAATATTGTAAAGTAATTGTATAAATAAATGTTTTTATTTAATATATTGGGTCATTAATAAAATTATTCAAATCAGTGCATAGATAATTATGAAATTTTTTATTTTGAGCGTGCTGCCATCTAGTGATTATGAAACTAGCTACTTAAAATATAGATGTTTACTCTGAATTATCATGCACGAAAGTTAAAATCTTTATTGTCCATTAAAAAGTTTTGTTTATTATCAACCAATCAATGAACATGAAAGAAAATAATATTCGACGTTTGGTTTGGAGCTGCTTGATACTTTTGGAACTTAAATTCAAATCCAAACAATGCTCCGAAATATGGAGAGCTAGCAGGCGATGCAAGTCAAAACAATGTAAAAGTGATTGGATATACACTTTAATTTAAATCTTGTGTTTTTGTGTCTTTTTTTCAGGTTTTAGCTTTTACCGGTGTCCTTTAAGGTTTTTTTTTTTTGCCAAATCATACGGCTTATTCAAGCGATTTCATTCATTTTTGTTTTAAAGGTTATTGTTCAACCTTTACATAATTAAAAAATATAGTATATAAAAATAGCACTACTACACCGTTGATTATTTTTCCATAAATAAAATATTGGCAACAATTCGAATATTAATAATTTAGTTTTCTCAAAATCTAATATTTAACACATAGATTAAAAAAAAAATGGCTTTTAATGACAAACCCTCTAGTCATTGGGTAATTACAAATTGAGAAATACTGAAAGAAAAAAACTGATTTGGCAACAGCAAATGCTGAATTAGTTTTTAAATTGAAATAATAATGTACTTTGGAGGGTTAATGGTAAAACTGACTGTTATTCTACAACAGTAAAGTGCATTTTATGATACACTAATAAATTTGATATAAAATAGGCTGGAAAAAATTCCTTAAGAAAAATATACTAGAAAAATTATTAAAACCGGTTTAAAAGATGAAATTATGTTTATTACTTTTGCCTCGCTTAACCATTAACACTCTTCCTCTGTAGCAATAGTTACTGGACTTTTTAAAAATGTAACATGGAAAACAAAAAAAAAAAAAAACTAAAACTTTGTTTAAAAATTTAAGTTCATAATTTGTTTTAATTTATTATATTTCCTTTAAGAATTTTAATTGAATTTGTTAACGTGAACATTATATTAATGTGACTTAAAAAATTTTATTCTTACTTCTATAAACACGCTATTAGTCTTTCCATGAAATGAAATCTATTCCACAGGTATTATTGAACATCTTCTGTACTATGTAGTAAATAATAAATCTAAAACGGTACATTCTTTGGAAATCCATAGGACAGGTCTTTTAGAATGTATTTTAAGAAAATTAGGTATTCTTAAATTTCATAGATTTTGTATGTAATACCTATCCCATACTTTTAACATTGGTAAATGCAAATCTATTTTTGAATTTGATTTTTACATTCGAGTTAAGGTTTCATCCAGCTATGACGGCATGAGTACGTGAATAGATATTCTCATACAATTTTCTTTGATTTTTCTTTATTGTACACATAAAAGGCTTCAGTCTTTTAGATATTTATATTCATTGAAATGTCCATGTAGTTTTTAGATACAGTATTTTTTAATAATAATAGTAGGATATTTACCTTATGTGACTATTTTTTTCTTTCCTGGGACTTGCACTATTTATATTAGAAAATCTTTTGAGCCTTTTATAAAAATGTCCAACAGCATAAAATTTTAGGTTAGGTTAGGTTTGAATTATCGTCGCACTACAGCTACACGAGGGCTATTGGCGACGGGCGTCGTATTTTAGAACCACAGTCAGGTGACGAGCCAACACCTGAATAGGCACCCAACGCAACCCTTAAGGGCGACATCGCACGCAGCGTTCATAAAATTTTAGAAAAAAAATAATCAGTTTCAAAAATTTTTTTAATGCAACTGTAATTTATTTATTTATTATTATTATTCATTTTTTTTTGTAATAGTGGTAAACCGTATTATCATCTTCAATTTCAAAGCTTAGTGCATTTCGATTTTATTTGATTGATTAATAAGTGTGTTTAATAGCTAAGGTTTTATTGAAAATTCAATCAATAAAATAATAAAATCAAATAAATAGTTTGAAAATTAAATGAATAGTTACGAAAATCAAATAAATAGTTTTTGCCAAAACTGCTGCCTTTATAAATATGGTATTTTATTTCAATACAAACTTGAAAGTATAAGAGTATTTAAAACAGATCGTAGTAAAATACATCAAATACAACAAAAGGAATGGGTTAAACAATTTATTAATTTCAAAGAAACACAATATAATTTTCAAGTAGATTTTAATTTCATTTTGTTAAATAAAGCATGAAAAAAGGCATTGAAAGAAAGTAAGATTACAAAGCATGGTATGATTGTCGCAATAGATCAGAGCCTAGCCGAGCCTAGTTTCATGTACATATTTAAATGAGAACCCTTATGAATAAAAAGGATTATAAAATGTCTCTCTCTCTCTTATAATATACATTTTTTCTTGATCTGCTATTACTAATAGAGAAGTTTCGCATAGTAGAAGAACGTGCTATGTGAACTATTTAAAAAAAATGAGATTTTTACACTGATGAGCATCTAAAAAATTTCCTCTTTTAAATATTTATAGCTTCTTTTTCATAAGCTTTTAGTTAAGAGGGACCAGACCCCCCCCCCCCCCCCCCAAAAAAAAAAAAAAAATTTTTTTCAAAAATGACATTTCAATGCTTTTAGTGTTTCTTAAACTATGCCATCTTAGCTTTACAACAATATTTTACAATAAAAGTTTTTAGTACTAGAAGTATTTTTAATATATATATTTTTTAAATGTTGTTTAGGTCGAATCCTCTTATGTTTCATACGTAAGAAATCACTATTGGTTAGTTTAAATGCTTATATCGCAAAACTTACATTTTCAATGTTTGTGTACCTTTTTCTTAGAATCTACTATAAGTATGAATCTGAAACTTTTTGTACGTATTTCAGAAAGTGATTTCTAAAATTCGCTTTAGGGGTTTGAGTATAACTTCTTACTTCTTTTCTTCTAAATATTATTGATGTTTTTAGGTGAAAATATGTAGTTTCACTCAAAAAATTATAATATAAAACAAAACCTTTTTTAAAAAAATCCCTTAGTAAAGTATAGTTGAACATCCATTTAATGATAGATAAAAATGTCATTAAAATGTATCCAATAGATTCTGAGAAAAAGGTACTTTAAAACGGCCATTTTAAAATGGGCTTCAGTGGATGGCTCCGGTCCCCGTTTTAATTAGTTAACTTTATTTTTTATTGTTTGAAAGTTCTGTTTTTAACGGAACTTAGCGCAAACTAAAAACATTAACGCTAATTTTCTTGTTCGCCCATTTTGTCGCATTGCACGTTCTTCCACTAAACTTTTCCTTTATATTGTGTCTGTTTAACAACATTTACCAGGAGATGCCAGTTAACAATAATTTTCCATATATTACTTAAAATTCTTACTGTCAATTCGAGTAACTTTGGCCAAAGCATTTATTTGTCTTAAACATGCTATTAAAAAGTACAACATTTAAAATCGCTAATGTAAAATGCAAATTAGGACGAATTCCTAATTAGTAATATGTGGTTTTCTTTTTTGATATATTTTTTTTCTTCTAACGATCGGATAATTTTCAAGAAAAATGGTCCATAGAAGTGCTTACTTTTTTCATACCTGGCGTTAACGTTTTAATTGGTGGATACATAAATTATTATTAAAGGGATGCGGCACTCAAATTTTAGGGCTGCACAGAAAATAATTAAACCTTCTCGAAAGCTTTTAGTTGAGGAAATTGTAAAAAAAAATTTAAGGACTCTTTATAATAGTGGAGATTTATGGAAAATTATATAGTGGTTAGATAAAATGGTTTTGGAAATAGTATGTTGATTTTCTCAGTTTATTTTTTTTATTTTGTGAATGGTTAAATCCCTTAGGCTTTTAGATAAATAAATGTAGAGTTTCAAAATTTTCATCCTGTGTTGAGACAGATATCATTTACAAAAATCGGCATGGGATAAGGTCTAGTGTGAATAGTTTTTTTTAATAATTAAGATGAAAATGTAATAAAATCGACTATTTTTAATAGATAAAGCTACATAACTGTTCTTGGTAGACTGAGAGCTCAATATCCATCCCAAATTTTATTAATAGATGATGTGGGAACGTTAAAAAATTCTTTAAATTGTAGTAGTAGTAGCATTTTGAAAAAAATTTAAAGTTTTTAGTAAAATAAAACTTTTATGCCAATTTTTTTAATTTTTGTACATGCTTATTGAAGTTTAGTTCTTTGTAAAAACAGCTTAATTTGCATGCTAGGGATAAAAAATACTGTATTTAAAATTTTGAGTACCGCGTCCTCTCAACCTTATTGACGCGTTACTACTAAACACTCCAGCCATTGGCTTTGTTTATTGTTGGATTTAAGAAAGTTTTAATCTTATTGAAACTTTACTGCAAAACACTCCAGCCAATATCACGTGAGAGAGAGAGTGTGTTAGAAACTCGTTATTTTTACGGGAGTGAAAGGGAAAAAGGTTAAAATATTGATTATTCATTCTTGCTTCAACGTACATAGTTTTTTCTTATTAGAGTTGTCAAATAAAATATTTAGCTAAGTGGTTCGATGATGAATAATAAAAAAATGAGAACATTAAACAGGTTACAAAAATAATTTGACATTTTTTTTTCAGAATGCTCATTTCTAATATTGTTTTTAATGCTTTATTTTATTACACATTTCCAACGATGGTGCATGTTCCAAGTATGTCATGCTTGGGTCAATGTTACCACAAATATGTAATAATATTTTTTAAATAATACCAACTTTTTTAAAATTTAATTTAAACAAAAATTAAAACTAACAATTCATAAAAGCACAATACTTAAAATACAGAGTAATTTAAAGATTTTAAATAGTTTTTGAAGTTGAATTTCCCCTCTGTGGTAAAAAAACACCTATGATTGGACCAAAATTCCAAAACTGCGATTAACGATTAAAAAAAGATAATATAGAAATATATTAATTTATTTAAGTATTATATATACAAAGTATGGTACGGTATAGCACATATATATTCCAGCTTGAGTACTTGTTCAGAGAACATATAGAAAGTAGTTAATGCATAAAGTAACAAATATATTATAGTTATTGGCTGAAGAAGTACTTATATTGAAGGATAATCATTCACCAATATTAAAGAATCAATGAGTTTTAATGTAATTTTTTTAATGGAAGACTAACATTGCAATATAAAATTCTGTAGGGTTCAAAACACACCAATTTGGCTCTTTTTTGGTTATTTTAAGTTACTTCTAACGGTAATATAAAAAAATAAATATTAATATTTTTTAGAAGTTTTACTAGGTGGCTAATCTTTATAATTTTAATATTTCTGAAAGTATAACAGTTTGAATTGTAATACAGTGTACAAAGAACAATCACGAAAAAAACTTACACAAATAGATCTTCGAAATACTTTTACATGTAATGTAATATTTTAAAAAGGCTTTTATCATTTTCATTTAAATCCTTTGTGTTCTATCTTGAAATTACACAGTCTCAATCAAGTTATCAATGGTTTGTATATGTTCATATAATAATGTGAACTATTTTAAATGCATAGCAGTACATACGATAAATGTTACAATGATTACATTTAGAGGAAGACAAACTCATAAAACTTTGTGCAATTGTTTTCGTAACTAAAATTTTTCTTTCTGATATCAAACAATTACATTATATGCACAAACTTTACAATAAGATACTCATTATTACATTGCGTTGTTTTTGAAACTCAAAAAGGAATGTTTCCCTTGTCATTTTGGTATTAAAAACAAAATGAACTAATTTGTACGTAAAAGACTTACAAATTCTAAACATTGTCATGTAAGAAGGTGAAATACCGGGGAGATATAAAATTATTGCCACACTTTGCAGTTTTAAAATTTTGTATCATTTTCCATAAACTACTTCGAAATATGTAAAATAGTTTTAACGACTTGTAACACGCTTTACGGCATACATTTTCAAGCAAAAATATAGTTTTTTATGTAATTATTTTATACTTAGAATGGATTCAAAGATAAAAAAATCGTTTTGGAGATGACGTTTGGATTTAAAAAATACATACTAGATAAGATACATAAAAAGATTATTCATTTTAAGTAAATGTTTACCTACACTCTCAAAAATAACACTTTCATTTTTGACGATTCATGAATCCTCAAGCCTCATTTCGTTAATTTTGAGGATTATTTCGTCAAACTATCATGTGACTTTTGAATAAACGCGAATCCTCACTTTTACGATCTTGAATTGACAATTCTGTATCTTGATTTTGAGGAAACTGAATCTCATTGTTGCACTTACATGCTCAAAAATGACGAAATATTTCTTTAGATTAGACGACATTCAAATCCTCATAAAAATGACGATTCAAATTTCCTCACTTTGAAGAAACGTAAACTCGGAGCATTTGCCAGTAATGGAATCGTCAAAATTAAGGAAAATTTCGTCGTTTTTGAGCATTCATTTTTAAGAACGTATACAAAACCTAAAACTCTGTAAAACAACTGTATTATAGGGTGTCACTTTTCAGCAGTTAAAATCTACAGCAGAAGTGAATAAAAGGGAATGAGCACAAATTGAGCAAAATTTACTGAACCATACTTGGGAAAGACTACCTTCTACTTTGAAAGACTCTTCACCTACTATTTGCTCAATTTGTGGAGGCTTCTCTTTTTTCTGACTTTGAGGAGAATATTTTAAGAATAAATACCCCTCATCAAAAATATCTTTGTATATTCGAAAAATTTATAGATATGAGATTTTTACTATAAATAAATTGCACAAAATTATTTTGTTTAAAATCCTTTAAGTCCTTCAAAAATTAGAAATGTTATGCGCATGTTCAGAAAATCAAAATTTTTGCTTTAAAATCTGTGGGAAATATATTTCATATAGTTTGTAAAATAACCAGAAAAGTTTAATAAAAACATTTATGTATTATTTTATTACCCTCAAGAACCGATTGTTATCTTCTTTAAATGCTGATGTCTCTCAAAAAATTGTATTTAAACGCTAGTTGTTTTAAAGTATTTTAGCTTTTGTTTAGATAAACATTTCCTTGAAAGGAAGAATATTTAATGTATTTTTTTAAATCAGGGTACTCCAAAACGTTTTATATGTTTGGATCCATTCTGTGTGCCATTTAATTACATTAATTACTGTACTTTTTCGCACAATTACAAGTCTTCAAGGGCATTTTACATATTCCGTAGTAGTTTATGATAAACGCGAAAAAAGGCAAAAATTTCGAAGTGTGTCAATAATTTTGATCAACCCCTGTTTAATACCTAATAAAAATTGCCCTAATAGCCTAGCTAATTTTCTAGGAAAACTACTGTATCTACTCCTAAATATGGAGGCACTTTTGGTTTTCAAAATGATCACTATCGAATATTAATGTGATTTTTCTTGACACTATATTTTCTAGTTGATGTTACAATGCAATTTTTTAAAAACCACGGTAGTGAACTCAAAAATATGTCGTCAAAACAAATGGATTACTTTAAGCAGATTCGTCAGTTTTCAACAATTAAATGCAAAACTTTTGACACTTCTCTTGAAAACTTGCTTTTGATGATATCCTCTCTTCGTATACATCCCAAAATAATATAATTATTAAAGAATTTTTTTATTATAAAGTTTTTTCATATTCAAAATGTTCCTTTTTTATGAATCACTTATATTTCAGTTATGCAATTACAGAAGCAACACACATTCAAAATCGGTACATTTCTAAAAATTGTGTATTCTTTAGTTAAAATATACCTATAATTTACTCAACTCAAAAATTTAAGAAAAAAGAAGAATTATATTTCGTTTAAAAGTGAAGTTTTTTAGCTGTAATATTTGAATTCATAATTATTTTTACAGTAGTACGCTTACACCCTTTAATACATAATAAAATCAAAAATGCTAAGTATCCTCTGTATAATTTACTTATTTTCATCATCTATGTGTATGTAAAACAATTTAGACGTGCACTAGGCCGAGGATGAAAATTTTATTATGGTTTTATGCGAATACTATTTTATAACTAATAAAAATTGACTTGACTTAAAAGTATTTCTATTAAAAATTTACCGATAGGTGTCGAAATATATCTTCAATGCAGAGATTTTTATTAATTTATTGGAAATTTACAATAATTAAAGAGAATATGCTATTTTCGATAACAATTTAAATATGAAATAAAAAATCTCTAATTTCACAGATAGTCAAAGATCAAATCCTTATTTCTATGACACTCAGAAATCATTTCAAGAATCAATTAAAGTTCGGAATTGATTCAATCAAAATTAATTAGAAAAATAGCATAAAGAGATATACAAATATGTGCACATAATTATAATGTTTTCGATTAATATATTATTGATCCTAAAACTCCTGAATTTCAAATAACATTCAAAAGGAATATGTTTTTGCCATATATAAGAATCTTATGAAAATACGTAGAGAGGGTGGAAAATACGTTAGTCAGTAAATAAATATTACAAACACAAACATAGCAATTATATGAAATAAAATACTATTATGGATAAGCTCTATTTAACAAAATATCTTTACAAAAACAATATTTAGTGACTGAAGGATCTTTAACACAATCTGACTCATTGCCATACCTATTAATTCGACTCACCTCATCAGATACCACAAACTGGTTTCTTTTTAACTGAACAGTTGCCTCAAATATCGCACCACTTGGAACAACTAACAATGTTATCAAATAGTCTTTGTTTACAACATCTACCAGATCATTATTAGGCTGGACTATTCTGGCATCTAAAATCTTGCCAAGTTTGAGAGGCGCACAAAGCTTGAAGTAGGGCTTCAGAAGCTTGTTGAGTTTTCTAACTACAGACAAGGCAGCCTGGCGGACACTTGAGTCCTCTGTTGAAATTATTCTATGAGTTTGACAAGTGCACCAATGTTTGGCAATCATGGCGTCTTCACAAGTCCTTTCAGGTGAAATTTCGTTAAGTAAGCTTTGACCGTGTAGTGTGAAAAATGTTTCTCTTTTGATATCAAGTAGATGAAGAAGGGTTGCATGAATGTCATACGGGGTGGACAACCGATTTCTGTTTATTTCAAGATTCTTAGCATAGCTCGGGTATTTCTTGAGAAACCAGTCGGGAAATAAAAGAAAAACGAACGGCATTCTTTCTTCTATCTTGCCAATATAAGTACTACGTATATCACCAAATCGAATGCCATGATCACTAAAGAAAATAAACAATGACTTATTTAGAGATCCAGTGTCATTAAGGTGGCTAATCAGTTCATAAGAAGGCTTATCAGCGTATCCTGCATACCTAAACACATCATGCGTCAATCTAGCTACAAAAGTGAATGCGAAAACAGGTTTGTTTTCAACTGTTGCTAAGAAATTCTTAAGATAATCAAAATAAACTTCCATTTCTAGCTTAGAACCAATGCAATGACTTCTATGTCTTATGTTCAAGGTTTCTACAGAAACCGAATATGGACGACTGTAGTAATCTGTAGGAGGATTCTTGAAGCCTCGTCTGTTCAAGACAAATGCTCCCATATTTGGAGCGTCTTCTGCAAACAACGTTCGATATCCAACTGCTGCGTACTTCTTCCACACAAAGTCAACATCGTCATAAAAGCCGTACCTCCGTTCTTTCGCTTTGTAATTATTTCTCTGGCGACCAGTCAAGAAAGGAATCAAGTTTGGATAGGTGTTATCGGCGACTTTCACAAAACCGTGCAGTTCGATGCTGGTAAAATTATCTCGAAGTAAGCCCAAAGTCTTTTGGAAATAGCGAACAAAATTGAGTTTAGAAATGGAATCAATCCCCACAATAATGACATTAAGTTTATCTTTTGACGCTTCATTGCTTTTCAAAGCATCGTTACATCTTTTTTCTACTTTTGGTTTGATGGGTGTTAAAAGCAAAGGAGTTTGAGCAAAGGTTTTGTTTTCGGTATGGCACTTCAACAGTATAAAGTCATCATCGATTGGAAGATCAAATATCATGGCATGTTCTTTTCCTAAAAAGAAATTGTCATCTGGTTTTCTGGTCCTACTTTGACGAAGAATCGGGTAGAATAAACAATCGATTTGGTTCTTTTTAACTTTGTGCTGCTTGTAGAGTTCTTTTTCATCAAGTGAAACAACGCCACCAGGTTTTATTACAAATATGGGTTTCCTTGTTCCACAATCAAATTTATATGGAATTTGAACATAATATTTTCTAACTGTGAAGTCGAAAGGATCGTACTTTGGTATTCTACAGCCGGGAGTAAAAACTAAGTAATGTTTATTTTTAGTTGAATTACTAAGTAAATAAACACGCTTAGGTCTTTTAGGTGGCAATATAGCTTCCTTGTAAAACACACATAAGAAATATAGACTAGAAAATATTAAGAAAAATGTGAAGAAAAATGTGGCTTTTATAAATCTGTAGTTCATTTTGAAGAGCATTATAAGGAACAATACTTTTAAAGATAGTGTCCTTCTTTATATTTCATTCACATATCGTAATGCCTCTAATTGCATATGCGACTAACAGCTCTAGCGTATTGGATTTTCTTGAATACCGTGCATAAAGTTGTGCAATGAGTCGCAGGAAATATCTTGTTTAGTTTTGAAAAAAAGCTTGATATTGCACGGTATTGATATCGTCGGTATCAGTTTGTTATTTGGAAGAACTTTCAATTGCAAGTAATTCGAAAACATAGACATAACATGGATTTCCTTTTATCCAGCCATCGAAATGGAAATCAAAAGTTTGTAAATTGACTTAGTATCTTCTTGATATAAAACCAATGCTTAGCTTCTAGGATCGTTGAAACATGGACATACGGTAAATGAGTCTACATCCTGGAAAAAATGCATAATATAAATTTTAAATACCTTTTATAACAATGGATATTTTAATGCTGAAACAAAAGGTTATGGTTAAGGGTTAAAATGGTAACGTTCTTTAATAGATTAGTATTAATGTGTGACAAATATAAACTACTTTTATTTTATTTTGAGGTTACTTCTGAGTCACATCTTTATTCTTTATGCATATAGGTCGAATTAGGCTAGGCGTAGAAAATAAAAATAATTATCTTGAAACACTTTGTCAGATATAAAAAAAATGTTGAAACTTCTTGACAAGGGGACAGTTTTGTGTTTTAAATCAATTTAAAGATTCAAAAACGTGTATTTAAGCATAAACATCTTTTATTATGATTGTTTAAATTCTTATATACTCTTGAGACCACAGAAAATTCTAACGTATCTAAACACATTTCTTTAACAAACGGACGATGAAAATTAATTTTTGCAAAAGCTTAAAAAATAACAATTTTAATATTTAGAAGGGGCATATCCATTTTAGTGGATGATGGATTCATAAAGCAGTACGAACTCACACTTCAAAATATAAAAAGTAACCCAAATAATATAGTCGGCCGTGAGCCAGTTATGTTTACATCGGAATAGGCTGGAAAGCGTGACGTCATGAGAATTTGGCCTTCCAAGTATGTGTGCACTCCGATTTACAGTAGATTAAAAAACCCTTGAGGCATTAATAATTTGCTGGTTTGTGCACATTATTTATTTATAATTTACTTGACTTAGTTTTCAGTATAGTTTTAAACCTAAATAGCGCACGATTACCTAAATTAACATAAAATGTGCAACATTTAGGGATGTTAGTGGCTTTTTCCAGTCGTACAACCAATTGTTACAACAGTTTGGCTACAAATAGGCGAATCAACAAATATTTAACCTTTAAGAGAGGGTGAATAAGCCCGGTGGACCTTTGGGTCTTCTAACCAAAGTGCCTCAGGGTTAATCTAATGGAGATAAAAAAAATTATTATTGGCCACATTTCTCCGGGCTTTATTGAATATTTTTAACAAACTGTTATAATAATTGTAGCTGACGAAAACTTAATAAAAATTCTTAATATTTCCTTTTAATTTTTGACAAATAATGTCACGCAAATTATTCAAACCAATACCAATTCCAAAAAGTGGTATTATAGAGACCTGTAAGTTAGATACATTTATCATAATAAAAAAACCATTTGAAAAATATTCAGTACAGCCAGAGAAATGTGGCTTAGAAAATAATTATTTTGCCATTGGATTAAGACAAAAGGCACTTTGGTTTGTAGACTCGTGGTCGATCGGGCTCATTCGAACTTAAAATACAAAATTTGTAGCAATTTTAGTGTGAAATTGTCTTATTGCCAAAACCTTACCCTTCACATAACCTCACAGGGTGAGAGAGAAAAGCTATGACAAGTGCAGAATCCAATCAAAATGTATCAAGAAATGTACCAAAATCCAATCCCCATATATGAAATTCACAATATTCAAATGGGCAAAAACACTAGATTGGTTTAGATTAAGTGCAATATTTATTGTTCACAAAAAATAAGCGAAAAAAGACTTCTGCATCAATATATGAAAAATAAAGGCTTAAAAGAAATAACTTGACAATGAAATATAAGACTACATATTCTTAAGTAAGTTTTAAAAACTGCTATTTTTTCAGTAAAGGGGTTACATGATTCTACTTTTACTTAAACCAATTTGATTCATTTACATTAAAAGCTAACATGCCTCTTAACTCAGTGAATTTATTATTAAGCTTGTTTTATGCCAGAATTTAAATTTCTAGAAAAGGCCAACAACCTCTCCCGTTGTTTTCACGGAAGCGGAGGAAGGGGTTAATAGACGTCGAAAATACGTGACAGTGACATTTATGCTGTAAACCTCGTAAAGACGTTAATCAAAACATTTTTCGACGTCGTCATAAATGTCAACGTAACTGATTGTCTTGTAATGGAACGTCTTAGTTATTCAGACGTCAAATTTAAGTAAACATAAAGACATCTACCATCAAGTCCAGTATGACTACGACCAAAACTAGACGCCGAAAACCTTTTGCGAAATGTTAATGTTGTTATGGGTTAAGAGGGTTAAAAACAAAGCAGATTAACTTACCGCTGTGGGGATATTTGAGGATCACAGTGCTGTATCTTCGTTTGATCCGCGATGAGCACTAAACGAGCAACTTGGACAAAGGAATATCCTAGTATCTATGGCAACTTCGTCTCCCAACAAAACGAGCGCAATTTCGTCTCCTTACGAATCGATCGACAAAGGATCCTAATTATGTAAGAAAAATATCATTTATCATGCCTATCCCCATCTAACGCTATTTCGGCTCTGACATTTCATTAACTTTTCCATTCATCGCACGTAGACCAATCGCCCGGGATTTTATTTTAGGAAAAGGTTTTGTGGTCACGATTCCGGAACACAGAATGGACGTGGTCAGAAAGCGCTAACAATCCGATGGTCAGAGAAATGATTTGTTTTACTAGGCAGCAGAATATGGAATTAACCACCAATTGAGATATGCCAATTGGATGCGCGATAATTACGTCCTACGCTAAATTATCTGTGGAAATGACAACGTTCATGTTTCATTGAATAGACACATACTATTTATGATCTGAATAATAAGTTATTTGCGAAAACGACAACTTTTTAACCAATGACAGGTTTCATAGAGCAGGCAAACTATTTACTGTCTCCCTAATAAATTATTTACTATAATGACAACTCTATCAAAAGTCATGATTCATAGAATAGGCATACTTTTTACGATCTCTGCATAGTGAGATATTTACTTTTTTACGAGCTGTTAGATGTTTCTTGGTTTGTAAAGATAGTGTAGATTAGAAATGGAGTATCAACCTATTATAAATACAGTGGTGGAGATTGACTTATATGAACTAACATTCTTTTCACCAGATATCGCTTTGTATTAAGTGCTAACAATTAGAATTTTGTGTGTTGTATATTCAGAGCATGATGAAGGATTTTCAAAATATTTTTTTTTAAACGATATTAAATTAAAATATATCTATTTTTAGTTTTAAGCATGTCAAATAGTGGAAATTGATTTATGAACCCAAATTTATTTGGAACCCAGGTACCAAATATTTCAACTAGTTCTACATTTGAACATCAGGGAAGCTTATAACTATCATTGTTTATAAATAAGATTAATGCCTACTTTGCTGAAATTTATCTGCTTTATTCCCATTTTACGAAATAAGTAAGCTTGCGGGACTGTCTGAAGCAGAAAAGGTAAAAAATGACACAATTATAATATTTTAATAAATCTGTAAGAGAAATCAGCATATTAATTAAACAATCAATAAATATAATTCATAAATATTTGAAAAACCATTCTGACTACGGCAAAAAAAAACATCAATAAAAAAGGTGTAACCGAAGGACAAAAGCCAGATTATGGGACTTGCATCCCAAAAAAAGATACCATTTGTGGCAGCATTTGTACATTACTGTGCGACTTTGTTATGAACTATCACTTCCTGTAACTCCCTGAAGAGTTGGACAAATATTGATATCGTAGTCCAAAGCTTCGCGTTGTCTATGAAAAACAAATCAAGGAAGCATTAACGAAAAAAAAGTGGTTTTACTAATTATTGAGAAAGAATATAAATGTTCATAAATCAATTTCCTTATGCTGAAACTTAAATATCAACAAAAGATATTGTTTGCGAATTATATAAAGTTTTATTTACGTGTATATTTTATAATACAAAGCCTGTATAATTCATGAAGTTTAAATCGGTAAATATGCATTTAACAAAGAAATACTGTTAAAAAAACTGCCTGTTCATAAATCAATTTCCGCCATTGTATTATTATAATCAATTGATAAACTTTAAACTTTAGTTTATCAAGGAATTCTTTGTACTGTTTAGGAACAGGAAAATTGCCGAAATAATAAATTTCCCAATAAGTAGCCAAAAAGACACGCTATACCCAAAGAATAGGGCATTATGATCCCAAAGACAAAATTTAATAAATAAATTTTTTAAAAAAATGAATGGAAGTGGGGAAACGTATTATAACTCTTATTCTTTGAAATAAATGATAAGTACTTTGAGTAACATGTGGTGACAGATTTGACCATAAACCACAAACAAATCTCAAGATAATCATTTACCCATCCCCTTCCCATCGATTTATTATTATATTGCCCACTGATATCAAATAAACTGTTATGCGATTAAGAGCGGCATAGGAGATTAAATTTCGATAACACAGTATAATCCTTTAAAGTAAAGTATTTTGTTCATATTAAAACCTAGGTAATACAGTAGAGTCCCGCTTATCCGAAAGGTATTCATGGTTTGCACTGAGAGTTGTTGGTGAGAGGGCGCTACGGTTTGCGTTTTACCGGAAGAGATCCACCTCTACTTCCGGTTTGCTGTGTTTGTTTGCATTTTCCAGCGGCCATATGTACTTTCGTTTTCTTTAAATCAGCATAAGTTAAAAATAAAAGTAGAATAGACACTTGTTGCTGTGTTCCTCAATGCTCAATGAGAGTAGGAACCAATATCCTTTTATTAATTAAAGTGTATAAATTCCCCAAAGCTTTAGAGCGACGTGGTTATTCAAACGATTCGCCGTTACCAACGGTCTCCAACTTTAAGTAATGTGATTTGTTCCAAACACTTCATTGAAGTTAAATATATTTTATTTATACAATATTCTAAAAAAAAATCCATTTTCGATTTCCTAGTGAATCATTATTTAAAACTAATTTTTGACTGTAAAACAAGGAAGCCACATTTTGATCTGGGTGCCCAAATACTCCCAGAAATTGACAGTGTGACACATCAAAAGATCCGTCTCTGCTAGAAAAGGAATACCACAACAGTTTTGGCAAAATATCTCCCCAGTCAGGTTTGGGTCCCTGTAAGATTTAACACAGGACATGAATAAAAACCAAAATTTCAGCTGGATGCTTAAAAACTAACTCAAATTGATTGCGTTTGGTATCAAAAGAAAGGTTTCAGGCTCTAGAAATAGAAAACATCCAAAGTTTTGGCGCCACATGTCCCCAGAATGTTTTGGGAACAAATGTGTCACTTTACCCGGCCTCGTCAAGGGACGGGGCTTTTCGCAGGGAAACAGGCTTGGGTTTTAAAATAGGCATGTACAGGTGCCAAATCTTGTATTAAAAGTTAGCTCTTGTCTAGGTGATGGTGTACAGCTCAAAAAACATGACTTTGAAACAACAAATAGGGTCTCAGGGGATGGAGTGTGGTTTTTTCATGGAACGAGGCCTTGTCGAGCACCGAAAGCCACATTTTGATCTGTGTGCCTAAATAATCACAGAAGTTGACAGTGTGACGCATCAAAATATTCGTCTGTGCCTAGAAAACATTAATACCACAACAGTTTGGGAAAAATATGTCCCCAGTGAGGTTTGGGTCTCCTTGTGAGATTTAACACAGGCCTTGAAGAAAATCCAAAATTTCAGCTGGAAGCTTAAATACTAACTCAAATTGATTGTGTTTGGTATCAAAAGAAAGGTTTTAATGTCTAGAAATAGAAAACGTCAAAAGGTTTGGCGCCACATGTCCCCAGAATGTTTTGGGAGCAAATGTGTCATTTTACATGGCCTCGTCGAAGGACCGTTTTTTTCGCATGGAAACTGGCTTGGGTTTTAAAATAGGCATGTACATCTGCCAAATCTTGTATTAAAAGTTAGCTCTTGTCTGGGTGGTGGTGTACAGCTCAAAAAACAAGACTTTGAAACAACAAATAGGGTCTCAGGGGTTGCAGTGTGGTTTTTACATGGAACGAGGCCTTGTCGAGCACCGAAAGCCACATTTTGATCTGTGTGCCTAAATACTCACAGAAGTTGACAGTGTGACACATCAAAAGATTCGTATGTGCCTAGAGAACATTAATACCACAACAGTTTGGGCAAAATATGTCCCCAGTGAGGTTTGGATACCCTTGTGAGATTTAACACAGGCCATGAATAAACCAAAATTTCAGCTGGATGCTTAAATACTAACTCAAATTGATTGTGTTTGGTATCAAAAGAAAGGTTTCAGGCTCTAGAAATAGAAAACATCCAAAGTTTTAGCGCCACATGTCCCCAGAATGTGTCATTTGTTCCGGCCTAGTCAAAGGACCAGCTTTTCGCAGGGAAACAGGCTTGGGTTTTAAAATAGTCATGTACATGTGTCAAATCTTGTAATAAAAGTTAGCTCTTGTCTAGGTGGTGGTGTACAGCTTAAAAAACATGACTTTAAAACAACAAATAGGGTCTCAGGGGTTGGATTGTGGTTTTTTCATGGACCGTCTGTCATCTTCGAAAAGATTTTGTGTATTTCTTGTAGTCGACAATAAAGTTTGCAACCGCTATAAGCTTTTAAAAGTGAGCAATGCTTTGTCATAAATGGTATTAAATCAAAGCTAGTTTTGTAATATGTTAAGATCGTACTGTTTATCTGAAATTGATATTTTTATTATTACCTATACCTTTTTCACTGGTGATTCCAAATGAAATCATTGGGAATAACAAGGTTAATAGAATGAATATTACTTGTCACTTGTTTAATAAACAAAAAGGAGTGGCAAGTGGTTTCTACAAGGTACAAATATATGTCTCCAAAAGTTAAATCGGGCCTCTCGTATCATCCGAAAAAACACTATCCCTCACACCAATTTCTAAAGGATCAGGTAGATCAATGGATCCGATTTTTAGCTTTTCGGTATACCTGATCGATGTCAAAAAGTCCAACTTTTTAAAAGTAGTCGCTAGACATTTTCAAAAATTTTATACGAATACATAAAAAGACCGAAACTAAAATATATAAATAAACAAACTCCTCTCGTGCATTCGCTACAGCAGAAACGGAAGTATGAAACCGGAAGTGACTGTGGACGCGAGCTTTCGGGCCAATCATCAACGGGCAGGTTTGTTTCCAAACATCAAACCATGAATACGGAACCTAAATTGCGCAGCAAAATAAAAAAAAATACTGCATATTTTGAGAAATAAATCCAACTTTGTAGGTACATATTTATTTTTTGTGTATTTATTTATGCGTATTCATTTCTTATTTTAACCGAAAGGCTCGATTTTTTTTATAAACCGATTTTCGGATAACCGGGATTCGGAAAAACGGGACTCTACTGTAGTTCTTTTTCCACCCATATGTTTATAAAACCTCTATTAAAACAAGCTGCGACTAAAATCCAACAATGTAACAATGTTCGGTAGAAAACTGCTATCCGAGTGTGACTCGGACAAAATACGCTAGAAATGAAAGAAAGTGAGTACATTTGCTAATTGCACTCTAAAAAATGAATGCTCAAAAACGATGAAATTTTCCTTAATTTTGACGATTCCGTTACTGGCAAATGCTCCGAGTTTTCGTTTCCTCAAAAGTGAGGAAATTAGAATCGTCATTTTTATGAGGATTTGAATGTCGTCTAATTTAAAGAAATATTTCGTCAGTTTTGAGCATGTGAGTACAACAATGAGATTCAGTTTCCTCAAAATCACGATACATAATCGTCAAATCACGATCGTAAAAGTGAGGATTCGCGTTTACTCAAAAGTCATGTGATAGTTTGACGAAACAGTGCTCAAAATTAACGAAATGAGGCTTGAGTGTTCATGAATCGTCAAAAATGAAAGTGTTATTTCTGAGAGTGTGGGTCGACGAATTTTGAACGCATCCTAAGGCGGCCACAACTACTGGGTCCTTGTGAATTTTAATTAATGCACCTATTGAAAAGTCAAAATTAAAGTGAAAAAAAAAACTCAATAATAATAAAAAAATTATTTTAACAGTCATCAGATATCGCTATAAATAGTAATAAAACTTCCCGGAAACGGCAGTTTTCTGAATCAGAAGGAAGTGAGATAGTCAAAGTGGAAATGAAGAAAATGCGAAAATCAATTCCCAGAAATACAAATTAGTGCATTTGGGGGAAAAATCTAAAGTTATGCAGAGGATTGTTAGTGAAGCTTATTCAACCACTGGCGTTTTTTTTTTTATATAATTCGGTGGGTGCTGGAAAACCTGCCGGGCCAAAAGCTGTCTTCCTCATCAATTTCTAGGTTACTGTTGTATCACTCAGCAACAACAATCCTTCTGACTGCCTATGAACTAATGCCTTTCTAAAGTGGCAGAACTCACTCGACAGGGCTGGATTGTGATCCTTGTGGCATTTCATGAAAAAATCCCAAAATTCACTATTTTCCTGTAGTTTTTCTTAATCAATACATATTCTTAAGCAGTATGAAAAATAAAAGGGAAAAATTGCTCCAAAAAATATAAATAAATTTGACTTACATCAAACAAATTAAACATTTCAAAACTTTCAATGCAACAAAAGCATAGGCACTCGTATCAGTTTTATGTAAATTCTCAAGAGAAAGGGAATCCTTGTTGGAGCGTTTTATGCAATGTCAAACAATATTCTACGTTCCGGAGCTAAAGGAAGCTACTATTCAAAAGGCAATATATGAAATCATGACTGACACCTTACAAAAACTAATACTTTCTAAGAAAACAAGGGATTTCGAACTACTAAAATAACCTAGAAGTAACACGAAATACTAAAATGTTATATTTGATAATAAAAATTCTATTTTTATCAAGTGTGCCTAAACTTATGTGCAGCAAATTTTTCAGTCATTGTTGTCATTTTCGTACAAAACTTGCCACATATGTATTTTTTCAGTATTTAATGTTGGTTATGATTTTAATATGTTCTGATAAATAAATAATATAAAGATTTTATATTGTGTCAATACTTTTGCATAAAACTAACACTTTGTGCAGTGCCTAAACTTTTGTGCAATAGTATATATGTGTCCTGGTAGTGATGGACATAAGAGTCATTTTTTTTAAAGGGGGACAACTTTTGATAGTTGATACCTTCGATCTTCTTGAAACTTTCAGGATATGTTGGTAATACTATGATAAGAAAAAGTGAGAGGAGGTCAAAGTTCGAGGTAATGGACCAATGGTGTACATTATATCATCGTTCTACTTCTAAAGCCATGAGTGTTCCATTGCTTTTTAAAAAAATGTATGAATACAACTTGATACTAGGTTCATGTCAGCATAATTAGTTCAGTGGGTCACTCATGGCTTTGAAGGTTAGGGTCCTTTGAAAAAGGTAGTTTTCGTCAATTGTTGTCATTTTTCTGCCTAATTATTTGCTTAAGCCAAAAGTGACCCACAAAAATAATAATTGGAATAGTTGCACACGGTAGTACATAGAAAAATATAAAACACCATGGGTGGCATTTTACCTTGGTAGTTACAGGGTCTCAAAGATGACCATTTTCGAAAAAAGGCCATATTCAAAGATCACTTACTCGAAAAGGCAAGAGTCAATAACTTGGAGACACAGCTGTAAATACACTTCAAATATTGTAGTTTTAGACCCAGGTTAAAATCCTATGGCAACTCACTTACTTTTTTTTATTACAGTGACCATTTTGTCAGTCCATTTTAAACATTTCCAAAAAAATTAATATTCAAAATCAAAAGCCTAGAAGGAAAGGGTCAATAACTTGGAGACACAGTTGTAAGTACACTTCAAATGTTGCAGTTTTAGACCCAGGTTACGAATAAATGGCTTTATAATTATTTTTTATTGTACAATCAATTTCATACAATCTAGTTTGATCATTTCTAAACCTTTTGAAGATATTTATATCACGCTGAAATCTACGATCTAAAATGTGAAGCTTCGAACTTAAGTATAGTTAGAATACACACAGTTATGAAGTGGAGATATAAATATGACTAATAAAAAAAAGGTAAGTTATAGGTGCCATGGATTTGTAACCTGGGTCTAAAACTACAACATCTGAAGTGTATTTACAACTGTGTCTCCAAGTTATTGACATTTTCTTTCAAGAGTAATTGAATGTTGTAATGTAATAAGTAATGTAATTTGAATTTGAATATTTTTGGGAAATGTTAAAAATGGACTGCAAATGGACGATAATAGAAAATTGTCTATTACATTTTTTACAAAGCATATACTACTAAAATAAATGCGTACCATGGAGTTCTAAGTAATAAATCTCAAATGCCTAACCTCTGAAGATCCATTTGGGTATCTTTAAAAAAGTACATATGATACATGTAAGTCATTTTCCAAAAATTGCATACACTTAAACGGTCAGCTGTTCATCTAACGGAGCTTCTGCACAAGATTTATACACTGCAAAAAATAATCTAGAAACACATCATCCAAATGAAATTTAAACTTCTAAAAGCCAAAATCAACTTAAATAAAATTATTTCGCAAATACAATTAATATTTTTTTAAACTTCTGCTTAATGTATTTGAAGTTCTAAGAATATTTACGTAACATTTTCTGAGTTAAATCCCAGCATCCGTTCCACGTTCACGTTTGGAAAACGTTGAAAACGCCTTAAATGACCCGAGCTTTTTATTCTTGAAAAAATATCAACATAAAAATCTGTAACATCTAATATTTTCAAAATATTTATTAATAACAAAACATGAAACCCCTCCAAAGTGCATTAAACAATAAAAAATGTAAATTAAAATAACCAGACTGTGATACAAAAATATAATACTTTCCCACTATCTTAGTAAACAAATAATGAACAATCAACAAATAATGAATCAAATTGATTTATGAAAAAACATTTTCATTATTTTTCATTCGAATTAAAAAATAAGAAATAAAGTAATCTAAAAAGGCTTTTTCGTAGTCCGTTTTGCCGTAGTCAGCCATTTAGTAAGTAACCAATGTACGTAACATTTCATTATTTTCCTTATCCAGATAAAAGTTCAAGAACAAATACACATAAAGACAGTTTTTATTTTAAAAAAAAGCGGTCCAAGCAAGTGCTCCAGAAAAATATCGTATAATTTACAGATCAATTCTGTTAATTTTATACTAAAATTTGTAATTTTATCGCAAAATAAGTTTTTTGACAGACAAATTGTAAATAAAAGCATATTATCTCCAAGACGTGAAATCAACCCCCAATCACCCAATAACCACAAATTATGATAGAGCATTTAAAATAACCAAACCCGCGGTTGAACCACGGACCTATAGATTCGGTTTAACGCTCTCTGGACTGAGCTATTTAATCGTCACTCAGTGATTCCAATAATCAGTTAAAATGCTTATTCTGTTGCAATTTAGTACTTTTAACGCGATTATAAACAGAAAAAACTCTTTTAACAGAATTGACTTACAGAAAAACTTTAAAGAAAATAACAGTATTTTTTGTAAATATATGGTTTTTCTGCAAAATTAACACATTTTCATTTACGGTGTACAGGCAAGCGAATAGGCAGATGCTGAAGCAAAGGCAGCTGTAAGTAAGTAAACACAATAAGTTTTGCTCTCGTCTCATTCGCTTTTAAATCTGCAATTCCATCATATGGATTGATATTTCTGTTTAAAGGTACGTTCTTATGCTGTAATTTTTAAAATTGTTGTAGTAATTGTATTTTAATCGGAATAATTACTAGAACACATTGTTACATTGTGGTGCTAGATTTGTGAGTTTTGACTTCAAGTATACTTTTGTGTTTAAAAACTTAAAAAAAAAACTTATTTAAATAAAGTGGTTACTTAATATCTTAAAAAGCTTTTTTATGATCATTATAATAATACGGGACAAGTTAATTCTTTATGTAAAATAACCGACACAAAACATGAATAAACTATTCCAATTACCATTGTGAATTTTTATTTACTCTATTCCATATAGTTAATATTTGAGAAAATAAACTCATACTGCATCCAGAATGAAATGGAAAAAGCAGGGGAGAGGGGGGAGGGGGGATCTTTAATTTTATAAAATGAAATTTCAAATAAGTCCAAATGCAATCAACAACTAAGAAATTGGTAACTACGGAGGTAGAAAATGAATGAAAAACAATATTACGAGCTTTGCTTTTATAGGACATTGAGCTACTGCTAAACAACATTAAAAAAAAAAGAAATACAAATGCCCCCATCTGAAAATGTTAATATTTATTCATATTTTACTTAAAAATATTTCAAATAATTATATGGCTGTTCAAACAATCAAATTCTAACATTCATTACAATTTTGCGTGACAAAAAATTGAAGCACGTGTTACTGTTATTGAGGCAAAATTGTACATTACTTTTCTTGTACGTTACTCTTGAATAAGTTTTTAATCATAATTTGCATCTGTTATTCCCTCTGTACTGCTTTAATGTTAAAAATTGTTCTTATTACAATGTCACCACTGATTTCAAATTTTGTTATTTCCAATAATGTTTCTGTTCAGTATAGATTTCTAAGTCATACAGCATACCACTAGCACCACTTAGAAATACATTAAAAATTTATAGATAACATGGATGAAATAATTACCTTGCAATGGGGCCCGGGTGGCCGAGTGGTTAAGATATAGCTGCCTCTGCAAACGGTCTGCGCACCGTACCGGGTGCCGGTTCGATTCCCCTACCCTACCTCCCTATTAATAACAATCCGAACACAATGAGAATCCAAGTAAATAACTTGCTAATAAGTTGGAAAGGGGTTGTTCACGAATCCCCAGTGACTCCATTTGGAATCTCATAACTTTTGAATAAATTTTAACACTAATTTTTTTTCGAAACTATATTTGTTAAAAAAAATCGTTAAAATTCAAGCTGTAAACATTTGAAAATGCTAGCATAAAGAATTTAGGATCAATTTATTTAGTATAATTGTCTCAAAATGAACTTTATTTCACCATGTTTTTCATCTTTTTAATTAAGGGGACGCATTACCCAAAATATTATTTCTAGAAATAATAACATAAACTTATAAATTATATTGGTTTTATATAATGTTCACTCTAAATAAAAAATTTCTAGCAATAAAAATTAATATTTACAAGTAGTTTTTCATTTATTCAAAAAAAAGTCAAAATTTTGAACTTTTTTTAAAACCCTACTCCTCCTTCAATTTTAAGAATAACTTCACCAAACTTTTATGGTTTCTTTTTAGTACTATTTGTTCAAGAACTGTGCATGGATTTTAAAATGTGAGCGACAGTTAAAAGGTAATATGCATTTGCAGTGAAAATCACAAAAAAATAAACAAAAAATACAAATTATTGAATTGAACATTTTTTTAAAAAAATAACTATACATAGAAGACCTTATTCCATGCACAATTTTGTGCATAATATATGTAAGAATACAGGTAAAAAATTTCAAAATTCTAACTTATTTAAAAAAAAAGCCTTAGGGATTTATTAAACACAAGAATTGAAAAACGTGAAACAGAGAAAGAAAAGGTTGAAAGCAGACGAAATAAGTATTCAAACTTATGTGAATGACTCCAGAAAATATTTAATAACTTTTTTTCTACAAAAGATATTATTATGAAAATTTCAGTAAATGTTCAGAAATATATTGTAAATAATAAGAAGTATAAACTGAAAAATTAATATATTGACCAATTTTTGGGTACTGCTTCCCAGCAGACGAAATACGTATTCAAACGTATAGGAATGACTCCAGAAAATATTTAATAACTTTTTTCCTACACAAGATATCATTATGAAACTTTCAGTAAATGTTTAGAAGAATATTGTAAATAATAAAAAGTAAAAACTGAAAATTCGACATTTTGACCAATTTTTGGTTAATGCGTGTCCCTTAAACAAAAAAAAAAACCTTTATTCAATTCTTTAAAAATTCCTTCCTTTCATACTTATTCTACCATCTAACGATAAGGATTTATTTATATAACTTTGTAAAATAATGTATAGAGAATTTAATAAAATTTATTATATATGTTATACCTGCCGAATACTTAGTAAGGGTTAAGAGAAAATCACTACTGTCATAGAAGTTTTTAGGTTTTAAAGTTATTGAAATTACCTTTTAATGCAAGGTGTACCATAGGTATACCTTTAAATGTGTGTCTTGATTTAATTTTGTAGTGTTATACACCCCTATTTTTTAATACATATTTTACTTGTACTCAAAATGTAATTTAATCAATTTTTTCATAAATCCCCAAAAAAGTCCATGAACTATAGTTTAGTTTTCGAGAAATTGAAGAAAACTGTTTTAACAGCAACCTTACATCGAAATTACTGAACAAAAAAATTAGCTCTTTGAGCGGGTAGCAGAGGATGCATTACGACAACTTAAAATAGTATTTAAAAAAAGCATTATTAAACATTTAGAAACAATTTTGAAGTTGCTGGAATAACGGTGTTTCTGCAAAAATAATAACTGCATTGTGCTTCAAGTACAAGAAAAATAATACTTATTCGTTATTGTATATATTAAATTATGTTTATTTTACAGTTAAAAACTGTTCTGTAGGAAACGATTTTTCATTGTAAGAAAAATAAAAAAAAAATTGGTCCCTTGCAAATCACGGGAGTCCCCACTGTGATATAAATCTGTGGCGTCGGAAATCTTAAAGACGGTGGCTCACGATGTCGCTCGAAGTTCCGTGAAGCACACGAAAACAGTAATTTTAACGGGGAAAATGTCGAATTTTATCAAGGAAAAACTGTTAAATTAACGGGAAGAAATATTAATTTTACAGTTTTTCTCTGCTATAAAAACAGTTTTTCCCTGTTGTAATTATAATTTTTGTGTAAAAAAAATAACAGTTTTATTAGCCAATTTTACTAACCTTGAAAGTCATTATTTTTTTTTCATTTTTTCCCACTATTCAACTGGCGTCAATTTTAACCCTTTCAGTCGCAATGACAATTTGGCATCATCATTTTAGAAAAAAAAATCTGATCGTCTATAGCTATTTATGATATCAAAAAGCACATCATTCTATTCTTCAAACTTTTTTCTATGCTTTTTATTAATCCCAATAGATGTCAAAACTATTATTATTTTTTAATTATGATCAGAAACATGATGATGCCAAATGGCATCACTGAGACTGAAAGTCTGTAAAAACACCAGTTTTTTAACATTGTTGAAATCCTTCCCAAGCCAAAGACATTGTAATGGGCGGTAGGAGAAGTAAAAAAATATATTGGTTTCTTTATAACTGTGCCCCCACTCATACCACTTTTGCAACAGCAAAACTAAGCCGGTTCTTAAACTGCTAAATACTTAAAAAACCGTTTTCATGTTATTGTGATACCGGTTTAATTATGTGCAATAACGGAGGAAAAAGCGTGGTTTCCGTTCTGAGTTTTACCTTATTTTTTAACTCTTCGGCAACCTATTCTTCTAACTTTACCCATTGCGGTCAAAACGAATTTGGGGAACGTTAAAGAAGAAACTTTCTGTTTCCCTTTACCTGTCTATGACCTTGGAATACGTATACCCCCTTTTTAAAGAGCCTTGTTCTTCACTACTATCGTCATTTGCTGAAAGAGGTTAAAATAACATTCTGATTTTTCCCAACCATCAGAGGAAGCCGCTGATCTCTAAATCACTTTTTAAAATATACAGTTTTGATGCCTGCTTTTAAGATGACTTTGGATGTCGAGAATGCCAATGTGGCGGTTACCACAAACGCAACCTTAATATTCCATCAACAACTAGGTGGCGTTGATATACCGCCCATGTTTTTACCACTCATCCAGATTACAACGTTAAATGGTAGTAATATAAGCCGAGATAACTCATCTCCGCCTCGAAGCTATCACGGACTCAGGGCTCCTGAGTCCAAACGATTCCTGTAATAAGTTATCTCCTTTATGGAACGTTTTCGATGAATGAGAAAGGGCGCTTCGCGCCGATGCTCAGATTTTTTTATTTTGATTTCAGATTTCTCCGCCTCGAGGATCCTTTTGGCAGATAATGGTTTATCGAAGCCGCTACACCAGGATCGCTATTTGTAGCTTCATATTTCGATTCAAGTTAAAAAGCACTGACACATATTTTATTTTTTAAGATTTAGGAATTTGCCTTATACTAAGATCTCTGTGGAAGCCAGGAGTCCACTGGTGGACCTCGTCCATTGTTGACTACGAGTTATCAAATAATCATTGAAAAATTGACGCACTTGCATTTCTACGCATTTGAAATTCAAATGAAATAAAAAAAACTATTTCACTATCAATCAATAAGTATTTTAATGACTAATGACATTAAATTTTAATAGGCTAGAGAACTCATTTCCGAATACCAATGAAAAAGTCATTCCAGACAACAACTGAAACTGAAAACAAACCGTTGGAGCTGTTGCCATCTTACAACGTGAAATAACTTCAAATCGAAACTGTACATTGTTTACACGATTTATAAGACACGAGACTCTAGGGACATGACCGGCTGGGTTCCCTTATTGGAGAGAAACGACAAATTCTCACACCATAAAGATTATTACCAGATTTAGCCAAAAATCGCTTTTTTTTTAAAAATTTTTATTCAAAGATGGGCGATTTCGTGCCAAGTATGCTTGCACAGCCTAAATACACTTTTTCGGCCCCGGCCGGGCGATTTCGTCTTTTCTATGAAACATCAGTATCCAACATGGAGCAGTATTATTATTATTTGAAAGTATTATATTACTATTATTTCACTGAAATATCGAATACAGAATACATACGATTGTTCTGAAAACTGAACAAAAATAATTTTGGCTCCTTTAGTACCAAACTATCTCACCCGATAACCCTCACCTTCAGTCTGACCAATAAGAGTTTCCAAACGGTCATGAACCTAGACGTTCTTCTAATACGACTACTTGCGCTATGTTTGGAATTAGTGCATCTGCTGCGCCGGTGACATCCCCTTGTAATTCTGCATATTCCGAATCCGGGCCTTGCGGTCTTATCAACGCCATTTAATTTATATAATATACGTTACATCCGCAGCTTTGAAAGATAAGCTGAATATTGGAAATTTTAATATATTAGAACGGTTAATAGATAACTTGTGCGGGTTTATTGTCACAATATAATCATGACAATCGCACAACAGTTTTTAGGGAAGAAGGGTTGTAAACAGCAGGAGGAGCCTTTGGTTCCAGCTGAGAAAGTGGTGTGTATGCGCATATAAATAATACATTTGATTTTGCTTTGATTTATAAGTTATTCTTTGAACATGTGTGAAATCTCTTGATAGGTTTGACCTTATACTTATCTAAACACTTTAATGATTTTTTTTGTGTGCGAATATTTATGTTTGTGATCAGCTGACTGTTGTCAAGCACTAACTCTGTTTTGAGTATCATTGATTTTTGGGAAGTAAAATTTAAAAGGCAAAAACGGATTTTTGTTACTATTTATTTTTTTCCCGTTTTTGTTATCATTTTTTTTTAATTTTCTATATATAAAAAAAATCTTCACCAGTATTTTTTATTAATTGTTTAAAATTCAACTATATTCTTGTGTAAAACATTGATTAAACCAAAATCCCTTTTTCACAGACATTTGAAAAATATAGTGTGAGGGTTTCAAAAAAAAAAGTTCAATTTTAACACAAATTAATCCAACACAATATATATTTGAAAACTTTATATTAATAAATATAAAATGGATTAAGCATATTTGATGTTTCAAGTTTTCAGGAGGTGGTTGTGCCTGTGAAATGTTTTTAGAACTCATGAGGCAGGATTTAAAAAAAAAATCCTTGTTAAAGAGAAGCCTCAAGCAAATTGAACGTGACATGCCCCCGTCATATTAATTAATAAATGTAAATGGACAAAATTATCTGGACATGCCCCCTTTTTACGAAAAAAACAAAATCTTGAAACTCTTATTTCCTCAATGAAAAGTCTCAGAAATCAAGATAAATACACAAAGATTTATAGTAATACTCTGGTTCACACAATCACAGAGATGAAATGAACCGGATCTAAAAATCTAAAATTTGTGATAATAGATTCATTATGAAACCAGAATGAAATGTTAAAAAACAGGGTAAAAAAATTTTAAACTAAAATTTAAGGGGAAAAAATTGGAATCGTAATTTTTGAATAAGTTATACATATATTTTTTTCAGAACATTATTTGTTAAAAATAATTTATAGTTAAAATGATTTTTTAAACATCTAAAAATGGATTTCATAAGGAATTTAGGGTGAATTTATTTAGTAGTTTTATTTTAACATGTCCTTAAAAAGAAATTTCTTCCATATAACTATGCAAAAAGGAAGTATACCTTTGTAGAAAAATGTATGGAAAATTTGATAAAACTTATTTGAAATGACTGTGAGCTTAACTTGTGAGAAAAAAAAATGTTATCTGATGATTCTAAATGGAATCTGGGGATGAAAGTGTTCATACCATGCTCTCCTCTAATTGTTTTGATCAGTGTAGTTTGTAAAAGATGCAGTTGTCAGCAGTTCCTAAATTACCTTTTAATGTCAGGAAAACTAATATTTAAAGGACCTAGAACTTTTTTTGCCCAGGGTCATATATCCTCTCCCCTTATTAAAAACGCGTAAATTATGCAATTTGAAAATAACTTTATTTTAACTTTGATTTAATAAATTATTTTTATGCCATTTTAAAATTAATACATTTAATTATTTGCTCTTAAGTTAATATATTTTCTATTTTCAACCCTATTTTATTTGAGGAGTGAAAGCATATTTAATATCAGTCACTATAAATGCTGCCTTATGTTCTAAGGCTCCCGTATTGAAAATACACCAGTCTTCTCTTTAAAGTTTGTTTAAATTTCAGCCGACTGTAAAAGATGCAGAGGAAGGTCGCCCTGTTGTTGTCACTATGCATGCCCATGTTAGGCGGGTGAGCTCTTTGACAACCGTGTGTGTGTTTGCTACTGCTTTACTTGTCCTTACAACTGGAATCATTGGAGGAATGTATTTGTACCGCCACTTTGCACATTATAAAGTAAGTATTAAGTATTTTTTTCTTGTGGAAATATTGACAAAATAGCAGTGTTAGTATAACCTATGGTATTAATACCTATCTGTGTAGTTTTCCTAAATTATATGTTTTGACTAGGTATTTAGTTTTCACTAGAGAGTTTTTACTGTTTACCTTATTTATTAAAGTGCCTGAAATCTATACAAGTTTTTCAAATGCAAAATTATTGTTTAATTTATAAGAATAGATTTTTAAATATCTATATACTGTCAAGCCTGTTAATATCTTATCTTGTGGACAGAAATAAAAATGGATCAAAACCTTTTTTTTAAAGTTTCTGGTAAATAAACCATTATAGTAATGAGCTTTTATTCAATATTAACAATATACTTACTATGCATACTATAATAATAATACATATTACTCATAAGACTTTAATTAAAAATTGAAAATATAAGTCTTTTTCTAAGTTGAGCAAAATGCTATTGTAACTAGCATTTTTCCTTTAAAAACAATGCAAATATATTGCAAGCAAAGACTTGTCTTTTTCACCCCTATTGGAACCTGTAAATTATACCTTTCTTATCCCTTTTCTTTAAACTGTAGCCATCCATAATTTTCAACAAACACTTCCTGTCATTACTGAGATTCCCAACAAAAAAAACGACATACTAGCTTCACTTGCTGCCCCTTTCTTCATTAAAGGTTTTTATTTAAGAAATTTAAGAGATTCTAACCTTTTCTTTAATTTATAGAACATAAGTTTTCTCTTTACAGAAGCCATTTCATGCCCTGTAAGAGAAGTCCGCAAAATGCTACGAGTTTACTTGTCCACAGTGTTTTCCAATTCATTCCCCCTCCCCCCTAGAAAGTTTACCCTTTTTGTCCAGTCACTTGTCATTTATCTCCTATTCATTTTCTGTGCCTATTCACTTCTTTAAGATTAGAAAAACATATTTCGTCCCTTTTACACAGTTCTAATTTGCCCTATCATTGTTGCGACATATCTTACTTGATAGAATGCGAACAGATAATGATAAAAATAATATTAAAGTGCTGCGAGTATTTTAATCAACCAAAACATATATACCAAGTATACACTAAACTAAAAATTGACTTAGGGACTGGGGGAAAGCAAAGAGTTTTCTGTAATCTTTTTCTATCCTTATTTTTCTTCTTTCGTTCCCAATTAGTTTAATTGATGAATATTGTGAAAGTATAAACAGACCAGGTTTACATTAAGAGGAGGAAAAAAACTTTTTTCTGTAAAAGTTCCTAATATCTGATCTTAAATCTTTGTTATTGTTTATATCTGATGTGTGCTGATTGGATGTTGTCATTGTTTTCCAACCAAAGTTTCAAAATAATGTATTACCAGATTTTGCAGAGTTTTATTCAATCTTATCATTCTTAAATCTCTGTTCAAATTACTTTGTATTTAGAACGAAACATATATGAATGAAAAATTTTATTACTTTTGGTACACAATTCTCTATATTTCTGGCCTGTTTCAACTTTATCTTGGGTCCTAAACATGATTGATACATGCCTTAAATATAAAATTTTTCTTGGGTTTCTGCCTTTTTAATGGAGAATGACCAAAAGTTGTCTTTCCTAATAAGAAAAAAGGCTTCTCTTTGTGTTAATCCAATTGAGGAAAATAATTTTAAAAGCTTAATGCTCCAGCTTGAATATTTTTACAAACAATTTTTGTATAATAAATGAAGCTGGCTTAAATGTCTCTATAATTCAGTTTTTAAAATTGTTTTGAATATTTTTTTGTATGTAATTTTAAAATATTCAAATTAATTTTGAAAAATTTACTCATACAGATATTTAAGTCAACTATATTATAACATAAAAAGAAACTTTTGTAAAAATATTCAATACAGCTGGAGTAATTAAACTTTTCAAATTATTTTTCTTGTATTGGATTTCACAGAGATTCTTTAGGAATGTGGATTTTCGTCTGAAATTCCCCTTAGAGTGATTGGATCTTAACCAGATCAGAATGGATAGCCATGCATTTTTTGTTTTTGTTGTTACAGCAGATGTTTTAAACAACCTTTCTTGTATGCTATTTTAACTCATTTATACCATCGTAATGACTGCAGTCCATTGAATGTTGCTATACACTACAATTAGTCTTAATGTGGTACTTGTGTTACTGAAAAATTTTACTATATAAATGAGAAACTTCTATCTTAATAAAAAAAAAAAGTTACAATTAAAACGTTTTTTGGAAAATGTTTTATTAGAAAAATTTCCTGGAGATCTGTAATTCTGGTTATTTTCAGGTTGGAAAAGGTGCTAATGTAAGTACATTTTTTCTTCAAGCAAATTAGTATTGGTGTTTACATAATGTCCTACTGTGAGCATGCTCAGAATTGCTATTATTTTTCTGTTAAATTTGTGATTAAAAATATGTTTAGTTTTATGCAACTTTGTACACTCATGTTAAACTTTTACTTTAGGCATATATTTTTTTGCCTCTAAAATTGTAAACTACATATAAAATATGCAAGCTAATTTGTAGCCAGAATAAGTGAATTAGATGTGGGAGGACAGATATTTTTATGTATAATGTGTGTGATAAAATTGGATTATGCACTGTAGAGAAATTAACATGTAACATATCCTCCACACAAACTCCAAGGGTATGCCGCAGTCGTAAACAATAAAACTAAAAAACTGTTCTTATGCTGTAATTTTCTATATTGTGGTGCTAGATTTGTGTGTTTGGGCTTCATGACCTATTCTATTGTTTCAATTTTAAAAACTACTAGCTTACAGATACTTTTTAGTTAATCAACTATTTAAATTTTCCTATTCCCTAAAATTTATAAACTTTTTGATCTTAATAATATTAAGGAATAATTAAATTTTTAAAAGTCCTATTTTAATTCCTATTCTAGGAACTTTTTGTAAACTTTATATGAAGTATTTAATTGATAATAAATGAATAGAAAGTTTACTTTAAACAAAATATGTGAACAGAATTAAACAAATCACACTTTCCCTATCTGGTTTATTCATCAGTCACTCTCCTCCCAAACTAAATTGAATGAATTCGTTTAAAACTGAAATACTGTGACTTGTATATTACTATGCAGTTTATAAATTGGAGACAGTACCTTACCTTTTTTTTTAATGCAAATTTTGAAATGTTGAAAGTTCCAGTTTATATTCACTTTTCCCAAAAGTAACCATAAGTGTATTGTGTAGCATGCAACAGATTATACTTTTTAATTTAAAATGTGTTTGTAGTCAATGTGTGTTTAATCAGAAAATTGGTTCTGCTATTTTTATCTTCTACCTAAAAGTATACATTTATGGCCCTTAATCTTAAATATGGTGTTTGGTATTTAAAATTTGCTTTTTTATAGATAATGTAATTGATAGATTGAATCTTTCTATGTTGCTTGTGTTATTATTTAGCTTACTTGTTATTCCCTAATAATGGCAAGTTTACCTTATGTATATAATGTGCTGAATATCCATAAATGTATTTTTTTTTTCATAATACACTCCCAAATGTTTTGCATAGTTGTATAAATTATTTTTAACATTCCAACAGAACTTTAGTTTACTGAAGTTTAGGTATGGTACAATGGTAATTTTTAGGTGATCCATTTTGCATTTCCTAAGCTTAGTGGAATGTTGGATCAGTGTTTTGTAAAAATTAAAATTACAGTAGAACTTCAATTATTTGACGTATTTGGGACCGGAGGTAGGTGGGATAATTGAAAATTCCGGATGATAGAGAATTTTCATTAAATACATTTAAACTTATGGTACAGAGGAGTGCCAAAAGTTATGGCTGAAAGTCAGCATATGCCTGAAATCTGCCAACGTCTGAAATCCATGATGGCTTTATAGTAGTAAACATTGAATTTTAGTGTTAGTTATCTCTGAGACTTCCTGGCAAAAAGAAAGTGTCAAAACATTTTTTAAGTTCAGAATAGAGTTCTGCAGAAAGTGCTTATTTTTGTCCTATAGTAAAGACATGGAATCTATCTGATTTTAGAAGATTCTCGGACTTTCCCTAAAAGTTAGATTGCTAGGAATTTGCTTTTACGTTTTTAGTTGCTGAAGTTTTGCTATCTTAAAATCACAATGATTTCCTATGTGCTTCTAATTAAAGTATTTATGAATATAACAAAATAATCCTCGCAAATTACTGTCACTACTCATTCAATATGAATTTTTCCCCTTGCTTTTAAGGAAGTTAAAAATAAAAAATATTCTAGCGTTATTATTTTACTGCCATTGAAAAATCAAACAATATTATCATTATTTAACCACATACAATAGAATAAATGCAAACGAACCCATTTTGTGGAAATTAAATATTTTAGGATTGTTTAAGTAAGGGTTAATGAAGTGTTTAGTTTTATTATATGCTTCCGTGCGAGATACAGACAAGTCCATGAAAATTTAATTAGAATTTTAAATTAGTTTATTAGCCTTCTGATACATGTATGCATTGCATAGAAAAAGCGTAACCTGGTTTAATAATGACGTAAACATCCAATAAATGCACAGTTAATTCTCTTCACTGACACTTAAAGCAATACTAACACCAACTGAAGTCTTCCAAAAATAAAGTATTTTTGTGGAATGATAAACAATTATTCAACATTTTCTAAAAAAATTTTATTCGAGACCTCTAAAGCTTTACTATTTCTGGTTTTTAAGTCGTATTCATTTTTCAATTAATTTTGAAAGTTAGTGGTACATCACTTTCAGTAAAATACTTCAAACCCTCGTGGCATAACAATTGTCCTGGTTGGCTTTTTTGTTCTTGTCATTGATGCTTTCTATAACTTTTCACAGTATTGTTGTTGAACCTGAGATTTTTTTTTAAAGTTATGTTTTTTCTTTGAAGGGCTTTATGTTTATTCCTGTTAATTTCATCAAATGTACGATTGATTTCACATGACTATTCTGATAAGATGGATCCAGTTAACTTGTTCTAAAATGGCTCATACATGCTCTAGTCGGAATTTTAATTAAACAACTTAACCAGAATCAGTATTCCAAATCATTGAGAATCGTTTAAGAATGCTATTTTGCTCTTTTAATGATGTTTTGCTGCAGTCTCATGTTTAAGTTCAAAAGGAGTATTTAAATTTTAAGGCAATTTTTGGACTAACCGCTGTGATCGTATCGTTTAATGCAAGAAGTTTTCAGTAATTAGTTGTTCCCAGTGTAATTTTTGTCATAAGTTCAAATGTTTTTTAGTGAAATTAAAAGAAATTGCAAACTTAAGCAGATATTTGGCATTTGAAGCTTCTAATCAAGCAGAAAAACATACAAATGTTTCATTTTGCTTTTCTTCCAACTTTTCTCTTGGTAGACAGGGTCACAGTGTTTGAAAAGTTTTTTTTTCTTTTGATGATGTTTTGCTGCAGCCTCATATTTAAGTTTAAAAAGTGCAATTACATTTTAAGGCCATTTTTAAACTAATTTAGACTAGTTGTTGTGTATTTTTTTTTATTTTTGTGAGTTTTATTTTCTTGTGCCTTTTTTTGTCAGAAAGTCAAAAGTAGTTGTGGTTGAACCTAAATGTGCCTAGCAAGTTATACTTGGGTCCTATTAGTTCCGAATATAAATTATATACCATTCCATTTATTCATAGAACAATGTGTCTGACAAGTCTGCTGTGTAAAACACTTCTTATATTGAAATGAAAGCAATCAGTATGATTGGTACATGCTTTTCAATTAGTTAATAATTGTAAAATTTTGTTGCAAAAGAAGAAATAAGTGAAATTTAAATGGATTTCTTTATAATTAATTGCTTGCAATAAAGTTTCTATTCAAACTTTCAAATTTATTTTTTTTATCTTCACCAGTCCACAAAAACAATTATATTTTCTTTATTTCCTGAGATAGATGAAGGATTATGTATTAGAATAAAAATTTCATTTTTTTGATGTTACCAAAATACTGATTTAAACAAAATCATGGTACCAGACTTAAGTATGGTAAATTCTAATAGTAAATTTTTGTTAAACATTTTAGTTTGTGCGTTATGCTAGGATTCCTAAGCATTGGATAATTTTGATGTATTTAGTCACTGTGATGTGTTAGTTTGTAAATAGTTTTCCTTATAAGATAAATGTTTTTTTAATTACTCGTTAATATATTTTTAGTGACTTTTGGTTTCTCTAAAAGAAAAAACTTATTTTGTACTTAATCTCTTACAGTTACGTCACTTCCGTGGATGGTGCTCTATCCCTTACCTGCCTGATATTCAGGGTGAACCACCACGTCAAGCCATTGCTTCAAGTCTTACTCACCGCACAGCTGCAACTGAGGCCTCTGAAATGAAAACTCCAAAAGTTAACTTCTTTGAGGAAGAAGTTGATATTGATATTAAATTCGAGCAGTATGAAAGAATTGAGGTGCCTTCTTTTGAGCATGGAAGGCGAGCTCAATTTGTACATGATTTTGTTGCAGTTAGTACCCATATAATATATTTAAAATATGTAAATATTTTTGTTTTTACATTTTCTTATACCAATGTCATGTACATAAACTGAATCATTTTTAACATATTTTGTACTAGAACATAGCATTAATATAAAAAGTAATATAATTTAACACTTCATAAATATTATCTAAAATCTACAATTATTGCCTCCTCTACTTCTAAAAACTTGTAAATTTTTTTAACATAATTTACCTATTGAAATATTTAAGTGAACTTTTTGGTTTTTTTTTAGAATAAGACTGGTATTGTGGATTTCGAAAACAAACGCTGTTTTGTGATGGTTTTGAATCGGAATTTTGTATTTTCACCACGAGTTCTGTATGAACAGATTGCTAAAATGAGAGTAAGTATTAATTTATCTACTTGCAAGAATCATCAATAACATGTATTGAGTAAAAGTTATTCCAAATTTGATTTCAGTAATGCCCCTATTAAAAGATACCCTGAGTAGGTTACAAATATTTCATTTCCCAACCTAAAATATTGTCTTTCCCTCTTTCCTGTTAAATTGACCTCTAAATGGCTGTTACTCCTAATAAGGGACAGTAGTTTTGGGGGGGAAAATCATAACTTGTCCTGGAAAATAGTTGGTGAACTTAATGGTTACATTGCTGATTGCTGGTCTCGTAACTTATTTCTATCAAAATTTCATTAATCACAATTATGATATAGCCTGAATTTCTAAAATTTTCATTCGCCATAATTTCTGAAACTTATGATTGGTACTATTTTGAAAAATTACTGTTATCAGTTTTGCAGTTTAGAGATTGCCTGAGTTGTTTAATTTTTGGACTGCTAAGTTTGTAATTTTAGGATCACAGTAGATGGATTGACAAATTGAAAATCGGTAGGTACTTGCAATGTCGAGACGAATACTTTCGACAAAAATTTTCATTGGAAACCACAATAAAAAGTTCTTATTGATGATTTGGAAAAACTAGTCCTGATAACTGCTACTAGTAATTTTATTTTGGTTGTCACAAAATTTAATTATTTGGTCACATTTTGTGACTCGAGCTAATTAATTTAAAACCCAGGTCTTCAAGGCAGAAAAAGTAACTAATTTAAAAGAAAACTATTGATCCTGATGTTGCTGTAAAATAACAAAATGCTTTTTTGTATGTTCATGTTTTTGTTGTGCTATGATTATGTTTCCATGTCTGATAACTTTAACTAGTGAAGGCTTATATTACTTTTATTTAGTACTAGCAAATTTATACCCGTACTTCGCACGGATTAAAAAAATATCAAATTGATCCAAGTACGTGTATCATATAACCTGCTATTAGATCATAAATTTAAGTTATTCTTCCCGCTCGTTTTCAAGTATGAAATCCAATTTCATTGCTTTAAAATTCCAAAATCAAAAATACGGTGTAAAATGCCTTCATAAATGCCATCACAATTCCCTCATAAATACATAAAATCGTTTAACTCTTTTGGCACGTTTTGGGAAATAATTTGGCAAAAAATAGATATAGCTACAAACACACCCATTATACAGCTCTAACACAATGACCTTAGCACAACCAACCAGCATATAAATAATTTTTAAGAAACATTTTGCGCATTTGGCGAGTTTTATAAATAATTTGGCGAAATTGGCAACATATTTGGCGAAAAAATAAAAATAAATAAAACCCTGATATGCAGCTCTAGTGCGATGGCCTTTATTAACCATCATAGTTCAGCAATAGCTAAACAAACATTTTGCTCATTTGGCGCGTTTTAATTAATGAATTGGCGAGATTGGCAACGTATTTGGCGAAAAAATAAAGACACAAAACTCAAATATGCAGCTCGTGCGATGGCCTTTATTAACCATCATAGTTCAGCAATAGCCTAACAAACATTTTGCCCATCTGGCGAGATTGGCAACGTATTTGGCGAAAAAATAAAGACATAAAATCCTAATATGCAGCTCTAGTGAGAAGACCTTTATTAACCATCTTAGTTCAGTAATAGCTTTACAAACATTTTGCCCATTTGGCGAGTTTAATAAATAATTTGGCGAGATTGGCAACATATTTGGCGAAACAATAATGACATAAAACCCTTAAATGCAGCTCCAGTGCGATGGCCTTTATTAACCATCATAGTTCAGTAATAGCTTAACATTTTGCTCATTTGGCGAGTTTTAATTAATGAATTGGCGAGATTGGCAACGTATTTGGCGAAAAAATAAAGACATGAAACCCTAATATGCAGCATGACCTTTGTTAAGCTAATACTGAACAATGATGGTTAATAAACATTTTGTCCATTTGGCGAGTTTTAATTAATAATTTGACGGGATTGGCAATGTATTTGGCGAGAAAATAAAGGCCTAATATGCAGCTCTAGAACTTATAGGTTAACTACACATTTATTGCCTGAATATGCATATTTGTAATCAACAGAACCTTCATTGAAGAAATCATCACCAATCATCAACTACCCACAATAATCCAGGAATGAAGACTTGTCGGAAATACGTCACTTGAAACATATCAATTATTTTCAAATAATGAATTTAGTTCTCGAAAGTTATGGCAACACAATAAAATAAACATTTTCAATTTTATTTATTTTTGTTGAAAGTTTTTTTTTTTCAGCAGATGGCATCAGGAAAGTAAAAAAATTATCGGATTTGAGCCAAAGTGGTGTAGTTTTTCCAGTAAATTCGAATTTTCTCTAAAAATAGAACATTTTGAGCTCTGAAAGTTCTTATTTTGTAACTCAAGTATGAACTACGCATTTGTGCCAAGTTACGAGTCAAACAAATGTCTAGTTTGTGAGTTTCGGAGAGACATACACACATACATACATACATACAAAACTTCATTTTTATTATTATAGATAGGGAATGTTTGGTATCATAATTAATATTGAGGAGCATAACTTCAATGCATAAATGACAAGTCAAACTCTACCAACTGATTATTCTAATTTTAAATTAATTTCTTGTATAAATTAGTACTAAAACCATTTCTGAATTCCTTTAAGTTATAAAGTAATTTGCAAAAAGTACATTGTATGTTTTATTTTAGATTAAAAAAAAACAATGACACCTGAATAATAGACAAAACATTATGTCTTGAAAATGTCAGTTTTTGAGATTGTCTTACTGTTTTGTCTTTATTTTAGGCTGGTTATTATGATGCTGATACTCAAACTGTGAGACACACCATGCAAGTCATAACTCCTCCAGTCATTGATCTGAGAAATGTGGGTACATTCATTGCTCGTGATTGTGCTCAAACACCTATTTATATGCTTGAGAAAGCAACTTCTCCAAGTAAGTTAATTTTGTTTTCATTTTCTTTGAGTAGTTTACACCTTAAATGAATTTAAACTAATTATCTTTTTCTCTTTTTAACTAGTTTATAAAAGAAGCTTAGATAGTGAAAGCAAAAACCTCTTTGTAGAATTTGCTGGAAACAAAGTTAATGAGTATAAAATCATTAACATAAATGATGCTACTCCAGGAGAAAATCCTGTTGCAGCTTCCTAAATCTTACTATCTTATTTGAATTTCTATGTTTACCTATTGCATTTTACTGCAATTATATATATGCGTACCAAAAAATGTTAAGCACTGTGTACTTGTTATAGTATTTCTTTGACTTCTTTTTGAATATGTCCTACTGCAGTAAAACATAGAATTATACATATTATGACAAATCAAGTTGCATATATTTTGTTCAAGGTATGTTAGTAGTAGTAGTGATTGGGAACTGTTTAGTATGAAATGTACAACTTCATTGCATTCTAACTTGTGTTCTCTGTAATATATTTATGACAAAATCAATGGTAGTTAAAGTGTAGTATTTAATATTTAAAAAAAATTTGTAAAGTAAATGTTTTGAAATTTTATTTCCTGTTGTGCAATTATGGGGAATAAGGCTGGGAAAAACTTACAAATAATTCTTTGAGCTAAACAAATGTTAAGATTGAATGAGATATACTTATGAATGATTTTACTTTCTTAGCCAAGTTTTTGAATAGTTAGTGAAAAGATTACCTATATTACGTATCACCACTTTTCCTAATTGTCAAAAACAAAATGTTATTGTGTTTATCTAAGTATCTTGATTTGTTTAACTTATTTATGAATTTATATAATACATTGTATGCTTATTTTGATTCCATAACATAACATGAGTAACATGATTGACCATCTTATCAAAACATATTTTTCTAATTTAATTCAAATATTTATATCTAATTTACTCAATAAGTTTAGTTCTCAAGTAAGAACATTATTTTAGTTTATCGAATACATAAAAAAACTCCTTTCTTATAATTTATTTTGAATTTTGTTTAACATTTTTCAAACTTCTTTTCTTTGTAGCAAGTTTCCATTTTTATATTATGTCTTTGGTGTATGTTTTGTATCTTTAAGTAAATAATACTCTATGTTTATAAATCTAAACTACTTTACTTTCTTTATTAGAAATAAAAGAAGTATCTTTATATTCTGGTGTGTTTTTATTACATAGTGTAATTCCTAAAACAATAGTTAAATCATTCCATGTCAAATCAACAAAGCCCCAACTTAACACATTTTGATTTGGATAAAACTTTCATTAATAACATTTTTTGACATTTACAGTTAAAAAACTTGGCTTTACTTCAAGAATTCTTCATTTTCGAAAAATGTAAAAAAAATAATCATGGTTATTAGAGTAAAAAAAAAACTTCATAAAGTCAGTTCTGTTTTATTGAAAGATTTTTGAGGTACCCTGTTTGAGGCTGAAGAAATTGTCCAAACTCTAGCATCTTTTTTTTTAAATATCTTGAAATTTTAAATTTTCTTATAAAATTTGTGTAAAACACAGGCTTCACAACTGGTTCCTTTTCTCACAGCTGGTATCTTTGATGTTATTGTTGCATTGCACTTTGGTGTGTGTTAAATGTGCCTTTCCAGGAAAGCAGTAAATCAGCTACCCCCAACAAACTTACCCTCTGGTGGTTCGTACTGCGAGAGGTTTAATGCCACAGTCTTTTCATCAAGTTATCTTGACTTCTAATCCAGTTTTATAAAATTTGAATGTAGAGATCGCCAGCACTAATGTGTTTAATTGAAAAAAAATAAGCTTAACAAATAAAATTTTATATAAAATAAGATTTATAAAATTGTCTTTAAAATGATAGTCAAACACATTGCTTCAGAACTATAATACAAAGATTTTTAGAAATTTGAGAATAGGGCATATAGAAATTTTAATGATTTTTTTTTTTTTTTTTTTGTAATGTAACTACTGATACATATCCTAATTTTCACTTGTATTATAATATACTCTATTAAATGAGTTTTTGGAAAAATACTAGCTTAGAAATTTCTAGAATTTTTTAATATATATATTATCGATGCATAATTCATGCAATTTTCCTTCTAATGGTACTTTAAACAACTCTGTAAACCCTATATAACTTATTTTATAAAATTTTTTTACTCGTCAAGTAATCATAAAAAAAACTTTTTTTTTACATAGCTTCTAAAATTCATTGCTCCTAAATTAAGAACAAATTATTTTTAAATTAAACCTTAAATCTGAAGATAAAATAATGCTTGAAGGTTTTTCAACAATCGAAAGTGAAGTGTTCTGGTTGAAATTTTACTTTTTTTTCTTGCTGATTTCACCAAGATGACTCTTGCATTATTAGAAATTGTCTCCTTTAATGCTTACAAATTAGCGTAGACTTAAGGGACTTATAAATAAAAAGGGAACTTATAGGGGAAGAGCATTTTTTATCTTCCGAAATTATTTTTGTATGTAATACATAATTTTTTATATAAATTATGAAGTACATAGACTGGTGACAAAATAAGTAATTTACACACTTTGATTTTGAAGTGCTATTTAATTTATTCTTGTAATTAAAGTACCATCACTGATATATGTACAGGAGCACTTAATTAGCTGGGATTGCACTGAATGCTTTGTAATTATTTGGAAGTAATTCATAATTCTTCTTGCAATATTTTTCTCCAAGTATATGTAATAAAAGTTTAACCAACTTTTTAATGAAAAATCATTAATCCTAGCAAAAGTTTCCAGGGTTCTGTCACATCTGGAAACTGGCATAGATACAAGTACATTTAGGGAGTTCAGTATGTTGTATATCGGTAATGTAAAATTGGCCAATTGCAGTGTACCTTTTCACAATAACTACTGATCAGACCATCTTAAAATTTTCTGTGTGCGTTATACCAACCTTGCATATTAATCTGAGGTTAATTTTTTTTTAAATAACTGTTGGATTTTTTCAAATAAAATGAGTTTTAAAGTACCAAAAAATCATGAAATTTTTCACTTTTTTGCCCCATAAAATCTTTTTCGCTTTAATTTTATTAAAATTTATAACCTCAGATTAATTTATACTATGTATTACACCATATAAAAAAGTTTACGAGAAAACATAGCATAGTTTTTGAGAAAAGGTACATCGAGGTTCAAAAAAATCAAGTTCTGCGAAAAACGCGTTTAAAGTTTTTATTGTTAACCCATTCCCTTACGAAGGATTTTCCTCATAATATTTGATAGGAATAACATTATCGAATCCTTAGTAGTTCGGCCGTTTCAGTAAGGAAAGGGTTAAATAAAATGACTTTTAATGTTAAAAATATTTTTCCAATCGTCTTGATACTTTGTGACATTATTAATAAAAGTTGTAATAGTATTTTAAGCCAATAATTTTTTTTTTTATTTTTTACCGATTTGGGGGTATTGAACCCCCTTAATTTAAAGCTATAAGCTTTTAAAGTCTCTCAAGTACTACTTTTATAAATTAAAAGTTTATCAAGAAATTTTTTGTTTCATATCTACTAAAACTTACTGCTTGCTTAGTACTTAGTTTTTATAAATTATGAAGTGCATAGACTGGTGGCAAAATAAGTAATTTATACACTTTTACTTTGACTGTGAAGTTTAACTACTACTTACTAATTTTTTATGTAATATTTACTAAACATATTTTTGAAAATAATTTTACTATTTATTCTTCCTAAAGAACATTTTGCATTCATTATTTAATGTTTATAAATATATTTTCTTTAGTGTTATGGAATTCGTTACAGCGGTTATGCATGTCTTTATTGATGTTACATATTTACACTTAAAGAAATACAATATTCTCTCTTGATTAATATTATACTCTAAATGGAGGTAGAAAGAATGCTTAAATAACATTGAAATCTAAATTAAGCTTAATAGATGGGTATAATTGAAAAAGCTGATGAAAGAAAGTGATGCTTCATTCCATGGTTCTGTTTCTCAGAATAAAAACTTATTCATGTTATTGATAAAAAGGAATTTCTTGTGTAAGGCAATTTTGCCTTCTGATCACTTCTCTTAGGTGAAGAACTTGTCCCAATTGTTGTATTTTTGTAGCACAACGTCCACCACAGCGATCTGGTAATCTTTTAGCTTTGCGAATAAACTTCTCCATAAATTCTACAATAAAAATAATTTGTTTTAAGTACCTTATTTAAAAATACTAGTGCGAGAGTTTAGAATGCAATACTAAATCAACAAGTCCTCTCATAATAAGACTTTTTTTTCAAATTATTTTGCATGTATTTAAAAGTTTTTCTTATTTAATTAGCAGAGCCATTTTAGTTGTTTAAGAGTATGTCTTGCAACTACAGCTATTTGTCTGGCAGACAAGGAACTTTATATGATGTAAACTAATTTCGATTCAACGAACTTGTTTAATTTTGAAATCCTTAATGGTATTGATTAACTTAAAAGTGTGCCAGTGGCTTTTTAATTAGTCGTTACATAGTTTATGCATATACATCGGCTCACCAAGTACCCTCAATAATCATTCTGAAGTAAACCCAAAAAAAAGTATTTTAAATCAAACAATGTTTAAATTCAAGGTCATTTAGGATGTTTCATTATGTGCATGAAATTTTCTCTTATTAAAAAAACTTCTTAAGAGTATCTTAATGCTCAACATAAAGTAAACAGCCCCGCTCTCCCCTACTGAAGAGTTAATCTTATTAAAGTAACAGTTCTCCCTTGGTTTGAATCTATAAACCACCCCTTTTCTTCCTAACAACAAAGAAAATCATAATATGTGTTTAAAATTCACAATTTACTCACTAGTTCGTGTAGCTCCTTGAAGCTTAAATTGGAAAGTCGTCATAAGTGTTCGAAATTCTTCTTTTGAAAGGTGTTGTTCAGAGTAATCTCCTAATCGACCTACACAAAAAGTTTGTTTTGAAATGTATGTTTTTTTTTAATCACAATAGCATTATTAATAAACAATAGATGGTTACCATTTTTTATTGTCCAAGTAAGCAATCGTGTGCTATATTCCCCAATTGCTGGTTGAAAAGCATATTGATAGTAAGCACTGGAACTGCTCGATGCATGACTGCGAAACACAATGGTGTTGGTTTGTGGTGGTAAGCAATCTACTAATGCCATTGAGTTCTGGTGTTGTTCAGTTTGTTCAACTGGAATGGCGACTGCAGGTTGATCCATTTCTAGTTTACCTTAGGGATAATGTATACATTTAAATTATTAAAATATATCTTCCTAATCATCAATAACAACATAGGCGCCTTAATTAAATTTACGCGCTTTTTTATCCTAAAATCTGGTTTGCAAACGGCACGGAAATAATACGTTGAAAATGTATTGTACAAAATTGCTTGTTTATGCAAAGTAAATTACAAGAGTGTGTGGGGTTTAATTCCAAATGCTATACACAAAACTGAAAAGAATTAAAAATCTTTGTTTTTAGAGTTATAGGGTTCTCCAAGCCAAAGAATAGAATCGAGAAGATGAGACTATTTGTAGAGCAACAATATTGTCAATGGAAAACTGTTTTCAGAGCTTGATTGCTTATTGGGATTTAACACTAACAGACATTAAAATATTTTATGCTTTTTATGTTTTATATTTTGAAAACAAAATTTATTTTGTTCCAAATATAATAATTAAATAAAAATATGGAAAAACTAGATACAACTTAAGGGGAAAAAAAGTTGCAAAGATATTGTTGTACAATGAGTATTTAGTATAACCGATATTTACGTTTCGCTCAATTTCCTTGTCCTTGTTGAGAATTGTTGTTCTGCTGCATGCTATTTTGAGCTCCATATTATTTTTATACAAATATTATTTTCGAATACTCAAATTAAAATATACTAACCTTCCGTACAAACGGGACAACAATGTCCAGGCTCTTGAATTGGCTTTGAACAAGGTAGTGTTTGGAGCGGTGGGCAACTTAGACGGCTACATTCAATTTTCCCATTCTAAAAATCGTATTTTAAAAAAATTGAAAAGCATTAAGAACTTTTACAAAACAAAACTCATCTTTTGATTTCCAGGTTAACATTATCTTCTAAAAGGTTGATATCCTTCGTTCAATTTCTGAATATTTTTAGTTCTAATTAATATATATGTTTAATTTATAGGGGGCACAGTACCCAAATGAATTTTTAAATGTTACAAAGGACTATTACAAAAACACAGCAGAGCTTGTTTGAGCATTTATAGCACAAAATGACGTGTAATTTTGTAGCTTAAACTCAAATTCTATGAAATTTATATGCTCTTCAGCAAAAATGAGACGCTATTTTTTTTAATTACTTGCAAAATATACTTTTTCTGTAATAATGAAAAATATGTTTATGTAAAAAATATACATGTAAGATTTTGATAATGTCTCGAGAGGTAAAAAAGTATGATTTGTTATTGGTATCCCTTTATTATAGTCATTTCTTTAGTGCTTGGTTTTATTATCCCCCAAAAAGTTTAAAATATAAAATGGAAACTTATCAACATACTTGACATTTACAATAAACGCAGTCCATAGGTCCGAAAGGTCCTATTACTGGATGCCAAGATGACCCGTGGCTATATGTTATTCCTGCGGCAATGCAATCTACACAAAAATTAAAAAAGTATATTTTGTAACAACCTTATAAATAAAACGTGTTAAAAAGGTTTTTTTTTTGTTTCTCTTTAAAGGGGGTATGATACATATTTCACTTTTTTTTTAACATTGCAGACATCATATAAATTTTATGTGTATATTCGTCAATTTAAAGTATCTTATAAAAATGTTTGTTTGTCAATTTGATGGAAGAAGCATTCATTTAAGTAATATTTTGTTGAATTTAAAAGAAAATCAAAGTATCTCATTCTTATTGCGGACGTGCTTTACTAATAATGTTATATAAAAATATTTTTGACAATTTTGATAAATACAATTAAATAATTTTAAGTTCATGGTTTATTATTAAATTTTTGAAGTTAAAGATAAAGAAATCTGAGAAATATTCAAAAAAGTTAATTGAATTTTAATATTAAAATACTGCTATATGCGCATTCCGAAAACTTAAAAAATGCAACTATAAATATTTTTGTACATCTTTTTTTATGAAATTAAATTTAATAAAATGAAAATATACCTCCATTATGAGATTGACTAGAAGATAGCATGATTGTTACAAGCACAGGGTTTGATTGACTTGCCTGCTCACTGGGTAGCATTTCATCTGAAATTGGGGGAAAAACATTATTGAGGAGAAGTTTGCATAAAATACGTTAAAATTACAATAGTAATTTTTATTTTTAGATGATATGATAGAAGTTATATAAATTTTATTTTCTGGTACAATTAATATCTTTTAAACGTAATATTTGCGACATCATTTTTTCTTCATAAATGACGTCAAAAGCAGTGGGTTTAGGCATTCGTCTTGCATGCAGAAGGTCCCAGGTTCAGGTCCAGGCATCGACAAAATTACTGCCAATCTATAAACGGCCCATGCAGCAAAAAAATATCAGACAGATTATAAATACTCATTGTAGAGAGTGCACGTTCAATATTTTCGTATGTCCCTACGCTGCAAATGATGTCGCCCTTAAAGGTCGCGTTGGGTGCCTACTCAGGTGTCTGCTCGTCACTTGACTGTGGTTCTAAATTAAGACACCGTGTAGCTCTAGTGCATCGATAATTCAAACTCACCCCATAATTAACCTCCGAAAAGACGAACCTCTTATAGACCTATTTTAAAAACCCTCATTTTTTAAACAAGATTCCACATTTTAAAAACGTCGACAAATTTTACATACCGCGTGAAGACCATTAATGAATGAATATATAAGGGGCTAATAGTCATTTTTACCGTGCCATCGAGAGGAAGTTGCAACGTCAAAATTACACGTTATTTGTTTAATGGGTGCCACTTTTAGCACAGTCGCGGTAATTTAGTTTTACCTAAAAATCCCTAACTGAATGGGTTCTTTGAACTTTATTACATAAAAATTATAATCAAGCTTGACTTAAGTATTCCACATGGTTTGCTAACTTAACGTAAAGAGCTTAAAATAAACACAATTTATTCTTTATCTACTCTTTATGAATGAGTTCCGGTAATTTTATTTATCTTGTTTAGAAATAATTATGCTTCCTTGACTAATGATAGCTATAATTTCTAGTTTTTGCTTAGACAATTATTAAAATTGTCGTACTTTTGAATAGCGTTTTACAATACTTTTACTAAAACGATTTCAAAATTTGGGGCTATTTTTAGTACTTCTTAGTTAGTTTTTGAGGCATTTTTATAATTTTTCGTGTCAACGTACCGAGTACTTAAAGGGTTACGAAAATAACTATAAGCGAAGTTGAGTATTTTAACACCAGGACAAAAACCGTATCTAAGTTTAGAATTTACGTTTGGTATAGGAATCGTTTTTATGTCTTAAATACTGCCGTTAGTTTTTAAATTTGTATCTACTATTTGTAAGGTAAAAAGTAATTTAGTTAAGTTTCGTACCCACACAGCTTGAACAACATCCTTGAGGTTCCATCGAGAAGCAATGCATCTGATCACAATTTTTGAGGCGGCACAAAACTAAACCTGACTATAAATAAAATATCTTGATATAAAAATATTTTAAAAAAACACTCTTAAAACAAAAGAGTGAAATCCACTCCAGTAGGGAAAGTGCATTTTCGACACTGGAAAGGAGTGAATATTAACTAAGACTGAGTTAAAAGCACTCGTTTGGAGTGATAATGTCGGAGGTTTAACACACAAAGGATCCACTCCTTTCGGGGAAGTGCATTTTCAAGACTGGAGGTGTGAAAATTAACTCAGACTGAGTTAAAATCGCTCGTTTATTTTAAGAGTGTAAATGCATAAAATATAGTTTTCATGGAAAATTATGTACATCATATGAATTATAAACACGGGACTCATATTTAGTACAAGTTGGCTATAATTAAAGTTGAGTTTTAAATAAATTACTGTAAAATGGAAAATATTGGTAAGGAATGATGTGAAATTTGGCAAAAGCACTTGAAGCCATGTGGCCTCTCGTTGGACGAAGCTCTTTGAGATATATCATAATAATGCAGTCGTGGAGTGATTTTTCCTGCCGGAAATATCACTCCACGACTGCCACGATCAATTTTAAATATATTATCTATATTTAAAATTGATATTCAAACTTTTTTTTGTCCAGGAAAACCTCTCCTTACCAAAATTAGATTTGTTTATAAGGTATCCGTTTCATACGTGTGCACCTTTGAATATTAATAGTGTAATAAACCGAAAACTAAGTAATATGAGCCAAAATAAGATTTTTAGACAGACTCAAAATTTTTGATGAACATTTGAATCCTGAAGCTCTAGCCCAATTGTGAAAAAAGTTTAAATACTGGCAAAACCTTTTGAGAAATCCCCGTATTCGTGTACAAATTTTGATGAAAATTTTATGCCGAGAAAAATTGGTTAAAGTTTTTCCGACAGTGTCTGATAGCTGAAACTTTTATTTCAAAACGCCATAACTTCGAAAATATTTACAGCACAAACAAATACAAACAGCTTTAGAATCTTTAAGTGTGGTGCTTTATTTTTGTCCATTAACGACGACTTTTTGAATATCATAACACCTTCATTTACGAATAAAAAAGGTACGTTTTTCGTGCAATTTAATTTGCTCTACATAATTTCTTCAGGACTATGGTCTTCGTTTTTCTTGTATTTTAGTTATGTAGATATACGTAAAGATCTTTTTCCAGTGGCAAATTTTCTTTCCAATCGTTGTAAATGAGTTAAGATTATAAAAACTTTGTTTTTCGCCGAAAAATACGATTTCAGCGTAGTCGGATACCTTAAACCCATTTTATATCACAACTTAATTTAGATTACCGTATAAACCGTAAAATTGTTTATTTTTAATTTACGAGAATTTTCTAAAAAAAAGACTCCTTCATCCAAGAATTAACGAAATATTTTTTTTTAAACACATAGTATTTTCCACCGCTATTTTATTGCAGAGTAAACTTACTTTGCATTTGCAATGGATACATTGGTTTGGCTTTTTTGCTTGTAAACTAGTGGAATTGGACGAAAATTCCTCTCCATCTTGATAAATTTTTCCATTGTGAAGACATGGAAACTTCGCGTCATTCTTTGGCAATTGAAGATTCGACGCGGATTCTGAATTATAAAAATATAAATAAACACAATAATCCACATTTGTTGCATAAGAATTGTTCCCATTTTTTAATTAATAATATAATATTGAGATTATAATGATTTTATTCTTACTTTTTTTTTACTGTACCTTTTAGCGCGCTGGCAACTTTTTATTTTACTGTTATGTTTTTATTTATGCATTATTATGAATTTATATAAACCATTAATTCATAAAAAGTTTTTTTTAAATGTGAGTTTTGAAGGATTTTATGCTAGTTTTGCAACAGTTTTTGAAAATTTCTTCATTAAAAAATAAAAAGTTACATTTTGGTTTAATGAATGAAAAATAAGAATGTTGAAGAAAAATATCTACCAAAAACTTTGTTTGCTTAAAAAAAATTGTAAGTAACACTATTTCGTTTCATTGCTTAAAATCAATAATCACTTTACTATTTTTATTCTTAAAATAAATAAAAAATTAATCTCAATTATAATTTGAATATAAATTAGTTAAACAGATGTTAAACTATATTTTCTTAATCAAGCTATGTATTTAATTTTATTTTCACCAATTATACGAGTACTTATTTTCTATTCACTTCGGAGTTTTTATTCCTGTAATTATGGTATCATTAAAAACGTTAGATAAATTCTGTGCTTATACAAAAGTTATATTTCATGTTTTAGTTTTAAGAAAAATTAAAATTGTTTATATTTTGTAGCATGGTTCTTAGTTTAGTGTGGATACATTGTAGCTTTATTACATGTTTGTACAAGAAATCTAGAGATTTCCACCAGTTATCTAATCTTTCAAACCTTATTGACGTTAATATAGTTGACAGCCGAATATTTATCAACAATCATTTTACATAAGCCCAACTATCCAGCTCTACAATGTAATCGCACAATAACACCAATACAGTAGTCTGTGAATATTTACTTTTTTTCTGCGAACTAAAGTGTACTAGCTTTTTCCTATATATTTTCGGCCGATGATTTCGAAAATGTAAATACTTTTGTCAGATCATTAAGTCCATATTTGTTTGCATATTTGAATTTATTAAAAATTGAGTAATAGCATTTATATATTTTTTTTAAAAACTCCTACTTAATCCCAAGTGGTTTTAAATGAATCATATAATGTATCAAAACCCCCTGAAAAAGATGTTTGAGCAGGTAAAGATAAAAAAAGACAGTATAAATAATCTTTAAATGCATGTATTAATAAAAATATTAAACATTTCAACTACTTCCAGGAGTGAATTTACCTCTATTTCCTGACTATCTGGTTCTTCCTTACTTAAAATCATCTTTGTTAAAACCTATTAGAAAATAATTTCCAAAACATGTTTTTTTTTATTTTGGTCTAGAAATCATGCAAACCTAAAAACATAAATATGAAATAAATATTTAAACAATAATATGAAACTAAACAGGTAGAGCATCAAATAAAACAAAAAGAAATCAAAGTGTTGAAACTATGGTTTTTAGTCAACAAATGTTTTCTTTAACGACGACTAGCAAGAAAATTTGCCAGGCAAAAATAAGTTTTCTGCTTAAGTTTATCTAAACAAGAAAAACATAAAACAAATAAACATCATAACACAAAACCATTTATGTAGAACAAATTAGGTTACATGGAAACGGTAATTAAAGAAAATAAAGTTATTGTTTCATTCCGTAAAGAAGGTGTTGGTGGATTGTTAATAGGTTAAGGTTTATAAATAAAATAAACTGAAGATGTCGTATGAGTTTGAATTCAAATAAACGTTAATTCCTTTGAAAATAAATTTCTACTTTCTTACTGGTTAGGTTAGTTTAACTCATTCACACACATTGGAAGCAGTTTGTAAAAAATTTAAATGATATATATTCGCATAAATTAGAATGGTTAGAAAATGTCAAATAATAGTAGATAAAAACTGTTTTTATTTAAAATTTAAGCGAAATGTTAGTAAGAAAAATATAATTTGAACTATTTATTTTGACCCATTCAAATAGAAATTTTGGAAATTTAATAAAACAAAACACCGATTTATTTTTATTATTAAGAAACATTTTCCATTTTCATGATTTCCATTGCTCTCAAGCTGTTCTAAAATTTCATTCAAAATACGAACAGATTTGCCGTCAAACAATTTCTATGAAGCTAGGTCACAATTGGATGCTGTGAACTCTAAAAATTCAATTTAGATGACAGAAAATGTGAAATTAAGCAATTTGTAAATCATCAATGATCAAGGACAATCAGTGACACGAAAATGTTTAGTAATGTTGCTCCTTAATCCTCTGAGTCATACAAGCATTAGAGATGTATATTTAGTAGTCATCTAAAGCAAATAATCCGTTTTTCAAAAAAAAATCACAATTAACATATCTTACCCCAGTTTTTTTATCGCAGTATTTAGGCGCATTTAAACATGTTTTTATACTTGGAGAAACATTATATGTTAATATAATCGACTGGAAATTTAAAATAAAATTCCATTTATTGGGATTATTTTTTTTAAACATTTTTTGCCATTTCTTTATCCGTTAGAACATGGTAATATAAATTCTGGAATGGAATTTCTACAGGGGCAGATAAGCTCAGCTACTCCTCTTCACCTCTAACAGAAGTGGCAGAGAAGGTTAAGAGTTACTGTCAGTCCCATAAAGCTAATGCATTAGTTTTGAAATCACACTTTTTGTAGAAGTATTGCTTTGACATGTTATACCATTTTCACAAGGTATGGGAATCCTCATAACATCAATTTAAAGCAAAACTGAAAAGAAAATAACATCCGGTAATTTAAATATTAATTTTAATAATAAGTTTTAAAATAGTGTCGCCATTTGCTGTATATTTTTGGCATTTTAAAACTTCAAAAATATATAATTAAATAATTAGATAGCATTTTCGTTTAAAATTTGTTTCATTTCGATGGTATGTTGATTCCCATATCTGGAGAAAAAAAAGTCTAACATGGCCAAGTTATACTTCTGCGGATGTTGTGATTTCAAAACTAATGCATTAGCTCTATAGGACTGACAGAAGTGACCTTTTTGAACTCTAAGGAGGGTGACAGGATTCTTGGAAAAAGAGATGGAGTACTAACTACCTCGATTCCCACGCTAGACATTACCAGAATACCAGAACCAGTTGGTAAGTTGCATATCCTTGAAGTCTGCAGATGGCTATCATATTAACAACGTTGGAAAATTAAGTATAAAAAAGTAGGGAAAGAAAATTTAGCACATTTATCGATTTAACTTTTAAGATACTTGCATAAATAGCTTACCAAAATAGAATGAAATCAAATATCATGTAAGTATTAGATTTCTTAAAAGTTATGTACTCAATGCTCGAGAGATCGAGAAAGTCATTTAAGGTTATTATGCTCTTTTGTAAAAGTTCTATATTTGTCAATTCTTTCAGATTGAAATAAATGTTGAAAATGAAGCTCCCCTTTCAAATAGAATTACGCTAAATTGCTTGGAAGGGTGCATATAAAGTTATTTTTAAAAGAGTATTCAATGAATACGAAGCATTGCTTGAAACAATTTCTTATTTGATTGATTTTATTTTCCATTTGTATGCTAGTAAATGAAGCTTGTCAAAACTCATTTATAAGGGAATACTTGAAAGAGATTTCTGAACTAATTGGGTTTAGCTTTCAACTTTCAAGTCACTTGATTAAAGTTTTCTTAAAGAAACGTATTTCACAGTGAATTTTTAGTTCCGTTTTTCTTTAAACATCCACAATCTACTTTAAAATACAAAATGGTAATTTCTTACTATTCATTTAGGTTCATCAGTATCCTATAACTTTATTTAGGCTACGCTATTATACATCTATTTGATACAAACCTTTTATCTATGTAATCGTGCAGCGCTTCTATTTTTTGAAAATATAAATTATTTTTGCTTTTTAAAATAAAGGCAATGTTATTACCGAAATTGCAAACTTAATACTGTTATAACGAAAAAACATCCATTTAGTTAAGTATTTAAAAATTAAATTGCAATTTTTTTTAATTAGGTGTCATTTTTTCATGTTGCATTCTTCATAGTTATTTTTGCGATTCATTTCTACCCCGTTCTTTCCCCATTTGTGAATATACCATTAACACTTTCATTACCGAATATAAAAGTTTTCTTTTTTATCAGTTTTTCGTGTAACTAAATTTATCCCACATAAATTGTTTAGGATTAAGTTCTTCAAGTGTTTTATATTTCGCTTATTTAGACTAATTTAAACTTTGAAAAAGAAAGAAGCGTCATTTTTTAGCTACTGAACATAAATGGGGTTATACTTGGTGTTAAATATTGGGTTTGAATTTTGACTTTATTTAATACTATATGGGTTTTTATATGGTTTTTTTTTATATTTGGGTTCATCTATTCGCCATAGGCAAAAGTTTTTGTATTTTTTAATGCTTATATTAATATCTTCGACATTACAAAGAAGTTAGAATACCGTAGCATTCGCTGCAGCATTCATGCTTCGTCGACTCTTCACACAGGTTTCGATTGCAAGTCGTATTGGTGCATCTAGCAGAACTTCCATATACATCCTGCAAAGGAATGCAACATAAAAATAATTATATTTCATGTGTGTGTTTGCATTTATATGTGCTTGGAATCATTTCACTTCGAATAGCTTTCAATAAATTTTGCGGTAAAATGTCATGGATTATTTTTGTGCGTCATTATAGTATTTCAAGGAAGAACAAATTAATTCTAAAGATATTTGTTTTGCATCCGATATTGACGCTTTGTAGCAAAAATGACAGTAAAATTACTTCTGACTGACGTTTAACTTGTAGTATTGGCCGCTACAACCAATTATAAGGAATATATTCGGTTCAATCCAAGATTTAAGTTGTGATATTATTTATTTATGCTTTTCTACTTCGTAATTAAACAATACATTTAAAAAAAATTTAAGCATATGAACGATCATGAAAAGTGAATAATATTGATGACTTGGTTATAAACTGATTATTCAGATTTATGTTGTGTCCACTACTATGCAAATAAAAACCACAATAACCTTTTGTACTCTTAAATAAAGAAGAGCACTTTCCTCTACGAAATTTAACCAATGAAGTAATATAATCGTCGGTCAAATGACAAAACCACGAATGTGCAAATCACAGGGATGGAAAACTTCATACAGATAAGACTATCGTTTACAAAAATCTCCCATTCCTAGAATTTGCTCATTCGTGTTTTTGTCATTTGACCGAACATATAGTACTGCAGAACTTACTAATATAATATAAAAGAGTTTTTAAAAAATAAATTATTAATATACAAGAACATTTATTTTTACTTTGTAATATCAAATTCAATTGTTTTAAACCGATATTAAGCATTCTCTTACAATAAATTGTTGTTACTTTTTCTTAGCAAGTACATTTTATAGCATTTAAAAAAATTTTAGTACGAAGTGCCCCAATTTTTTTAAGGAAATGTACGCAGAGTGACCATAGTTGAACTTGCTCTACTCGGAACTTTCTGCAGAGAAAACTAAACGGCCACACCTGATAAACCATTTCAATGTATAGTATACACAATTGAACAAAAATTTTGATTGGAAAAAATAAATTTCGTATTTTATTATTATTCGTGTACCAAAAATCAATAATATTACAAGAAATAAAAAAATGTTCATGAAGTTTTGAAATAGTAGTGATAAGTCATAGATGGTTAATAAACGGATGGATAAGTATAGATCGTTAGTACGGATAGTTAATAAAATATGTGAAATATTTTTGATGATTTTAAGCTTGGGAGCACAATATACTGACAGCGAATTTCCTAAAATGCGATCTTTTTGAACAAAACTTTTCGCGGGATTCTCTCTTTCTCAATCATCAATAGCCTCCTCTACTATAAAATATTATCCGCCTATGAGTTTGCTATCTATAGTATGTCTATTTACTATGCAAGCCTCGAAAAGACTTTCTTCCTTCGTTCCTTCCCTTGGTTTTCAAGGAAACGGGTGAAGCATCGCTTTTCTAAACCTAACGCGTTTGAGGTTCTATTGTGCGATTAACAATCCGAACAGTTCAAACCCAAGTAGGGTGGGGGAAAAACAGGCTCACCCCGTTTCGAAGAAAAATACTTGCGGGGTTTGGGGAGGAAAATGCTTTCGATACTCGTATTCAGGATAGACAAGGAGTATTGATTACACATCTTCCCGCAACAACCAATTATATGGAATATATTCGGTTCAATTCAAGATTTTTGTGTTTTAAAAGTTGTGACATTATTTATTTATGCTTTACAACTTCGTAATTAAACAATACATTTTACACAAAAATCACGCTCACGCCGTTTCGACGAAAACCACATACGGGGATGGGGGAGGAAAATGCTTTCGAGGATCGCATTCTAGATAGACAAGGCATAGTAATCCTGAGCATCGTCAGTTTAACTATGGGCACTCTGTACATGTTTTATATCTCTTTCGCCAATGGGCGTTAAATAAAGAGCTTGCTGATGAATAATTTTCAATGATCTTTTATTAATAAAAAGATTGCACACTTACAGCTTTGCAGATGCATCTCACACAAACATCTGCTCCGGGATTTTTAAAATACTTGTACCAAGTTTGATTAACCTCATAAACTTGATCAGTAAAAGAACATTTTAGTTTCGAAAAACTTGAGGCAGGGGAAATGTCCAAAGAGGCTGAAAACAAAAGTAGAAATTGAAATTTACTTTAAATAAAAAAAATACTAAAAATTATATTATATTTTCCAAAAAAGAAAACTTACCTGCTATGTCAATGAAGATGATTAAAATAATGTGTGTGGATAGGTCTGTTGAAAAGCTCATAATTGAGTTGATCCCTAAACTAAATGTAAGAACTGTAATGAAACGTACAATTATATAAATAAAATAGTTAAGTACTAATTTGAATAAATTAGTGATAAAATTCGATTATTGTTTAATTTAATTAAAATAATTGTCTTGTTAACGTAAATGAAGTTCTATTATTGTAGTTTGTTAAAACGGGTATTCTATTCCAATTGCTTTTAAATAAAAAAATATTTAGTTAATCCAATAAAGGAAAGAAAAAGTTTGTTTAGACCTTCAATACAAAAAATTGTGTATTTTCCAGTTATTACAAGTTGTGTTGAAACAATTCAAAAATTGTATTAAACACATTAAACAAATTATATTACGGTACTTTAAAATGTTTAAAATTAATGTTATAATTACTTTATTTACTTTAAACTAAATGTTATGATTTAGTTATACATATTTTAGAAAATAATATAGTAAACAGTTTTTCTTATCGAGCATGGGTGGCCCAATAGCCTTCGTGTAGCTTTAGTGCGACGATAATTCTACCTAACCTAATCCACTTATACTGTTTTAAAACAAGCTTTTTCTTAGTATACTTGATTCGATAGTATTCAAGTGTAGTCATATCAGCATTGGTCGAATTCCTAAAACGCTATATACCTTTTTAGAAATTCGACAAATACTTCCTTGAATTAATCATTGAACAGATTTCTGGAATTAATCATTTTATAAATTTCTTCTCATTAAACAGATCAAAATATGCTAACACAAAAACACTAATGAAACAAAAATTAGAAAAAAGCCCTCTATTAAACTAATGACCCCCGTGAACACTAACAATACAGTGTTTAGCATTTTAAAGTCCCTATCTCGACAAATGAACCATCGATCTAATTGTGTTTAGAACCATTCATCTTAAAGAATGGTGATTTATTCATGTAATTGCAAAGTAGTGTCGTTTTTATGCCCAATTAGAATCACCCCCCGTAAGTTCCTGGCCCTTGTTTCGTACTGGAGAGAGAGGGGGCGATACCTTAGTTTGACAAGATTGCAAATAACAATATGCGTTTTTAAAATTTTTATACACAACTAGCAGTATGGTCCCGCCTTACTGGGAACCCGTTAACTTCGCATTGCTTCCTTTTAGAGGCATGTTTACTTTTGAAAATGCACTCAAAATCGAAACAAAATTAAATTCGTGTTGGCGCATGCGCACTTAAAAAAGCAAACACTTATAGAGGATGAAGCAGCCTTCGGGCGAGCGCATATCTCAACCAAACTCAATCAATCAAACTAATAGAGGATGGCGTCAAGCCCCCGTTTCGGCCCGGTCCATGTATTTTCAAGCCCTGTTATGGTCCCGCAATCCCACGTGCTTGACGTTTTTACTAATTATATTAATTAAAAATCACAATCAAATATGAAAAAACTAAGCCTCGGGTGCACACGTAGGTATTAAAAGGAATCTATATTAAAAATTTCGAAATTTTTAGAGCAGTCTAAGTAGGTCTTTTGCGATCCACAGACATACCCACAGACAGACTCTTTCTTTTATTATTATAGATTATTGGCTTGGCAGAGGTGGTGAATTAGTTGGCGTGTCTGACAACCAAAGTACCAACCTGAGGTCGAATAGTAGCCAGGTTCATGATCATATGCCAAACTTTGCTCTTCACATGTATCAAGGTTGCCTGGGACTTCAACTGAGGGATCCGTCGTCAAATTGCGTTTTCAACATGGTCAATACCTAATTATGCACCCAAGAATAGAGAAACGGAAAAGGGCATGACTTTAAGAGCCTCTTCGGCTTGGACGGAATTTTTTTTAATGTAATAAACACCACCAAGCATTCTCCCATAAATAAAATCTGATATTTATTAGTCAGAAAAAATGTGCGGTAAAAAATATATATATCAAATTCAAAGTTTTCAATTCAATTAATGTTTTCCAACTAATTTTACTTAAAAATAATTCGAGTGGGAGTTACCGCTTCGTCAAATCAATGCAACGAGTCCTATGGATCATCCTATAGCATTATGAAAAGACCATCAACGATTAGCAGAAACTATTAATCGTCCAAGATATAAATCACAGGAAGTGATATAAATCATCTCCATAAACCACCAATCTGTGTCAGTTGGAGCTCGAATGGGATAGATTCATTACTTAGTCATCAATCCTTTTTGAAAAGTTCGAAAAAAAATTGCCAAATGATGGAGGATAAGCTGTATTTATGTTTCTAAGTTTGAATATTGCCTTTAAATTTAATTAGAAGAAGAGAACGAAAGTATTTTAAATAAAATAGTAGAGTTGTCCTAGCATTTAATTTTGTGATTTTTAAGGTAGTGTCGTTTTCAGTGTAGATTGCAAAATATTTTAGCTTTGATATTGTAACATAGTGTTTGAACATTTTATGCATCTTTTTTAAAATAAAATGGATTTTTTCCCCTTTCAAACAAGTTTATTTTTAAAAATAAAAAATTATCACAAACTGTTTTAACTGTTTGCTCTAGCTAATTGAAAGCAAACAACTTTAGTAAAATATGATGAAATTTAATTTACATTATGCAATTCACAACTAGAGAATTAGTTTATTCAACGTAATGAAGTATGATAATAAAATAAATATTTTCAAATACAAAATGTTTTAATAGTTCATAAAATAAAAAGTAATTTTTTTAATTCTAATTAGTAATAAATTGTAATAACTTATTAATAATTTTAATAGTTTAATTAGCCATTTAATTTTTTCTATTTTCATAAAAAGTGGCTTCATTGTTAAGTTTTATTATATTCATACTTTAAATGTTTATTATTGTATATTTTAAATATTGCTATTTATTTAGCTCATTCAAGAAATGAAACATTGTGATATGAAAACGGTTAAAAATGCATTGTAAGATTTGTTTTTTAACAAAATATTTTTTTTTCATTAATTTATGTCAAATAAATCGTAATATTTTGATAAATTACATTTTCATTTATAATACTTGTATAAATATATATTTTTTTCATTTGAATGGTTCAATATACCTTTATACAATAAGTATTAAATTTATGGTAATCTAATATCCATAAACCAAACATTGCGGCTTGTAAGAAGGGAAACCACTAGTATAAGCTCTTTAATTAATTAACAGCAAATACTAAAATATTCTTATTTCTTTATTGATTATTCTTAATGTACCGCAACGCCAAATGGTAACCTGATCCCCCAACGTTCCCCCCACAAAAGAAACCAATGAATCAAGCAGCAATAATCATTTATTGGAGTAAAGGAATCCCACTTTATGTAAGGTCATGCAAGGGTTAAGGAACTTGCGAATCGATTTCTATTCTTGATTCCATTTGTTAAAGGGTTTCACTGATTAACCCTCTAATGCATACTGTTACCGTTTGGTAACAAGTAACATAATCCACTTTATTCTATTAAATTAGAGCTTCTCCTAGACAAATCAGTGTTTTTTCATCTATTACGTTTCATTTTAAAGTTTTAGTTACTAATAATCCTCATAGATGACAGTAGTAAAAGTGTATTCGAGATTAAAGAGTGAGGTTATTAACTTTTGTGAAATTACGTTTTTGGCAGCATTCAAAGAATAATAATATTAGTAATAAATACTAATGAATTGTTTTGAAAAATTAATCATAGTTAAAAAGGGTTATTTTGAAATATTTTTAGTAGTTTTCTAGTCATTATTATCAAAATTGGAATTTTGCAGTTGGTTTTTGTCATATGGAAATTTTTTTTATAAATTGAAATTATTTAAATTCTAATGCTATTAAATTTTTTTAAGTATTTTTCCCATAATGTGTGAGTATTAAAGATACATATATATTTTTTGGGGATGAAAATAAAAATTCATGCATTAGAGGGTTAATACACGGAAGAAGCATTGTGACCCATTGGGTTTATTTGTTCCCATTGGGTATATTTGTTACCAAAAATTGTGAGTTTGTATCCCGCTTTTGGAGTAAATGTTTGTAACCATTATTTGAGGAAATATGCGAGTGAGTCCCGATATAATTAGGGGGCTGGGGAGCCCAGTCGGTTAGGCATTTGCCGTGCATGCGAAAGGTCCTAGGTTCGGGTCCGGGCATCGCCAAAATAACTGTCTACCTATTAACGGCCCATGCAGCCAAAAATATTCGACGAATATTACCCTGTGTAATGGAGTGCACGTTAAATATCCTCCAAAGTCCTAACGTTACGTACAATGTCGCCCTTAACGGTTGCGTTGGGTGCCTACTCAGGTGTCGGCTCGTCACTTGACCGTAGTTCTAAAATACGACGCTCGTCGCCAATAGCCCTCGTGTAGCTCTAGTGTGACGATAATTCAAAAACCAAAACAAAAAAAAACCGATGTAATTAGCTCTCGTTTAGTAAGAAGCATTGTTTTAAAAAAATGGTTCGATATTCGTATGAAGGGACTGAGTTTAACTCCAAGTCATCCATCTATACTATTTATTATATCTAAACTATACATTATTAAACTATACATTTATTATATCAAAAACATTATACATGTAATATGAGTAATAATATCGGGATATATCCTTAACAGTAAAAGCACTAAACCATAAAGAGCATGTAAATTAAAACGAAACCTTTAAAATACAACACTAATGAACATTATTTATGAGGCAAGTTCAAAGCACCTTTCATTTAAAATAGCTGTGCAAAATAATTCAATAAATTACAAAAGAAGTTTCGCATAGAATCAATAAAAGTGCTTTAACTAATTAGAAATTTTGGTTCAAAGAATCGCTCTTTTTTTAAAAAATATCGTTACATAAATATCTCGTAACTAGTTGTAAGTCTTCAATAATATTTTTTTAAAAATTTCTTTAGAGTTATCAAAGGCTTCTTTCTTTGCAATTGCTTTTATTACAAAATAAGTTGCAACCGCAAACCTTTTTTACTATAGTTAAAGATATTGAACAAGCCCGTGAAAAGCGAAGTAAAAAAATCAATATTTTTTTCTGCCTATGAAACATCACAAATGTTAATTTTCATGCATTAAATTGTAATTGCATAACTCTGCAATAATTTTTTTTTAATTTATTTGTTATACCATTTCAAAATTAATACAAATCATGCAGAATATAATGGCATTTTATAAAGTCTTTTAATGTCTTGCCATCATATACACCTTCAGCAACTTTTTATTGCAAAAATATTAAATAATCGTCGTTAATCCAATAAGTACATGCAACATAAGATACTTTTGGATTCATTAACTACTCATATTCAAAAATTTAACATTAACAAAAATAAACTTAAACATCACTCGATCTGCAACAATAAATACCAATTCCTTTTAATGATGGTGATAATAAAAATCTCATTATTATAATTACTCTCACTATATTAAAAATCTCATTATAAAAATCTCATTATCATTTAAAAATTTAAAATAAATCTAAGTACTAAGTCTCTAAGAACTAAAAAAATCTTTTCGATTTCACATAATCTATACGATCTTTACATAAATTGATTTTAATTATTTAACTTATTTTAATATGTTAGTTTACAAAAAAAATATTGCATTGCATAAAATTCAAAGTTTAACACAAAAACTTTATATTAGTACTAGAGCTGACATTATTTTTAGCATGCACTAAAAATATGAAATTAATAAATATTAAATTTCTTTAATTCTCTTTTTGTTATCAAATGATTAGTCCAAAACAAATCAATTCATATTAAATTAATTATTTCGCAATAATAAAAATATCACAGGACAATTTAATAAGAATACTTTTTAACTGCAAAACCTTTGTCTTTTATTAACCATTTTCTCTTAACTCAATTTCTCTTATTGACATTTAAAAAAATTATTAACTCATATCAATTGTATAATTCACAGTGTTTTTTAATAAATATTCTTCAAACTTACTCACCAGGAAAAAAGTGCATCATTCATAGAAAGGATGAAGAAGTGTGGAAATCTTTGAAAGATGCTGGTAAATAAATGAATGAATGAAAAGAGGAGTACTTGCGCTTTTATATGTTACGTTGCATCGAGGGAGAAAAATGACAGGGTTACTTCAGTTGAAACGAAAGCGCCGCGCCAAACCACGCCAAAACTTTTTTGGGTGTTATTTTGACAAATATAAGTTTTGTTAAAATCATAACTTTTCGAAAATAATAAACAGACAAATAGCTTATGTTGATTTTTAAATTCCAATAAAATGGAACTTTTTTGGGGGGTATTTTTGCAACATTTTTTTAGAGTTAAGTTTTTTAAGATATTAAATTTCTTATCTAACCATAGTAATGTTCTGCATAATTTCATACTGAATATATTTTTTTTATTAAAATTTTAAAGAAATATGATTTTCTTTGTTAATGCAATGTATTCAACGTAAATAAATAATAACTTTTGTACGAGAATTTTATTATGAAGATTGCATTGCTTTTATAGTTGATTTTTATTCTTTAGTTTAAAATCTTATTTTCAAGAATATTCCGAGTATTTTTTAAATATTAAATTTAAAATAAAGAACTGATTAACGTATAATATTCTTCCTGATTTTTTACCTACTCGTATTTACGTATAATTTAATTTTACAGAAAGCAGAAAGAAAATACTGAAATATCAATAATTTTTCAAATCGAAACATGAAAGAAATGTCACGTAAAATTTAAAATACTAAATTGTCGAAGAAGTGTCATTAAAAGTTTTAAATAAAAACATGAAAGAAATGTCAAATATATTTTAAATAGATCGGATTGAAAGATTGTATATGGATTGAAAATATAATATCAAATAAAATTATAACTTTATCTAGATCAATAAGAAATATCTACATATCTAAATTATATATCCATAAGTATAAAATAAAAATTTAATATTCTGACAAATAGTAACCAAAACTATGACCCATTTGGTCATTTTAGTTTACTTAAAAATAATTGTATTTTTCTTAAGTACCAAACACACAAGTATCATAATAACATAACATTTTAAACAAATTTAGAATTTCGAAAACCATATAATAATTAAATAATTGTTAATTCTAAAAGGAAGTCTACTCAATTTAATAAATTAGTTTCACTAGTGCTATCTTAAAAACATTTTTGAATGAAATTTTACTGGACTTGACAATTTTGAAGATAAATACTTTAAAATACTGCATGTTTAAACTAATCCACCCCCAGAGCAAAGTCAATCAATACAATCTTAATTAAATGGCATTCTAAAATTCCCCACCGAAGCTACTATTTTTTTCCTTTTTGACAATTTCACAAGGTCTGGAGTTGTAAAGATCTTTATTTAGATTTAATAACTTAAGTAGATATTCTTAAAATCAATAACTTAAGTAGATATTCTCTCAATTCCAAGAACTCCATATATACTCCGAACTACAAGACTAAATTACATTTTCAAACTCTCGCGACATTTTTCAACTCTGCCAAATTAAAAGATCTTTCAAATAAGTTAGTGAACAATTTGTTCGGATATTGCAAAATTTAAGGAATTTAATGATTTCATAGCATAACTGTTTTTTTTGGACTGAATTTTTTATTTGTTGTTTTTCAAAAATTAAGTTAAAGAAGGAAGCATAAATAATTAAAACATGAATCCTAAATTCATAAATTTTATTAATAATTCAACAAAAAGTATATAAATAATTAAAACTAATGTAACATAAATGGAAAAACTCAAATAATTGAAATAACAAATAACATCAAAACAAAGCATTCCCAAACAAAATAATTATTACATAAATAATAATTAATACAATAATTACTGTACATTAATTTTAAAGTACTTATTTTCAAAATTAATATCTATTAATTATTTTGTTACTTTTGTTGTATTGATTGCTTTGACTTATGACTTTCTTGGGGGGGGGGGGGGCAAGATCGCCAAGCACTGCGACTTTAAGTCTATTGTACTAAGCCCCGGAAATGACACAAGCACAAGAGACACACAAAGAAAGAGACGACACAAACATATAGACAAATAACAACATTTATTGACGGTCACAAACATCCATGCCTGACCGGGATTCGAACCCGACCCCAGCAGCTCCAAAGTCCAGAATCCTAACGAGTGTGCCACCGGAGAATCATTAAAAAAATTAAATTTTTTACGTTCTTATATAAGAACTTTTCTTATCTCATTTTCTGAAAGCAGTATATTTATCGAGGCTCTTTTATTTTCTATAGGATTTTTAGTCTAACGAACCATTAACTTTTGGCGATCTCCATTTTCTCATCACTTCATCTATGTTGCCAAGTCAAGATTTGGCCAAAAGAATTAAATTTGTTATTTTTATGTTTTATTAGTTTTAGTTATTTCTATTTTGAAAGCTACTGAGCTGTATTAGGTCTCTTATGGCAATCTCAATTTTCTAGTTGCCAAACTCGCCAAACGTTTCAAATGATTATATGGCGTTTACTCCCCATATTGAAAACTTATACTTGAGCTTAAAGCAATCTCAATTTTGTCGCCAAATGTCTCACCAAGCTACCAAAATCGCCAAATGAAAAAATGCTTTTAAAGTGCTTTTTAGGAAGTCATTGTTCTATAGGAGCTGTATAATTGGTCATTTGTAGAGATCTAAATTTTCCCACCAAATATGTTCTCAAGCTCGCCAAAATACACGCCAAATGGGTAAATTGGTTTTTGTGTCTCATTATTAAGATTTGAACTTAAACTTAGACAAGCTTAATATTTAGACAAGATCAACAAATGTCGCCAAATTTGCGAAATTTTTAATGATATTTATACAGGTTATGGTTTTTTGGAAGTGATTACTCAATAGAGCTACTATTTTGGTAGTCCTTTTGTGAAAATCTCCATTATATTGCCAATTTTGTCACCAATCAAGCGAAATTATTGCTATATATAAAAGACCAAAAGTGCAAAACATTTTTTTTTCACCTCAGTATTGAGATTTTGACATAAAATATTATTATACAATTGTGGTTTAACTGGGATTTATGAGAAAAATTACCTAGACAGTAAATTCATATTTAGTTCAGTTTTTTTTTAATAACGGTGTGCCTCATATAGCGGATTTTATATTTTGGAATTATAAGTTAATACAAGTAACAGGATATAATATTTTATAATGGACGGGGGAGCAATAGTGTAAGCTTTTTACCCTACAACACATTAAATGGCACGTATACTTAGATAGGTTTGAAATTCTTGTCCATGCGAAGAACTGGTATTCATTTACTGCTGTGAAATTAAAAAATAATATTTCTTTTCCAGCAGTTATAAAAAATGTGTGCTTTGGAAAGTTTTCCAAATTAATTTCTAAATTCATTTTTAAATTAACACAAACACAAGTAAATCTTCTTATTCCAATTTGTTTTTATCTTGTTTATAAATATATGTAATATTTAAAAAGTGTTTTAAAACATATCAGCTTGAAGACAACCAAAATACCTAAATATATTTGTTTAAAAATGAAATCGGACATACTTCTAAAGGTTATGACTATGTGATGTTGTATTAAATTTTCGAATCTAAAATAAAAGTTGAAAAGTACCACAATATAATGATTAGTTTGGTTGAAAGAAAAATTAAAATAACAGAATGGAGGAAAATATACATGTGTACAATATCTTTAAATGTGGTGCAAATAAAATTCTGAGTACTTTTAGCGATTTTTTTTTTACTTTTTACGACCTTTTTAAATGGAAACATTAATGGATTTCTAATGTACATGAACAAGTAATTTTAATAATTCCTCTTTTGTCTTATAATATTTGAACCGTATGTTTTCGACTGACTTCGATCATTAACTTACAAATGAGAGTGTGGCGCGACGTAATAAATATCCGAAATGACATTTACTTTTTTAACTTCATTTGAAAACATGAAATGGATAACTTATATATAGTTTAGGCTAAAATGTTAATTGAATATAAAGCCAATCATTCAAATCTCATGCATATTGTTTGCAGTATTTATAGAGCTTAAATTGCAGTTATGTCGATAATTTTCTTTATTTTTAAACAACTTTTGGAAATTATTTTTGTCGCTACATAATGTATAATTACATTTAGTAATGTAAGTATCTTGTGAAGGATAACTCTAAATTAACTATTTATTTTTAATAACATTATGCAATATTTTGACATTTAAGTATCACCAGAAATATCTGATTAATACAATATTATTAATATGCATTGATGCTTAGTGTTGGTTATATTTTTAAGGAAAATTTACCTTCTAACAAGCACACCAAAAGTCTACTGAGTTACTTTCAAATTTGTACACCTTTTCTTTGGATAACAGAGAAATTTGATGTCTGTTCAGTGATCAGTATTTACAGGCAAGAGGTTTCAGTTATGTTTCAAATTCACGTAAGAAATTTCCAAAACATTAATATACCAAAGTAAAAAATATTTTGGGTGTCTTTTATACCATTTTTCTCTCTTTTAAACGAAAAATGCTTATACTTTTCCCCTAATCGCTGTTGTCAATTTCAATTTATTGTTCGATCTTCCACCCACGTAGATCTAGATTATCTCAATATGAGCTCAAAGTATTTGATGCTTAGAGAGGGATATCCTCTCCGAAATATTACCACGTGTGGGAGGATGCGTAAGTATGTTAAAAACACAAAATACTGTTTAATTTAAGCTGGTTTTTGGATTTAAAGGGAGTTAATATTTTTTATTTTGAAAAAGAAAAAGAAAACAACGGGACTTCTCTTTTTTTAAAGCATTTGGTAATAATTGTGATACTAAAATGATTTGCATGTAGAATTTCTTAAGATTTTTTTTTATAAGAAACTTTTATTTTTTTTTCGAAATACACATAAAAATAAGGAATAAAGCAACATAATAATAATAATAATAATAATAATAATAATAATAATAATAATAATAATAATAATAATAATAATAATAATAATAATAATAATAATAATAATAATAATAATAATAATAATAATAATAATAATAATAATAATAATAATAATAATAATAATAATAATAATAATAATAATAATAATAATAATAATAACAATAACAATAACAATAACAATAATAATAATAATATTATTAATAATAATAATAATAATAATAATAATAATAATAATAATAATAATAATAATAATAATAATAATAATAATAATAATAATAATAATAATAATAATAATAATAATAATAATAATAATAATAATAATAATAAAAATAATAATAATAATAATAATAATAATGTTATTAGAGTACTAAATGACGTGTCCTGTCTGATGTCATTATTGAGTGCTAAACAACCAGAAACAATTTGTCGCATATGTCTTCAAGAAATTTTAATAGCAAGGCGTTAACAACAGTCAGATGAAAAAAAATATAATATAACATCTCTTTAAAAAAAAATTAATATTTTTAATATGCATCATTTTTCGAAGAAATTCATCAAATTTGCTGTTGCAGAGAATTTTACCAAAGTTTAAAATAATATAACTTTTGCAGGGAGACAGTTAACATACCATAAGCAAATAGCGTAGTTATCCCAAATTTAATGTTAAGTTATAGATATCCTTGCTAATTATTTTTTATAAACTTTCTTTGGGGCTATCAGGTAAAACAAAATTGAAAGTTATTGCTTGCGTTTGTTAGAGACGTTTGTGCCAAGTCTTAGATAAAGTAATTCAAGGCTGCAGTAGCAGCATTCATTTATTATTAAAAGTTCTTTTTATTAAAACTGAGAGGAGTTTAAAATTTTGGTAGTTAAAATTCTTGAACGGTGAACCACAAATAGGTATCCTTAAAATAATGATAAGAACCCCACAACCCAGCAATATGTGTGCTGTAGACATTTATAAAATAGACATATTTTAATTCATTCGGTTCTAAGTAGATATGAACGAATTTTTAACTTGCCTAACTTATAGACATATTTGAAATAATATTTGTTAAATATTTCATAATCGTATGTCAAAAAACGATACAGATATCAGATATTTGTTGTAAAAGATTTTATTAATTTTTATCCCATTTCACAAATTTGAATTTGTTTTTGATTTTCATAATTCTCCCTTGGGTTCCTATTCCAATATAAAGGCTATTTTGTGCCAATTTTCAGAATTCTTACAATTTTAGTTTCCTCTGGGAATTCTATCAATTTTATTTTTTCCCCAGCAGTCTTAGTTGGTAAAATATTATTGTAAATCAGGTATATTCACAGTCATTTCAAAAATAGCTTTTTGGAAGATTAACATTTCAAAGATTTCCCGGACCCCTTCCCCTCAGATCCTGAGGGTATTCCAGACTCTTAGGAATGTGCGTAAAAGTGCCCTGTTGAAGTGAAGTTGCTTCCTTGAAAAAATCCAGGCTGTGCGCCTGTCAACGGGCAAAACAATAATGGGATATGATCGTTGGCTGCGGCATCGTTGGCATTCTCTTTGGCATTTAAATTTTACCTTACGCCTTTGAAACAGGTTTAAAGACGTCAATTTAACTACGGATTCGATAACAATAGCTCGTTTGGGATCACTAATAAATGAGTTTTCAGAGATTACTTCCAACCAGCTAGGCCAGAAACGGCTAACGAGCACAACACATTGTGCAAAAAAACATGAAGAGTTAAACCACTCTCTAAGCATATATTGTGAATGATTAAAAGGGGTTAGAATGAATCTTTCAGTATTTTATTAATAATGTCCTCAGGTATCACTTTTTTATACGCTATAGCTCAATATTTTATACATCCTGCCCACAATACAGTTCACCTTAAGTTGGTTTTGTTGGTTTGAATACTTGTCGCATTACAGCTTGCTCGGTCAAATCGGGACGATTCGAAGGCAGAAACACAGAAGTTAAGAATAACATAACTTCATTGGAATATTTATTTGGAATAAAAAACAGCCAAAATCGTGAAATTTTTCAATTTATTAAAATTACAAATTGGAGAGTTCTATCCGCTAAGCCTTCTGCATAGCAACCCGAAACATATATAATTACTGAAAACTGAACGGCAACGATATGCGAAAATCCTGACGTAATATCGAAGATTATTTACTTTCTTCAAAAACAAAACTTGGTTAGAAATTTTAGCTGTTCTACGCATATCGTTGCAATGCATCACCTAGTGCAGAATTTCTAAATTTATTTAATCGTTAAATTTGAGAGAAGGTCAGAATTTGTGCGTGTTCGTCCTTTAGTGAATGGGCGCCAATTAAATCTACAAGTAAGTGTTTGTTTTAAGGAATAATAAATTTTATCGAAATAATATTTTATGCGTGGCTATTGTGAAACTCATCTTTGTTTATTGTGTTATTTTTCCGTTTTTTAAGAAAACAACGTTTTATTTTCATAATTTACAAATAATATTGAATATTTAGAGTGTTATTTTGAAGAAATTAGTTTTAACTGATTAATTTAGGCTTCAGCAGTGTTGTGAAGAGTTGTTATAATTACTGCCCTTGATGCGTCACCAATAAAATTAAAGTATGTCCTTATTTTTTTTCAATAAATGTTAACCTTATTGACTGTTTATTAAATTTCACTTTATGAAAGTCTTTTTGGTATGTTATGACCAGGGCCGCCGACAGGATTTATGGGCCCCTATACAACTTAGTTCGGGCCCCTAACTCATTAGTAATATTTTTCTAATCAATAATATTAACTAATTAATAAGTTAATTAAAAATATTATATTTATTAATTAAAAATATTAATTAATTAATAAGTCAATTATAAATTAACAATTATATTAAACAAAAATATTGATTAATTAAAATAAAATTATTTCATTATAATGATCTTAAACTTATGTGTGGCAACTGTTAATAACACTTAAAACCCTTATTTTTAATTAAACTCACTGATTTATTTTTTAACAAAAATTTCTCGTGTCTTGGGTAAATCTAAAGCCCCTTGTCAAACGTGGGTCACCATCATAGACCGCGTATACACGAATACGTCAGACACCCCAGAACTTTGGAAGACCTTGGTATGAAGTACTTTTTAATGGATATGACGGTCCAGGACCGTGGTATCCATTCGAAGTTAAACTTTAAAGGAAAGTAGACTGCAGGGTCTTTTCGTGGCAGAAACGCTTTTTTTTTTCTAAAACGAGTTTTAGTGTTGTTAGTTGGGATATTTTCAAGACAGCAGCGCTGTTAGTTAAAAGACACTGTTTTTTTAATGTGCATTTTTTTTAAATAGTTTAAATAAACTCATATTTAACAATAGATATATTCGTCTAGCATAGAACCGTAATTAACTTTTAATAGACTCTCCCCCCAAATATATAATAACAATCAAATGACCCTTTATATATTTCCAAATATATGGGCATTAATTCACAAACAGGAGATATACAATGAGCATGCACTCGATGCAATAAAAATACACAAGCAAACTCATCCAATCCGATCACCACTGACACCACTCCAACGGAAACTGCCAAATGTTAACTATCCCTCTTGACCTTGTGATTTTTTTTCCCTCGCGTCCCCCCACCCACGACCCACGCCCAGCTTTATTGCATGTATTCCCAGCCTGAAAGTATTGCGTTCCCAGAGAGGTTACTTTCAGCTTTTCGACTATTAAAAAGGTTTCAGTTAATGTGCCATTCAAATAAAAAAGTACAAAAATACAATGTCCACTCTGTTGATGTTATTATTCTTTTTAAATATTAATTAAAATTTTGAGTTTGAATTTTCTATTTATAGTTTTTTAATTATTAGTCAATTTTTGAAAATTAGCAATTTTACATAATATTTAGAACTAATTGTTAGTGAAGAAATTTTAAAGTTACTGAATATAATTGCTTCAATGGGAATATTTTTTATGATGTCACACTCTCCATGCTGGGATTTCATTGGTTGTTTTGTTTTCTTTGACAAAGTGTTGAAACATAGATAATTGGTTTTAATAACGTCAAGCGCTACGAACTACGATTTCATTGGTAATTTGGTTTTCTTTGACAAAGTGTTAAAACAAACTTTTGAATTAATTTGTTTTTAAATAGATTTGTATTGACCTCTTTGAGAAAAATACTGAAAACTCTTTGATGTACACAATGAAATTTTCAAAATATTTATAATAAAAGGAAAATTCTGATGTAAAAAGCAAATAGTTATACAGCATAATGCGGAGATTTTAAAGTTTTCCTCTTTAAAAGACCCTGTTAATATTAACTTAACTATCAAATAAGCTAAACATCATATTAGTTACTATATACAACATTACAAAATTATAACTAAACCAATGGAGAAAATAATTAGGTAAAAGATAACAAATCATCACTTACATCTTATGTTATGAGAACTTTCGAAATCAAGGTACTGAATTCAGCGTTGCAAATTTAGTAATTTTTGTTATTTAATTTAAATAACCAGAATTTATTTCTAAAAATATCTCTATTTGACAAAAAGAGAGAGAGCGCGCGCGCGAGAAATGCAATTCAAACTTCTGGGGTTTGGGGGACAGTCGGACAGTGTCTGCTGTCAAGTCAAGGCCATTGAGTAAGGGATATTCTCATTTTTTATTGGTCCTGCTATCTTTTACTCTTTTGCTAGTAGAAGAAGAAGCAGGAGATCAAGATATGGATAAGAAACTGGGATTGAGGGGTTTAACCCCCTCAGACAAACAGGAAATGAATAACATAAAAACTCTCTTCTCGGCTTCCTTGCTCAAAAAAAATCTTGTCTGCCCACTGGACAAAAAACGGCGAGCCCCGTCAATATTTTGAGTCGTCTGAAAGTGACAAACCGGATATTTTTCTTTAATAAGCATAGTGAAGTAAAATAGTCATAACTGTAATTATTTTTCGTACACTAAAATTGGTGTATACTTTATTTCATAATCATATCAAAAATAGTATGTTTCGGAAAAAACTAATTTATGATACTTCAGTTTTGTTCAAATTTCTTTCAAATTTGCAAAAATATCAGCACTAAAATTTTGATATTAACTGGACTAATGGCATTAAAAGCGCAAATGCCCTGCTGTCATTTGTTATTAAAAATATTTGTTTTACACATTCAGTAAATGCGAACGGGGTCTTTCCCTAATCCTAAATGTTAATTGCTTTTTCAAAAATTAAAAGGTATGTGTGTGTGTGGGGGGGGGGGAGGTATTAATCAATCACCGAAGGGCCCCTTTTTTAAAAAAAATGCTAAAAAGTATTTAAAGAAATGTGTGATAAAAATTACAATAAACACTAACATTTACCATTTCCGCTTTTTTGCCTAGTAAATTTAATAAATTTCGAGTCTAAAAGAATGGAGATCTTAGGCTCCTTCATTAAATTTACCAGTGAATCTACCCTAAAGTGTCAACAGCGTGTCCTCGAGCTTATTAAATACTTGATTTTTTGCATATCGACTTCTCTTACAAAAGAAACGATTGAAAGTTATAAATATTGTAATAATTATAACTAATTTTACAAAAATAATTTAAATGATGTAATTTTTTTAATAATGTGATGCAATTTTAGGTTTCCTTGGACCAACGGCCCTAATCCTGGACATAACGGGCCCAATGTTAATTTTAAACTAATAAATATTTGTGTGAATCGCATATCAAAAATATTTTTCTTAAAAAAATTTCTTAAAATTTTTTGATTTTTTTTTTTGAAAATGTTAAAGGGCCCGCTGGCGCGGGCCCTTTAACATTTTACGGGCCCCTATGCAATGCATAGTTTTGCCCCCCCCTGTCGGCGGACCTGGTTATGACTTTCAAAAAGGCTAGTTAAAAAAAAGACGCATTTCGATCAATTTTATGTTAGCTGTTGAAACGCAATCGTTATTCGCTCAATTTTTATTTCAATTTTAAATTTTAGTCCTGTGGTTTTTTTTTAAATTAAATTAATAATAAATCTTCACATCGTGAATAGTTTTTGTCATTTTTTTAGTTATTGTATCAAGTATATTTATAAAAGTAACTATTTTGGGAGTGGTTGTGCATATTGTAAATTAGTCACCTATAAAATTTTTATTTCTTTGAACTTACTCATGACCAATATTCTTAAACAAAATGTAGTCAAGAATGGTTTTTCAAAACATACACATCATCTAGAATTTTCGTATGGAAAGTATCAAATCAAAAAATTTCTTTCTGTAGAGTACAGTAGTGGTCAGAATTATGAGGACAACTGATGTTTGTGCCTAAAACATATTTCTGTATTGCACAAAATAAAATTTTGCATAAAATTATTCTTTATGAAAAATCATTATGGAACACAAAATATTAGAAATTATGAAAGATGAACCATAATAAACAAAATATGACATAGTGAAAAACTGGACAAAAATGTAACATGACATTGACATATTTCGATTCCAAAACATTTACTGATAAATAATTGCTCCCTTATTTTCAATAACTTTGCTCAATCTTAACGTAATGGAATTTGAAAGTTCTTTCAGAAGGAAAATTGATGCATTAATTTTTAAATAATTTATTCTTTTTTCCCAGACTTTTTTGATAGACAGCATAATTTCTTACTTGTTTTGGCATTCGGGGCCATTTTTGTATGCTTTATGCTAAAGAATAAACCATACATTTTCTAGTGGCTTTAGATAATGACATTTTTAGCTGGCCAATCAAGTAGTATAGTTTGACAGAATTCACCTTAAACCATGATTTTAAGGTCGTTCTTCATGCACAGAGCATTGTCTTGCTGGGTCAATAATAACAAATAGTCACCACAAGTAATTAACTGAGCTTCTGGTAAAAGACTATTAACTAACATATCAACATGACTATCATAGTTTATTTTGCCTTGCAAAAAGTTATTGGAGTAGTTTTTTTGGCTGCAATATTTGCCAAGGCCAATACGGAACGGAGCCACCTTCATATGCACTCTTTGAGAAAACTTCTTTATGGAGATCATACCAGTAGTGTCGAGAACAGTCTGGTCTTTCCAAATTAAACTTTTTTTCTTTCGTAAGGACATCTCATTTCTTTACTCGTAGTAAAATGTTTTTTTTTTTTTCAAACTATGCTTAAATCCCAGTGTCTGGTCCCAAGGACAAATGATAAAATTTAGGAGTTTGTAAAGAAAGATAAATATTTCTAGCAACCATGCATGATTATTTAAGGAAAGGAATCAAAAACTACTAGATTGAGTGCATCAAGATGCTGATGTAGACTGGTTTTAGTGGTGTTAAATTTGTAAGCAAAGACTGGATTTGGAATTTATCTGATTTGAGAGCATGGAAGGTCGGCTGGAGGGGGGGGGGGGGACTAGGATAAGAACCACTTGAGTTTAACTACTAATTGTTTAAATGACTTTAACCATTGTTTAAACCAAGTCTAACTAAAACTTTTCTTTCTTGTTTTTGGTGTTTTAATTTTAAATTAAATTTAATTTTTTGGTTTCATTAAATTTGAAATTTTATTATGATACTGCCGAACTACTGCTAAACTCTGTGCTCAAAACATAGCATGCTATGTTTTTGCTTTTCAACAACTATCCAAGGTTCTTCAGACAAAAACTTGGCAAATATACATTTTATAATTGTTCGGTGTTATTAAAAAAAAACTATACTAGTCATAATTATTAAAAGCAAGCATTATATAAGCTTTCGTCGCACTATAGCTACACAAGGACTATTGGTGATAGGCGTAATTTAGAAGCACAGTCAAATGACAAGCCCACACCCGAGTAGGCACCCAACACAACCGTTAAGGGCGATATCGTACGCAGGGTCGGGACTTTGAAGCAAACCTACACTCCCTCTACATGGGGTATTATTTGTCAGACATTTTTGGCTGCATGGGCCGCTTATAGTGAACTCTTTTAAGTATGTCAAGAAAATGGTCGGACTATTTTGTGCTGCTATGGTCGGATGGCCGAGTGGTTTGGACCATTACACTAGCAGTCTGTGCGCTGCAATGTGTGCGGGTTCGATTCCTGCCTTCGCCCTGGGTGTACTTTCCTTCCTCTGTGACAGTAAAAGTTCTTCCTGTGTCTGTCTTGCTTAACGAAGGCACGCAGGTCTCTGATCAAACACACAAGCCAGAATATATATGTACAACTGTGGAAATAAAAAAAGTACCACTAGTAATTATTTCAGCCGTTAGTCACCCTATATAATCTGACCTTTTTGAGGTAGTAAACAATTAACATTCTGAGTTAATCGCATGACACAAAATTTGCATAAGGGGTCGTCTTCATATTAGAAATGTTTCTAACTTTGAAATTTCCAATGGCATCACCCAAAAAAAAATAAAAAAAAATAAAATCCAAATTTTAATAAATTTCTAATTTATTAAAATTGGGATTTTAATAAATTAGAAATGCTAAGCACTCTTGAAAACCCTTAAATCTAGGTTTTTGTTACATTTGGATGAATATTTGACGAGTTATTCAATCGAATCACTTGTGGACCTTTTAGGGACCATCTCTAAAATGACAAGCATGCATGCAAGGCCGTCTTTATTTATCAATTACACATGTTATCTTATACGCAGTCCCCTGAAGGGTAATTGAAAAGTATTTTGTGATTTACTCAGCAAATTATGAATTTTTTAAAAATTGGGATTTCGCTTAAACTTCCAGTCTTAAATTTATTTATGTAAAAATATTTAGGTGTTTCTATTCATATTTTTTTTTAAAAAATTAACATAATAATTATTTAAAAATATAAAAATTGTTTTAAATACCCCAATATTGAATTTATTTTGTTTGGGTTGTTATAATTTCTTTTCAGTAAAAAATTCGTTTCATTATCTTAATTGCTTATTGATTGGGATAGTTTTTTATGTGCAACTCATTTAACATGGCACCTAAACTTTGCATGTCTCTAACTCCCCTAATAATACTTAAAAACTAACAAAATTTGGCATTTTGTATTATAATATGTCATAGATTAGAAATATGGACTCAGAAAGGGGTGCTGCCATTGGACATTTTAAAATTAGTAACATTTTTAATATGAAGATGGACCCTTATGCAAATTTTGTGTCATGCAATTAACTCAGAATGTAAATTGTTCACAATGTCAAAAAGGTCTGATTCTATAAGGTGATTAACGGCTGAAATAATCACTAGTGGTACTTTTTTTATTTTTGCAGCTGTACCTACCCAGCAGAGAGTGTTCATTGGAGAAAATGTTATTATAATGAATTTATCAAAAATGTGGAGTTTAAATAATTTATAGGTGAAAAACGGCCTTAAAGGAGTACCATGCTACGATCGTTTATGAAATAACGTCAACTAGGATATGCTGTCAACAAGTCCAAAAACATTCCGAAACGGGTCTGAGCACCAGATTTTGGGTCTTGCAATCTATTAAGAATGTTTTTTTTTTACATATAGTTTTAGCAAAAGGCTAAGATGATTATATAAATAATATATGCTTACCTTAAATTTTTTTTTTTAAAGAAACATATAAATGGGCTACTTATTTTTACTTTGCACAGTTTTAACACTTATTCAATGCTCATTGAAAATAGTTTTCTTCTGTGCATTATTATTAGGGATTATTATTTTATTTCGTGATTATATTTTTGCCAAAATTTTATTGTGTTCTGTTTTCTAAATTAAAATGTTTGCATACACCATGAAGCTTAGTATTTCAAAGCAAATTCCAATTTTCTTTAGTTTACTGCATTCAAGTTTTTGAACCAGATAATATTTGAACCTTTCTGAGGTATATTTGTTTTTAATACTGTGTATTACCACTAGTGGAGATGTTATTTTAACCCAAAACCAAGCATCTAATAAATGGCAAAGTCAAATGTGTACCTTCCTACTAATGCTCTAGACTGGGAATTTTTAATAGTAGCCAGTGGCTACCAGAATAAAAAAAAATGGTAGCCACATTTGGATTTTTAGTAGCCAGTTTCAAATATAAGTATATATGACAAAAACAAACTGCGATTTTCGACAAAACAAAATTTTATTAAAAACATTTTTTATATGAAAAGATTGACAGTACAAAAAGGATCATACCAAATATGTAAGTATTATGTGATTGGCCATTATTAAAAGGAGAAAATTAATTTATGTACTTATGTACTATTAGTTTCGGAGAATTCGATTCGCCACGATTGTTCATTAAATTTTCTCATATCAGAATTGTTTAAGGGGTCATAGGAGTCTTAAAAATGTGCTAAGAAAGTACTACAAAACATAGTTTGATCTTTCATGTCATTTTTGAACTGCTCAATGTATAAGTATAATTTTTTTATATGTAATATTCTACAAGATTTATTTATTATAAAACAAGTTTTAAAATTTATGAAACTTTAGCCAAAACTAAAATAAATGATATTAAACATGAAGCTATTTGAACGCATTGTGATTAGGCTTGCGCGGCAAATTGTGAGGTCAAAATTGAAAACATGACCATGAAAATGACTTTATATTGTACAAATATGTACAAACAAAGACTTATACCTAAATTCTCAGCTCAATTTTAATTAGAAATTATTTTTAAAAAAAATTTAAAATCAAAATTTTTAAATTTTTATTAATTTTTTTAGAAAAAAGTTCTTAAAATAATTTCTAATTAAAATTGAGCTGAGAATTTAGGTATAAGTCTTTGTTTGTACATATTTGTACAATATAAAGTCATTTTCATGGTCATGTTTTCAATTTTGACCTCACAATTTGCCGCGCAAGCCTAATCACACTGCGTTCAAATAGCTTCATGTTTAATATCATTTATTTTAGTTTTGGCTAAAGTTTCATAAATTTTAAAACTTGTTTTATAATAAATAAATCCTGTAGAATTACATATAACAAATTATACTCATTTATTGAGTAGTTAAAAAATGACTTGAAAGATCAAACTATGCTTTGTAGTATCTTCTTTGCACATTTTTAAGACTCCTGTGACCCCTTAAAGGAATAGTTGAGATCTTAATCAGCTGTTAATCAATCACTTGTACAATGCCACGATCGTAAGCAAGATTTAAAAATGAAATTTGCATTTACGATTTTCGTTGCCCAGCTCCATATACGTGACACGGAGGTCGATTTAGTGACATCACACAAAACACCGGCCAATGATGAGGTAAAAATTTCACCGATAAGCAACAACTGTCATCAAGTCTTGCTTCCCGACAGAATCGAATATGAGTGTATTATTTTTACTATTTTAGAAATGCAGCTTCAGTATTAATTATTTGTTGAACAAAAATTAAAAATTATGATCGCCACTTTTGGCGACTGGGGTTCGATTTTTAGGCAGCCACCTTTGATGTAATAGTCTCCAGTTGGCGACTGGCGACCGCTAATCTAGAGCTTTACTTCCTACTTAGATTTTGTTTCATTGTCTTTTATATGTATAATGTCACTATGAAGGACAAGTAATAAAAAAAGTTAAGGTTAGACCATAGACCTGTCTATGCATGCCCATAACTCTGTTTATTAGGATTTGTAGGGATTGGTTATATTTATGCTTAGATGCATTAACATCATAAAAACCTTTTCTACCCTGACCAATACAAGTGGTTATGCATGGTTGGCAATGTTGATAAGAGGATTAAAGTAAACGTTACAAAATATAATTTAAATTGTGTATTTTATAACAAGAATTCCTATGACTTATAAGCCTCATGCAAAATTGTACAATTGTGATAATTATGCATTTCTACCCATTTTATGATGTAGGGCTTAAAAGTGTTGAGATGCATAATTTCAAGGATTAGTGATTTCCTCACATTTATTTTCAAGAGATTTCAGGGTTCTAAGTTATCACTTTTATGAATTTGCATTCATTTATACCTTTTTTGAGATGAACTTTTTTTGACTATCTACTTATTAGTTACTTTTCATTGTTCGCTTAAAATTAGTTTTTCAAGATGAGGCAAATGTTGGCAAGTTTCTTTTTCAAGACGAAAAACAAACACTGTTTATAAGAGTTTTTTTCCCTACTCAAAAGCTTTTAGAAAAAAGCAATTTTAAATGGTAGGGTAAGGTAGGGTAAGCGGGACCCCTTTTTGGCATAATTCGACTTTCGATCCTCATAGCACTGGATGTAATAGGCCTAACAACTCATTTTTTATGTGGTCCATTCTCTTTTTTGTTATTACTGTACCCTTGACAATCTTAAAACAATTGGCAAAAAGTAAATTTAAAAAATAGTTTTTCTTTTTGGTCGTCGGTGTGGCCCATTTGCCCCGCAAGGTGCCCCCCCCCCCATTTTGTTTTAACCTTATAAACATTACGAGTACATGACACTACAAAAAGATACTATGTTTTATACACTTTAAAAATATAGCATTTATTTTTGTATCATGAACCGTTTTGAAATAAAAAAAAATAGTATTATTGTGTGAATTACGATAAGATGCAATTTTAAAAATCGTCAAAAAAAAAAGGATTTTACCTTGTTACATACTTAAATGAAAATGATGCCATAATGTTTCCTGTATATATTGGGGTAAATACATAAAAATCTGGTAACATATTTTTTAAAAGTCAATAACTGGAGAATTGCCAGGGGGTGGCCCCCTTACCCCAATGCCCACTTACCCCACCTTACCCTATAAAAAGTAAAATAAAAATATTTTTCTTATAAATTAATCATTTGAATAAACTTTCAGATTTATTTAAAATTTAATTCTTTATTCATTATTTGTATGTGCTTCATTTTGTATTTTAGTTTGTAGATTCATTTTCATAACCCAGGAGAATTGTATGCTCATTTTACAATAATTTTGTCAACTAGAAAAATGCCTTAATATTCTTTCATTTTTGACTTTTTAAAATTTATATGTCAAAAATCAAACGTTGGTTTGTTTTATTTTAATAAACATCAGCTTGGCTTTCCTATCAAAACGTTTTTTTCATACTTTTATATTTCGACCCGAAATTAAATTTTTTTTTTAGTTTTTTAAAAATTATTTTTGTCTTTGTATGTGATAGTGGTTGATGGATAACTGTAAACCTTTTAACTCTGATGTAGTATATCCAGGATTACCAATGACCTGGATGTATTACTATATTTCATTCAGTTGTGCCTCATCAGTGAAGGAACACATTTTAGTGTTAATATTATAAAATATTAGTAGAATAAGCCTTTGGTTAAGATAATGGCCGTTTAACCATTTTTTAAAAACAAATATTAAGTTTTACTAAACTGTTTTTTTTTTTCGTTTTTGAACATCCAATTTTTTTCGAATATGATTTTTATACATATTGGTGTTTTTAAGTATTCATTTTTAAAACAAGTAACTCCTGATTTGAAAACTAATGATAAAATACCATTTTTTACGTTAGTAATTTTACTCAAGTCAGATAAAAAAAGTTTTTTTTTTAAAAATTAGGTTAATTAAGTGTCGTATCTTTTATGTAAAAGCTTTTTCCCCCTAAAAGCTTTTTAGTCGATTTTAAATTAATTGCTTCGTATTATTACTTTGAAAACCTTTAATATATTTTTCAAGTAAAAGTTTGGGAAAAAATATAATGTGTTGTATTTTTTTTATTAAGTAATTTTATTTGGTTTCTAATTTTTCTGGATTTACTGTAAAAGTTTTCTTCATAAATTTGATGTATTTTTGTTGAGTATTTAATAAATTCCATTCCATTTTAGTATGTGTAAGAATGACATTTCGCTTGGGGCTTGTTGTCTTGCACTATTCGGACCCAAACATTTTGTTTCTGCAAATTTTTCCTTTGTAATTTCCTCAGGATGTTGTGTCTTGGGGAAGTTTTTCTCTGGAACAACAACTGTTAAATTTCTAAACAAAATCAAGGATTGTTAGCCATAGCGTAGCGAGCTATTCTGTGTTTGGAGACTAGTGAAGATTGAGATGGGCCAGTGGACTGATTTGTACTGGGCGAAGTGACTCATTACCAAAAGGTTTTCTTAGGTGTTTAAAGTCTCTGAAATAACAGATTACCCCTTTAAGTTAGCATCTAAAAAAATCCGTCACCCTTGCTTGCTTTTCCTATGTGAACAGTAAGGAAATGCCCATCCTGTTATTTTGTTGTTATAAAGCTGCTACGATCGTCTTTTCCCAACGTAATTCTCCAACCGTGTAATGAAATTACCGGATAGGTGATATGTTATACCAGCCAGATGTAACAGATTAAGATCTTTAACCCTTTCAGTCCCAGTGATGCTATTTGGAATCATCACTTTCAATATTTTTTCTCCAAATGTTTATGTCCCGTTATGACATCCAAACACACATCATTCGATTCTTCACACTTTGTTCTATTAGACAATATTTTACATTAATCTCAATAGAAGTCAGAAAAACTATTTTTTTTTTTTTAAATTTGGAAAATAGCTAACAAGCGTTTCACCTGATTTTTGAAAGTTCACTTCAGTTCCACACATTTAAAACACAATTTAAACAATTTCGGTTAAAATAATTACTATTTTTTTTTAATAATATGGTCAGATATCTTAAAATATGTAGCTCGAAGTGTTTCTAGGTAATATTTTTATTTTTTTGTTTTCCACAGTTAAAAAATTTTGGCATTATTTCAAAAACCATATAAAAATTTAAATGATTTTTTTTTTCTTATGGAACTCTCGTTTTTGACCTAAAATAAGCTTATTTTGTGAATATCAGATGTTTTTGTAGTGTAGTAAATTTTTGGGACTGAAAGGGTTAAACATGTATTCCCTGGAAAATAGGAGGGCTAGGGGTGATTTAATTCAGTTATTCAAGTTTATAAAATAGTGAGATATGGAGGGCTTAGGTTTTACCTTAAATAGCCGGACCAGAGGACATGTTCAGAAATTGAATAAATCGGGCTTTAGAAAAGACATAAGAAACATTATTTTTGCAATAGGAGTTGTCAATGAGCGGAATGCTTTACCAGATTATGTTGTGTATCGAAGAGAGTGGAAGATTTTAAGAGAATCTTGATAGTCATTGGGAACTGGCAAAGTATTAGAGATTTATTGTGGACCAACCTTGCTGGGCCTCTGGTCTGTTATTGGTCGACAATTTTTGTATTTGTACATATTTGAAGCTATCTTAACATGGGGGGGGGGGGTTGGTACACTTATCATGCTCGTGCTTTAGGTTCGGTTGGAGAAGGACCTAAAATCGATATAAATCGCAAAAAAAGTGACGGAAACGATTGAGTTTTCAAGTAGGTCAAGGTGGGGTAAATTTTCTTTAATTTTCTTATTCACTAGGACGTCTAAACTATTTTTTGAGAATTAGAATAGGACGTAAGTCGTGAAGAGAACATCCAATGACAATAATCGTTTTATTTACGTTTTTTCAAGCATGAAGGAACTATAGTACGGGCTAACTATTGCTTGGCATCAAGCGATATTCCTATGTTTTCGTGTGAACGTTTTAGCAATTATGTTTAAAACTGTAAACACTTTTTAATTGTTTGGTAACATTTAGAATAATTTAATTTTAAGCATTTATATTTTTAAGGTTAATGAAGTATGTAAGTAAGCATATTTTTAGTGAAGCTTTCCACGCTATTTTCTTGTCTTATGCTACATATTTGAACTCGGATATCTCACTAATGATACATTTATATCAAAAGAATTCCGTCTTAAAATTTGCAAGTCAACACATAACTCTAAAAATTAGCACAATATGAAGAGCATAACTCAAATAATGACGATTTTCGAGAGAATTTTGTGTGCTTCTTTTGATATCCAAAAAATGTTACTGTTTAAAAAGTTGCTTTTCAAAGCTGAAAATAAAAATTTACAAGCATATTAACTACAGACATGATCACAAGTATCGTCAGCAGAATTTTATTTCTGTCAAGTTAGAAGATGTGCTTTTTTGGTTCTCAAGCACCTAAATATTAATTACATTACAAATAAAAACAAAAGTTTATTCCTTAGCTTTGAAGTTAAATGCATTTATATACACTCAAGAACTTAGAAACAATATTTGTAAAGAAAGCGGCTGCTGAAACTACCCCTATAACTAATTATAAGGTTTTCGAACTTCTAAGAAAATAATTAACTATTACAGAAATCTCGGCGGCAACCGTTTCTTTGTCCACCCACTATTATTAAGGTTATAGAGCGAGCATCAAGGAATTTACAATTTGAAATCGTTTTTTTTTTCTATCTTGAGATTCGTACCTAATTATTAAAATCAGATTTGCCACTCATTAGTTACATGATATATCCGGATTTGAAAACTATTTTACGGAGTCGGCGTCATCTTAGGTTTTCGTGAAAATTATATATCCGGATTAATTATTTTTATTTTTGTCTTCGGTGGATTTTTGTCTTAAGGTTTCTAACGTGGAAGTTATCTCTTTTCTGTTAGTATCATAGTTAATTGTGATAATATTGTGGCTAATATTTTGTTAAACTACTGCATTTCTTTATCCCTCTTATGCATATTGTTGCCATATGGCAACTAGTAAATTAATCCACTTTATTCTATTAAAGTAGAGCTCCCTTGACAAATCTGTTGTTTCATCCATTACATTAAATTTTAAAGTTTTAGTTCCTAATAACCTTCATAGATGACAGTAGTAAAGTGATGCAAAAAAAAAATTATGTATGTTTTTCTAGTTTTAAATATTTTTATTTCTACATCTTTCTTGTCATTACTCTTATGTTTACATTATTTCTTATAAAGATATCACACCTCTGATTAAATATCTATATTCTACATAAACAACCTATCAGTCAATTGTTTAACGTACTGAACCATCAAAGAAAAAAAAAAGAATTTTTTAAAAGAGAAAAATGGAGTTCAAATTCCTATTTTTAGGTATAATATCCGGTTTTTGAATCGTATTCAATTGACTCAACACGAATTTAAATTTATTTTTCTGCATCTTCTTTAATCTTTAATGGAACAAAAAAATTCAAATTGTAGAAAAAATATCGACGCAGGAACTGTATTTTCAGCATGGCTTCTTGGCTTTCTAAAAAGCATTGAATGGTTTTGCTTTGCATTAAGGGATACTTCTCTAGACACTGCCCAGAAGTACTAGTTGAAATACAATATTTTATGTTGTTATATATTATTTTTACCATCTGTAAATGTCGATAAAATGAGGATTATTAGCTCATAAACTAAACTAGGATTTCGCATCATTCTGACCAACTATCCGAAGATCTTCTGAAATGGGCACAACAGGCCATTCCCTCTATCATGGAATTGTCTGGTCACTGAATTTAGTTTGGGGTAAAATTTCAATTGTTAAACTATGCTTTCTAAAGTTGTACTATTATATATAGGAAAAATCCAATTGATGTTTAAATCATTGTTATATTTTACTATACAAGTAGGTAAAAGCATTATAAAAAATCTAACACAATTAAACTTGAGAGATTGTTTTCCTTTGAAAAAGTGATTATGTACCAATTATAAATGCACTTAACTAACTTGTATGTTGAATAATTTAAAAGAAATTCTCGAGACTTATAGTCTGTACAATTTATTATTGTTACAATTATTAAGTTTTGACTATAAATGTGTTCCTGGAATGGTAATGCAGGTTTGTGAGTTGTAAATTATTAACAAATCGCATATATTATACCAAAAAATTAATAGGTACATGCAGTATGCCGCTTCTACGTGCGGTTCTTTGATGCCAAATACTATTTACCAAAATGTTTATCTTATTCTCCAAAATCTCCCTTAATGGTCCTTCTTAAAATGGATTGGGTATTTGGTTATGTCCTAAGACATTTGAAGGGTGTAGTTGCGAAGCTCACAATCTCCAAAGTATAACTATATGATATAGGGCCGGACCCTTCATTGGCGATTTCGTCCAGTTGAACTTTTCATCATGAAAAGTCCACCAATGAAGGGGCCTGCCCCTATATCTTAGTTATAATTAAGAGAATGCTGCTTTTGATACACCCTTCAATTTTGTTTACAAACATTTTATAACCTTCATATGACAGACAGACTCTAGACTTGAAGAATACACGGGAAGAACCGCTTGATTTATCTAGTCTTTTCATAATTGTGGTATGCTTGGCGGACATTGGCGACCAGAAACCGGTTTTTCTTTTGGTTCTTCATTTGCGGTACAAACGTGTGACTCGTTCCACTGATCTCTAGCGTGAATCAGGGTTGCCGCGAAAGATAAACAAAGCGTGTAACCGGCTTCTTTACACCAGTTTACGCGATTTTTCGCTATCATCCCCAAATAGGCTATTGAGGAAAGCCTTCTACGAAATCAAGCTGTTCTTCCCGTGTACTCTTCACTTACAGATGCTCCCAATGTGTCTCCTCTCCCTTATGCTCCCAATTGTACCCCCCTTAGATATTTAAAAAATCGTGCATTGCAGTAAGAGCAACAACAGTGTTTTTTTCTTTCCTTTATTACCACCTAAACCTAAACATTCTGATGGTCCCCACTTTCAAAGAAATTTTGTGTTTTGCGTGTTTTTTTAGACTTTTGTTTCTTTGGATTTGTTAGCTAAACCGATACAGCCGGATTGCTCAATTTGGGATTGAAGTTGCTCAGCTCACAGATAAATTATTTTTGGACAATAAACACAGTCAATGAATATCCCACATGAACTTTCAAAAAAGTTAAATGATAAGAAAATATCACTTGCGAAATTCTATGACTAGGGTAGACTGACCAGTGAGTGAACAGGCCCCAGTAAATGAACATTTGGTAAATATAATAAAAAAAAATAAGGATTGAAAATCATTCCACTATATGGATTGGCAACACTGACTTCCTCCCATGTAGTAAAGGAGCTATCTGACAAAGGTTGGTTGTCCTGGTCATATCCTGGTGTTCATTCACTGGCGAACGTGACGTCTTAAGCGTTCATTCACTGGTTAGTCTACCCTATTAACAAAAAGAATAACTCACAGATTCGAATGTCAAATAAGACTTTCATAGCATATATGTTTTTTTCCTTAGAATTTCCACTAAGCCTTCAATCATATCATTTCATTTGTTGAGCTGAAATAAAATAAACATGCCGTACAACCGTTGGTTTGAACTTATTTTATTTACTCAAACTTTAGAAAAAAGCCCAACTTAAGTCAGACATCTTTGAAAAAAAAAATTCAATTTGTAGTTTAAAGTAACGTCTACGCTATATAAAAGCGGTTAGGCGGGTATTTTCTACGGGGCGACTTATTATTATTTTTTTTAAATAGGGGACTTCAATATTATTATGTCAGTTCTAACATCTCATTTTTTGTTTTCATGCAGGAAAATCGATTAGAGTGTTTTGTTCACTGATTTTCAAGAACTAGTTGAATTCAATATTGGTTCATTCTTTTTGTTTTTTGTTCATTGCAGAAATATCAAATAGGGCGTTTTATATACTTGATTTATTAGAACTTGTTCAACTCGGAACTATATATCTTGCTATACGAGTCTGAATAAAGACTCAATTTTTTTAATTCTGCTTCAACAACGTGTGACAATAATGTAAAATGCATAGGTTTTTAATGTCAGCTATGAAGACAGTATTCATTTTCTATTTCTACGTAGACTAGTACTTGAGAAATGTATTGCTTGCTGTAGCATATCCCATTCTCAAATATTTCTACAGCTTATTTTCCAAAGCTAGCCTTGATTATCTTTTTGTTCCTCATTAAAGTTATTGCAAAGTTAGTTAGCTAATTCCTCATTTGAAAAATTATAAAATATCTGTAAATGTAATTAGTTAAAATTAAATATCTAGGTAATACATTTTATTAAAATGATTATTGAAACTTAACATAATAAACTTATTAGATGCTAGTTAAATATTTTGTAGAAAATAAAACTATACACAAACACACAACCTTCACGATCTATTTATATAACAGACTATCTGCGTAGTGTTTTTTTTAATAGTTTGGTCGTTGGTCAAAGCTCATTTCACACGAATTTAAAAATAATTTGCTGTTTATTCACCTATTTGAGTCAACAGGATATCCAAATATAGATTAAAATCAAACTGAAATAATTAAGTCTATCTAGCCCAAAAATAATTAGATTGGGGTTAATGGTACCCAAAAAGAGCTTGATTCCCAATATACATAATCGGTGTTTTGTTAAAAAGTACAAATATTACATTTCATTAAATTCTGCCACATTAAAATACTTTTGAAAAACGCATCTTCTTTCAAATGGGTCAAAACATAAAAATATCAAATGTATGCATTTCCTGAAATGGGCATTGATATATTAATTCAATCTTACCAATTGTGCTAAATAATGCTATTACAGCGTTTCGTTTTATTTTCGAAAATGTGAAGTTTTTATGCGTATCAATCTAATATTATTTTTAAATTTAATTAGTTTTTTGTGACCTTAGGGAAACAAAGGGAGCACTTGTACATTTGCTTGTTTTTTGTTTGACGAAGATTCTGGATTGGTGTTCTTTTATAGGTCATTTGAAAACCTAGGTACAATAGATTTTGAGTTCGAAATTTAATTTATTAGAGTTGTCTCTTCAAATAGTCTTAGTCGCTGTCTACATTCGTGTCAATATGTTTGAAAATATTTTAGGTAATGTATATTTTAGAATCTTAATATGTAGTTATTTTTTGTAATTTTTTTGTATCAATTTTCATACTGACAATACTTTTTTAAAAAAAATTATCTTAAAGTATTGTGAACAGTGGGCAGAGTAAATATCTAATACGTTCACTTCAGAAAGGTCTTTTCGGTTGTGGTTTTTCGAAGACCTTCAAAGTGCAGTAATGTCACTTATATCTAAACATTAATTTGTTTTCTCGATTAAAAATTTAATTTTTAAAGATATTAGAGGTGTCTATATTAAGAGCGCTGTCCATACTGGGAACAAGTACTATATTTAGCAATAATTTCTCAAGCGCACACAATATGTAGTGAGTCAAATATAAAAATAATCTCAAAGATGCAACTATATAAAATAAGCCCTTTATAAATAAAATACCATTAGTGCTTTCTACTTTTAAAAGTCTTACTTTATGAAGTCTTAAATCCTGAATGTATCGCCCACGTGTCCAACCAAATCTTTTAAAACATTAAAATTGATAACTCTGAAGTGGGCGAAATACCTTTTGGTAAAATGTTGCACAATTTTGCTATTTCTAGCTGATGATTTCCCCATAATCGGCTTAAAAGCATGTTGAAATTTCAAAATGATGTCCTTTCCATATTCATATGTATGTATTATAATGTATAAACCATATGATAATTGTGGATAAAATTTCAATTATGTACAAAGGATCTAGAACAAAGGGATGTTACCTTTTTAATATCTCTACATAAATAATGAGTATTGCTAGAGAATGTATTGAGGTAATACTTTAATGGTGGACTAGTTTGAGCTTGCAATTTTAAGTCGGTATTTGGAGAAAAAAAAATATAGGGTAGACTAACCAGTGAATGAACGTTTAACCCTTTCAGTCCCAAAAATTTACTACACTACAGAAACATCTGATATTCACAAAATAAGCTTATTTTAGGTCAAATATACGAGTTCCATAAGAAAAAAAATCATTTAAATTTTTTTAATGGTTTTTGAAACAATGCCAAAATTTTTTAACTGTCGAAAACAACAAAATAAAAAAATATATATTACCTAAAAACACTTCGAGTTATATATTTTAAGGTATCTGACCATATTATTAAAAAAAAATTAGTAATTATTATTACCGAAAAAGTTTAAATTGTGTTTTAAATATGTGGAACTGAAGTGAACTTCAGTTCCAAATCAAGACAAGTTTCAGTCAAGACAAGTTCAGTTTCACCAAGAAAAATCAGGTGAAACGCTTGTTGGCTATTTTCTAAATAAAAAAATAGTAGTTCTGACTTCTATTGAGATTAATGTAAAATATTTTCTAATAGAACAAAGCGTGACGAATCGAATGATGTGTGTTTGGATGTCATAACGGGACATAAGCATTTTGAAAAAATATTGAAAGTGATGATGCCAAATGGCATCACTGGGACTGAAAGGGTTAAGGCGCTGCGTTCGCCAGTGAATGAACACCAGGATATAATGACCAGGGCAACCAACCATATGTCAGATAGCTTCCTACTACACGGGAGGAGGTCAGTGTTGCCAATCCATCGAGAGGAATGATTTTCAATCCTTATTTTTTTTAATTATATTTACCAAAACCAAATGTTCATTCACTGGAGCCTGTTCACTCACTGTTCAGTCTACCCTATGCCTCATATTTTGAATAATGAAAGATGAGTTCGTCTCTTTATATACAGCACAATCATTATTAATATTTTTTAGTGGTATCAAGTGCAATCATTTTGCCTCTCTTTATCAAATTGCAGTTGAATATTGAATCAAATCACAAGTATAAATTTTGTCTGAAAAGTGATGGTGGGAAGATTATGGATAAAGAGATTGTATTGCACCGAAACCGATGTTTTGTAAGAAGAAAATATCCAACTTTTCTGACCACAATACATAAAAAGGGTACTATAATGTCCGCCATTATCATACTCCCCGCCAACCAAATAAGAAACGGCAGGGATGGCGTTTTTTCAGAAAAAAAAACTGTGTCAAAAACCGGTTTTCGGTTTTACTAAACCTTAAAAACCGGTTTTATAAAACCGGTTTTTCAATGGAAAAAGTCCGGTGTTCCGGAATTTTTTTGAAAATAAGTTTGCTTTTTATTAATTAATTGAAAAAATCAATTATTTTATAAAATTTACTTTCGAATAAAATAAACAATTTAGACAGGCAATTTTAAAAGTTTCCAACAAAACACTTTAAACAAAGTTCTAGGTTTCTTCCTAATTGTTATTTTCTTATTATTTAAAATTATAATGTTACTTTCTTATTATTTAAAGTTAAAATTTAAAAAAAAATTCCTCCCATTTGCTATCTATAGACCGGCCTCATGAAAAAACGGTTTTTCGGTCAAAACCGAGGGAAAAAAACCCGGTTTCGGTTTTCCATCCCTAAAGTGTTTCGAATAAGGGTGGCGGGAACTATAACATCCCCGAAATTAAGATCTCTTGTTTGGACAGTAGTTATACAAAAAATGCCATCGAGTATTTGAGGATGCTGTCTAGATTCAACTCATATCAATATAGAAAAATGCGCCATTTGTCCTGCAAACAAGTCTGATACAAAAAGTTCTGGAGAATTCTGAAAAGCAGATAGTTTAATGTGTAAAAACTTCGTCCTTTTCAAAGTTTTATCATCGCCTCTTTTAATTGGTATCCGAAGAAACCGTACTAAATGTTACATAAATGGTCTGAAGAAATCTTCGTCAAAAGGACTGAAATATTAAAAGTAACAAAAGCTGTTTTTTGATATTTTCGTGTTACTTTTATCCATGATTTTTTTTTCGTTGAATGTAAATGATTAAAATTGTCCCAATCTTATCGCGTACGCTCTTTACCTTATAAAAAGAAGTATTTTCTGTGATTCAACTTTTTAAAGTATTTTTTAATAATATTTAGGTTTATAAAAAAATTGATTATAAATGTATTCCAAAATTCAAGCGAACAATTTTATTGTGTTGCTGTAGAACTGATTCATTCTTATTCTAACACGACGAATCTGTTTTTGTTTTCAGAGTTGTGTATGTTTCTGTTGATCGCTATGTCAATTTTTACATGATAAACTATTTCCGATAAGAATTAACATTGTTTTCCTCGCAAGTTTTGACATTTAAAAGTTTTGCTGTAATTATACTTGTCGCTAGTTCTTAGTCCTTTGTTTATGGCAATCTTGTTTAATGAGCCAATCGTGCGTTTTTGTGCAATTTGGCAAATTACAATAGTATTATTATTTTTTCATATGAAATTTCGCTTTGATTCGTTTTTTTAATGAAATCTCTTTCTCGAGCCAGATTGTTCGATATTAATTTATTGAAGTTATACCTCACAAGAGCATAATTATAAGAACTCAATGCTTCCAATGTTTCTTTTTTCATATCCCCTTGATCACATTCGTGGACTGAGCTGAATTTTTTTGTAGCTGTTTTTCTTCTTCTACATGGAACGTCCCCCCTCCAACGGTTCCACCAGCAGTGTATAGCATTCGAGCGCTGTTATTTCCAGAGTTTCTCGGAATCCAGAGTTCCGCTTTATCACAAACTCTCCTCTTTCGTCTTTTGGTACATACTAATTCACTTTTTTTTTGTGGGTGAAGAAATTGCGTGTGCGTTGCTGCATAATTGAGGCTTTATATCGTTAGTCCAACTCTACTAAGTAGTATTGTAAATTGCACTTTTGATGTACGAGAGCGAAAGTTATTCTTCTTTATTTCTGGCTAAAACTGGCCGAAGAATTCTAAAACTTATCTTTCATAGCAACCGATATATCTTATGGAGGACGTAATATAAGCGATTGTAGATGACATTTAATTATAAATTAATAGTGCTTTATATTGGTTTTGTAGAATTCGAAAACGTCGGGATTCTTCGATGTTTATTCTAAAAATTATTGCGTTTGGAAATCATTCTTTTTTTAAGAGGCTTATTTGACCACGTTAGACTTTCTTTTTAGCTACACTAGAGCTTTTTAGACCATATCATAGCGTTTCAAGTCGATTGAGAACGGATGCTCTGTGATTGCAAAAGCAGGATTTGAACTAGCATATGTTAGTTCCAATGACCTTTTCTCTAACCTCTTGGTCATCGCCCCCTTAGGAAGGAGTTTTACGATGAAGATTAAATATAAACCGAATTTTTAGCATTAACATTCATTTCTTTCACAACGTCTTAAAGATGCTTTGCTTTGCGGTGAAAGAAACCTTTGCTAATCTAATTTTAGTTAGGTATATTGCGACATCACTGTCCCTTTTACGTTGATATTTTAAAATTTGCTTTAAATGTTGACAATTTTTGTGAAACGTCTGTTCTGTTTTTAACAAATTTGTAACTGGCATTTTTGTTACAAATGAAAGAAACTCCTATTTTGATGGAATAAAAGTGAGAAGCTATTAATTTGAAAACAAAAAGTGTCCAGACTCTCCAGAATTAAATCTAATTCTGATCTTTTAAGTGTCCCCAAGTGATATTCCAACTGCTCAACTAGAGTTCAGCAATTGAATCTTTGGATCAAGTCTAAGGGCGAATTTCGATTAATTAAATTATTACTATACCTTGTCTATTTACTAGGCAAGCTTTGAAAACACTTCCTTCCCCCACCCCTTCGCTTGGTTTTCTTGGAAAAAGGGAGGGGAGCGTCGTTCCTAAACCACGCGTTTGAGGTTCTGTTCTGACTTTGACAGTTCAAACATAAGTAGGGTGGGGGAAAAAGCTCACGCCGTTTCCAAGAAAACCACATGCGGGGTGGGGGAGGAAAATGCTTTCGAAGCTTACATTCAGGATAGACCGGGTATAACTTCACTAAATATATGCTTCCTGTCATTGTTATTTCTGAATTATGGATTTATCTGAATGTGAAATCCAATTATGATATTTATATCCATGTATATTATTTAGATGGCTACAGAGTGTTTAATTGCTGTAAGAATAAATATAGATCTGGCGGTGTTTTAGTTTTTGTAAAAGTGCGATTTTTTTTGTAAGTATAACTTAAGGGGTCACTAGTATAACTTAAGGAGTCTTAAAAATGTGCAAAGAAGGTACTACAAAGCATAGTTTGATCTTTCATGTAATTTTTTAACTACTCAATATATAAGTATAATTTTTTTATATGTAGTTCTATAAGATTTATTTATTGTAAAACAAAATTTAAAATTTATTAAACTTAAGCCCAAACTAAAATAAATGATAACAAGCATAAAACTATTTGAACACATTGGGATTAGGCTTGCGCGCCAAATTTTTAGGTCAAAATTGAAGAAATGACCAAGAAAATAATTTCATATTGTACAAATATGTACAAACAAAGACTTTTACCGAAATTCTCAGCTCAATTTTTATTAGAAATTATTTTAAGAACATTTTCTAAAAAAATGAATTAAATTTTTAAAATTTTGATTTAAAATGTTTTTAAAAATAATTTCTTATTAAATGAGCTGAGAATTTAGGTATAAGTCTTTTTGTACATATTTGTACAATATAAAGTCATTTTCTTGGTCATTTCTTCAATTTCGACCTCAAAATTTGGCGCGCAAGCCTAATCCCAATGTTTTCAAATTCTGTAAATTGTTTTATGTGTTTGTTATCGTTTATTTTAGTTTTGGCTAAAGTTTCATAAATTTTTAAAAGAAATTTATATTAATTAAATCTTATCGAATTACATATAAAAAATTATACTTACATATTGAGTAGTTAAGAAATTACATGAAAGATCAAACGATACTTTGTAGTACCTTCTTTGCACATTTTTAAGACTCCTATGACCCCTTAACATGGTCATAGCACTCTCTGCTGAGAGAATCAGCGTTAGGTACCCAAAGTTTTAATCTAGTTTCATAGTCTTGTATAGATTCTATTCATATACAATTATTTATTTTCACCAACAATATTAAACTTATCGTTTAAGAATTATTTTACTTGGAGACAAACATTAATATTGCAGAAAATAATAATCTATGATTAACTAAATATCCTATCGGGCAATGGATTCTTTTTCATGTTGACTATTCAGACAAGAATAACAGATATATCGGAGACATGTGATGATCATATTTTTGTCAAGGTAAATTCCGATATACCTATTACAACTGCTCGTTTTATTTATGAATTAACCTATAATTATCTTATTTTATACAATACCACGACCTAATAATAAAATCAAGCATGTATTTAATTAACAAGTCACAATAGGAATTGATAATAAAAGGTTAGAGAAACAAATTGTTAAGTTAAAACACCAAATGTTACTGAAAATATAAACCTGTTCTACAATTTAATACAAAAAAAGTTAAATGGATCTTACAACTGATTCGATTAATAGATGCAAACATAAATATAATAAAATTGACAAATGACCTGAATTTAAAGTCAAAATATAAAAGTATTGTTGCAGAAGTAAAGAATAAAATTTAAAAAACTGCAAAATAAGATGAATTACAACTGCATAAATTATCGACCAACAACTAGCCAGAGGCATAGCAAGGTTGCTCCAAAAGTTTACATACCACCAGAGAGTCCAATAACTATCCAGACTTTTTCTTTTAAGGGGGAATAGTACCGAGAATCGGCTTCTCAAGCGAAGGCTTCTCTCTGTGTTAATCCTATGGGAAAAAAATAAAAAGTCTGCCACATTTCTCCGGCTCTAATTAATATTTTTACAAGCGGTTTTTTTTATATGATGCATGCAGCTGATTTGCAGGTCCGTATAATCGCATTTTTTTGAAATTCATAAAAATAATTTTTTGATTATTAATAAACAGTTTTACAATATGAACTAGGACGAAATTTGAAAAACCGCGATTATAGGGACGTACAACTTTTAATTTCATTAATTTTGAAAAAAAAAAGTTCGCAATTATTTGCATTTTTAGGGTAGAAAAGTGGCAGCGAAATTATGAAATTTTCAATATCCAGTCTTATCCAGGAAGTAGCGCCCCCTGGGTTAGCTCCTCCCCCTAAAGTTAGCTCCTCCCCTTTTAGTTAAAGATGCTGAAACTCAGATAAGATAAGGTACAGCTGGGGAAAAAAAAAACGAATCACCCCTCGTTTCTCGGCTGGTATTGATCAAGGAATTTTGTGTAAGGTGTCAATTTTCAGGAAATAGCGTGAGGAATTGGGAACTGGCAACAAAAATTGTTATAGGGGTCGTCTACATATTAAAATGAGTGCCAACTTTGAAAATTCCAATGGCAACACCCAATTTTTTTTACATAAAAATGTTCAGCACCCTCAAAATACCCCATGTATAAAAAAGAATTATTTATTTTGCATTATTTGCTGAGATATTAAAGCCTTAATTTTGAACTCGGTTAGGGGCAAATCGCCTAAGTGAAAAAAGGTAATATTTTGGTTGTGTCTTTTCAAAACGACAAGCTAAAAAAGGGTTAGCATAATCTCGCCAACGGATGCTAGAATTTAACTTTCTTCAGTAATATTGGGATTTTTCGAATGTTTTTTTTTTTTTTTTAATTTTGGATTTTAAAATTCAGAAATAAAATAAAGGCTAGGAGATGAAAAGTTTTAATTTTAAATTAAGTCGCATATACGGTTATTTATAACGACCAGATTTTCAAATGCTATTAGTTACAATCAGATTGAAAAACATGATTATTACACTCATACTTTAAACTTTTTATGCAAATTTTTGTTTCATTCGCAAACAATGTTGCAGAAATTTTGTTTAAAATTCGTCGCACTATCGGTAATATCGGCACAGTGGCTTGGCGAATGGCGGTAGTGCTTATTTCGCATTGTCACGCCACAGGTCCGGGGATCGAATATCGGATTGGGCGAGGTTGACCCATCCTTTCATCCCTTAAGTGGGTCGATAAATTGGGGACCAAGCATGCTTGGGGAACTAAATGCTGGGGGTTCCGCGTGAGGCTTTCCACATTACCGGGACATATGCCTTGCACCCCAGAGCCCTTGTATCACGGAAGCTGAAATGGGCACGGCAGGCCCTGGCCCACTAATGGACTGTTGCGCCGAGGAGTTCTAGTTGTTATCGGTAAACCACGTATTGCAAATTGAGGGTTACGACCTTAACACGATATTTAAGGAAAGCAAAATAAAAATATTCAGAATGATTTGGTAAAGAATTTTAACCAACGCAGGTACTAATCATTTAAAAAAATTGATGTGGTAACAATCAAATGTATTTAAAACCGAATTCCAGTAATATTCTAGGGTATTTAATTTTTAATATTAAACACACTTTTTGAAATTGTATTGGAAATAACATACATTTAAAAATATAGTAACCGATATCATTTAATGTTAATTATACAAAAAAAAATACATTGCATGCACTTGAAATAAGAAAAGATTTTTAGACATTTGACAGGAATCGATAATTTGAATAAACATTTACCAACAAACGCTTTTTAATCACCAAACGATAATGCAATTTAGGATCAAATTTGCCGAGTAATTTTTTACACGGTCCCTTAAATTCGTCTTTTTCAGTTTTTTTACAATAACTCGGCAAATAATTGTTATTGAATTAAAAAATTTGGGATTTTGGTTCTACTTGATCTACTTTATCGATTTATGCGAAAAAAATTTGGGGTTGCTATTCATGTTTTATTTTTTCTTATTTAAATTTAAATAAAAAATTATTAAAAATAAAAAATTGATGAAAAAACATGTGTGATTTGTTTTTGGAAAATTAAGAAGTATATAATGAAAAAAAAAATCTTTGTTAAATTCATTTTATTTGTAGAGGTATGAATAAAAGTTTGTGAAACTTTTTTAACATTATGGGCGTTCAACTTTGAATACTTATATCGCAGCAAATAAAGCAGAATAAATAATTCTTTTTTATATATGGGGTATTTTGAAGGTGATGAACATTTTTATGTAAAAAAAATTGGGTGTTGCCATTGGAATTTTCAAAGTTGGTACTCATTTTAATATGTAGACGACCCCTATTACAATTTGTGTTGCCAGTTCTCAATTCCTCACGCTATTTCCTGAAAATTGACACCTTACACAAAATTTCTTGATCAATACCAGCCGAGAAACGAGGGGTGATTCGTTTTTTTTTCCCCCAGCTGTACATGTAGTTCAATTTCAAGAGTCTGCGAATTTTAACTTCTGCTCCGTAAGCTAAAGTTTCAATTCATTGTGTGTTTTTGGACGCCGATTTCGAAAATACAAATGGATTTTTTACTATAGCATCCAGTTTAAAAGCTTTAAAAAAATTAAGTGGCATTGATTCATTCTATTGGATTCTAATTCTTAATTAGTAAAAAAAATCTTTTTTAATTTCTTCCAAATGATTTATTTGAAAGAGTTTGAAATATGCTTTGGGGACTTGAAGTTTAGAAAAAGGCATTACAAAGTGTGAACAATTGCACAAAGGCCCTCGCCAGATAAGACGGTGAAAAATGCCCCCATTCCAATCGGGCTAATTTTTTTTCTGAAAATACCTCATAGTATGGACAACTTCTCAGCCAAGTTTCAGCTCAAAAATGTGACGCATTTTTGAGTAAAAAATTAAAGTTTTTTTTCTTTTTAAATTGATTATTCCCTGAATATATTTGATAAATCCAAAAAACTACTCATGAGTTTTTAGATATTATTGAGTAGTATTCTCAGAAAAATCCGCTCATAAATCTGATCGAGCGATCATTCTTAAAAATGCATTTTTATTTTTCAAAAAAAAATTTCATGCCAAAATCGTTTGGTCACAACTTAGGATTTTGTCTCTACATATTCCTCTATTAACAATCTATAATATATATTTTTTTCAGATTTTTAAAATTATTGGACGATAGTTAAAAAAAAATAAAATATTCTTAAAACCTGACTTTTCGCACTACTTACTCGGCAGATGGCACTCCTAACAAAGGCGGGGAAATTCAATCTGGGAGAATTTCTTTCGGACTAAAGAATTTAGCATAGATTTAGAAAGTAGCAGATCTGCCTCTAGGGGGAAAGGTGAAGCCATTTGTTAACCATTATCCCATAAGGCAGTTCGCAAGCTCTTGCACATGGCATGCCATACGCCACCAGATGGCACCATGAGATAATTCGACTAATAAAAGATATATATTCAATATTAACTAATTAAAACTTTTTACAAGTTTCGCTAGCATAATTTTATAGCTGCATGCGTATTGATAATTTCTGTAAGGCATGAGGTATATATTCACAAAAGAAGCAAGTTAAAAATGCAGTTTTTATTGTATGTAACTCTTCGGAAAAACCATTTTTGTGAATCAGTATCCCGTGATGCATTGCGAAAACGACGAAATGTGGATTCATCACGCATCATTGCGTTGTACGGGATTGCGCAATCGGTGGGCATGCTATTTCTAAATCTATGGATTTTAGAGCAAAAAAATCAGGCTTTAAGAATTATTTTTTTAAACTATCGTCCAATAATTTTAAAAATCTGAAAAAAATATATATTATAGATTGATAATAGAGGAATATGTAGAGACAAAATCCTAAGTTGTGACCAAACGATTTTGGCATGAATTTTTTTTTTGAAAAATAAAATTGCATTTTTAAGAATGATCGCTCGATCAGATTTATGAGCGGATTTTTCTGAGAATACTACTCAATGATATCTAAAAACTCATGAGTAGTTTTTTGGATTTATCAAATATATTCAGGGAATAATCAATTTAAAAAGAAAAAAAACTTTTATTTTTTACTCAAAAATGCGTCATATTTTTGAGCTGAAACTTGGCTGAGAAGTTGTCCATACTATGAGGTATTTTCAGAAAAAAAATTAGCCCGATTGGAATGGGGGCATTTTTCACCGTCTTATCTGGCGAGGGCCTTTGGACTTATATATTTTTGTTGAAATATTAATTTAAGTTAAAATCTGAAAAACATGTACTTCTTGAAGTTTTTGTTGTATAATTTACCATTTCTTTCAAAAAGGATTTTTGCATAACGTTTTAAATCTGTTTTGGCATTAGGTAGCAGTATTGGCGTGTTTTATATTAGGTAACTTTTTTCAGTTTTTCATTTTTGAACTTCCGCGATTTTAATTAATGATTCGGTTCCACTCTCAATGCGAGGTCTTGCTGTGTTCCGTCCTTTGTGTTCGAATATAGTTTAGTTTTAGGTTTGAATGATCGTCGCACTAGAGCTACACGAGTGCTATTGGCGACGGGCGTCGTATTTTAGAACCACAGTCAGGTGACGAGCCAGCACCTGAGTAGGCACCCAACGCAACCGTTAAGGGCGACATCGTAAGCAGCGTTAGGACTTTGAAGGATATTTAACGTGCACTCCCTTACACGGGGTATTATTCGTCGAACATTTTTTGCTGCACGGGCCGTTTATCGGTCGGCAGCTACTTTTTGGCGATGCCCGGACCCGAACCTGGGACCTTCCGTATGCTAAGCGTGTGCTCAACCGACTGGGCTCCCCAGCCCCTCTAATATAGTTTAGTAAAGTTAGTTTGAAATATCTTCGCACTAGAGCTATATGATGGCTATTGGCGACGGGCGTCGTAGTTTACAACCGCGGTCAAGTAACGAGTCGACATCAGGGTATGCACCCAATGCAACTGTTCAAGGAGCCATCGTACGCAGTATTGGGACTAATAAGAATATTTAGCGTGCATTCCCAATGCAAATTGTATTATTCGTCGGACATTTTTCTTCACGGACGATTTATAGGTCGGCGGTTGATTTGGCGATGCCCGGACCGAACCTGGGACCTTTCACATTTAAGGCAAAAAAATGCCTTAACCGACTGATCTGTTCTGTCTTCTTTATGTGCATCATTTTCTTATTCCTGTAATTTATTAAACCTTTATCGCTGCATACTCGGCATACCGAATATCCTGTATAAATCCCAACCAGTATAGTTTCCGCGTTCGAATCCCGGTTGGTAAGCGCATGGATGATTGACTTGTCAATACAATGTTAGGTTAGGTAAGGTTTGAAATATCGTCGCACTAGAGCTACACGAGGGCTATTGGAGAACGGGCATCGTATTTTGGAACCACAGTCAGGTGACGAGCCATCACCTGAATAGGCACCCAACGCAACCGCTAAGGGCGACATTTTACTCAGCGTTCAATACAATGTTAATTGTCTACATGTTGGTCTTAATTTGTGTAAAAAGATGTCCATCCTCTCCGGACGCTCTGGTAACATTCTTCCATAGGATATCCATGATCACAACAACAGCATTAAACCTTATTAGTTTCAATTAGATTAAATTTTCCCTAACTAATAGAAGATAGCTAATTATTCGAGGTAGCATCCTTCAAATCCAGATTGCCGAATTATTTTCAAAGAAAATTGCAATTTGGTTGTTTTAGATTATATAAGTTTCCAGTTTTCCTTTTTGTCCATCGTGATTTTATTGGTTGTTTCAACTTTACTCTAAATGCTCTATAAAAATCGCAGATATTTAGTAATGGGAATTTATTCTAAAGTGTCTTCCATTTTGAGTTTGAAACAAGCATGAGAGTATTCACTAAAGAAACCACGTTATTGGCGCAAATAGTTTATTTGTTGCTGTACAAATTATACAAGTTTCGGCTCGTCTTCTTCAGAAAAACACTACACAACTATAATAGCGCCTCTTATAAAAATTTTTTTAAATTTTTTTCAAAAACTTCATTTTATTTAAGACAGTTTTTCTTTGCAAAATTGGAAATTTTTGAATCGTTACGTCTCGATCCTCATGTTGGCGCATACCCTTCCCTCCCCCTCTGAGCGTGCCGTAATCGTACGTCCCCTTATCGAAAAATTTAATATTTTGAAGCATATTCAATATATTTACTTTCAATGATCTTTCAATATTACTTTTATGATGTGGTTTTTTAATCTATCAATAACATTTGTTATAATTTTCAAAAAAAGATACGAATGAATTTTTAAAAATACACTTTTGTCAAACATATAATCTTTTTTGTTCTGAAAAATAATCGTATGATAATTTATGTAAATATACATCGTAATAAAATGTAAGTAAAAATAATTGTGTGGAATATTTTCGAGAAGAAAAAATAAGGCATTAAAGTGTTCTTCGATTCCAAGCACCACAAACAACCATTTCACCGATCAAACTGAACCGATTCCAAACACCACTAAACAATTTCGATTAAGGGGTCATAGGAGTCTTACAAATGTGCAAAGAAGGTACTACAAAACATAGTTTGATCTTTCATGGCATTTTTGAACTACTCAATGTATAAGTATAATTTTTTTATATGTAATTCTACAAGATTTATTTATTATAAAACAAGTTTTAAAATTCATGAAACTTTAGCCAAAACTAAAATAAATGATATTAAACATGAAGCTATTTGAACACATTGTGATTAGGCTTGCGCGGCAAATTGTAAGGTCAAAATTGAAAAAATTACCAAGAAAATGACTTTATATGGTACAAATATGTACAAACAAAGACTTACACCTAAATTCTCAGCTCAATTTTAATTAGAAATTATTTTTAAAAAACTTTAAAATCAAAATTTTAAAAATTTTATTAATTTCTTTAGAAAAAAGTTTTTAAAATAATTTCTAATTAAAATTGAGCTGACAATTTAGGTATAAGTCTTTGTTTATACATATTTGTACAATATAAAGTCATTTTCTTGGTAATTTTTTCAATTTTGACCTCACAATTTGCCGCGCAAGCCTAATCACAATGTGTTCAAATAGCTTCATGTTTAATATCATTTATTTTAGTTTTAGCTAAAGTTTCATAAATTTTAAAACTTGTTTTATAATAAATAAATCTTGTAGAATTACATATAAAAAATTATACTCATTTATTGAGTAGTTAAAAAATGACATGAAAGATCAAACTATGCTTTGTAGTATCTTCTTTGCACATTTTTAAGACTCCTATGACCCCTTAAAGCATCAAATAAACCAAGATTAGTATAAAATACATTCTTCTCGCAGGTATAGCTGTAAACAAGTTGACCTGCAAACCCAGAGATCCGATGCCAGGACTGAATGTAATCCTTCTATAAATCATAATATCAATCAAATATCTACCGTATAGAGAGGGTTTGTGCACATTAAATCCATTGCGGTGCAATGTTTCATAGTCTTGCACAATATTACGAATTGGTTCCCAGTCCGTTACAAGCATCGTCTTTCTGACGGCATTTTAAAATTACGAAGCACGTCGACAAAATTCCACAGATAGATATAACACAACGTTTAAATAATTTCTAATATAAATTCTAAAACCGCGTGCAGTAGAACTTCAATTATACGAAGCATGAATGATTATTCGAATGTCGGAAAAAAAAAATTGCACCCGACCCACCTGGTAATGTTTGTCTTTGTTGGATGTCATACCTGATGATATTTTTGTACCAACCAAAAAATTACTAGGCATTACATCCAGCAGAGATTACAACAATAGGTAGGCAGGTATAAATGTTTATGGTGTCACATAATAAACTTTAGTACCAACTGTAACTGCTTCCCCTTTTTGGTAGTCACCTGTTATTTATGCAAATGATCTTTTTTTAATGCGTATAGTATAGTGTAGTAACTGTTTGTATATTTATCAATCACTTCTAAAAGAAACCTACAAATTTTAACATAAATTGAAAAAAAATTACAAAAGCTTGTAACTCAACTTGCCAAACGATACTTTATAGCTTGGATTTGATTGGGCTGATTACGACCGAAACTAGAATTTACGTGGTGAGTTTAAAGTTCAGGCGTAGCTTTCGTGCGACGTTATTCAATTAACCTGCAAAGTGAGTCATCCCGTCTTCTCATAGGGAAAATGGTTGGTTGGTACATGTATTTCTGGGTTGTGTGCTTGATCAGATACCCACCTATAAACCTCGTCAAGTAAGACATAGACAGATTTTTTTACTGGCACACAGATAGAGAGGAATCGCACCCAGGGTGACGGCGGGAATTTCTCGAAGGAGGTGTGAGATACGTTGACAAGGGGAGGAGCTTAGGAAAGGTAGTTTAAAACTGACCAATCGGCTACATATAGAAGGATTGGAAAATAAGATGAAAACGTCAATCAATGAATTAAGCATTTTGATTTGCTAGTCTCCGAATTCTCTGAACCTCCCTCCATAGCAGTTCCGATATCTTCACCAGATGTCGCCCTCGGCCACGTTGAGTTGCCTGCTCGGTACGATCCCGCCTTAATTCTTTCAACTCTCTCGAGTGTACAACATAAATTTGGTAAAGCATTTTACCTATTGATAACTAATTTAAAATTGTTTTTTTTTTACTGTGGGCGTCGCCAATAGCCGTCGTGTAGCTCTATTTCGTTGATAAATTGAAACTAATAATTTTTTAGTTTTATTTTAATACCGTGATGAAGTTTATTGGTTGTGGTAGATATTAAAGAAAACTGGGAATTTGTTAATTATCTTATTGGTCATGACAAAAAAAAATACATAAAGTCAATGCTGCAAACATCGTACATGATTTCAATAATTTTTTTATTCAGAATATCAAGACTAAATCATCGATTTTGGTGTTACCCATTTTCCTAAGTTATTGAAACTCCAATGAAAAGTATAATGTCACTAATAGGCTGTACTAGGGTATCGCTCAGATATCGTTTTCGACCATAATTGTCCCGTCTCCAATAGCCTATTAGTAATTCTAGACTAAATTTAATTTAGTGGTGCGCACTGCGCAGTCTTTAGAAATCCAAGGACAGTAAGGACTACTGAACCCAATTTGAACTGACGAGCCTGGAGCTATGGGGTGTATTACAGCAGATGTTATGATGGTCAAACTGGCTGGATGGTCAAACAGTTGGTCAAACTGGTGCTAAACCATTGGTTCCCAAGATAGTTTGTTCCTAATTTTATAGACCTATGTTTAGCTCTACTGTAATTTCAATCCAACCAAACCCAGTTATGTGTTTGTTAAGGCAGTTCAGCACCATGCAATTTTCCAATTTTTTTTATATTTATTTTAGTTTTTGAGTAAAATGTTTCAAGAGCTTTCCCACGATGCCCTCTTTGTATGTCATTCAGACAACTTGAACCTGGTTAAATTTTAATTTGGATATGGATCGGCAGTATTTTCATAACGCAAGTTTTCAACTTCAAATCTAATTTTTCTCAGAATGGTGTTTTTTCAGGTTTATGTACCTTTTTCTTAAAAACTATTTCATGTATAGACCTAAAATTTTTACAGGATAACTGTTTCAGGTTGTTTTGATTACTGGAATGAGCATTTCTCAAAATTTGAAGGAGAAAAAAAAATATGCGTAATTTTGTAATGTAAAAACGCCTTTTTTTTTATCAACCTAACACATTTCCTTAAAAATTTAACTAAGTTAAAGTTGTCTGAATGATATACAAAGGGCATCGTTGGAAAGCTCTTGAAACATATTTTGCACATACCAAAATAATAAAAAAAAAATCGATTTTTTGCTTCGACTGCCTTAAAGTCTTTCCTAACCAGCATTTAACCTGTGAGGTATTAATTTGTGGCCTTTCTCGCCCAATGAGTTTGCCAATACTGGTAGATGGCCAAGAGCATGCTGCTTTCCCCTGCCACCAATGAAGTAGAGCGTTTCCGTTCGTTCATTACCAATTCATCTAACGAAATAATATCAGCAGTTCAATGAGCATCGCGGTCGGTTGAATTGGAAAGTATGACAATTTCTTTTACGCTGCGGATATTTTAAACTGTCATTGATGTCTGTACTTGCTTGTGCCTATTTGATGCTTAATTTACAAAAACAACTAAATGTTTACTATTGTTAAACTACTGTTTGATAAGCAAATTAAATTTACACGTGTGATTTATTTACTTCAAAAGGAAAAATCCTTATGCAAATTAAAAGTATTTTAAGTTTAAAATATTTGAAGAGCACTATTATTCTGAATTGGGATGCAAGGAAATTTAAATATTTTTCTGATATCTTCGCATTTCATTACTTCCGTATTATAGTCGCAGCAATATCACTTCATTAGATTTTCAATATTCTGTTCTTTCTACACTATATAAGAAGAAAATAAAGAGAATATAGTTTATAAGGCTTCATTTTTAATACCGTATTTTAAAACTTATGAATAAAATTTTCGTTTTAAATTATAATGTTTTTTTAATCTTATACTTTTAAAGTTCAATTCATTATTAAATTGTTTGGAAAAAAAAAAACATGTTTTTTCATAAAGTAATGAGTTTTTCAATTGAAGTGTTTGAGCTGAGTAATATGCGGAAATAATAGACGCTTCATTTGTGTGAGTTTATTTATTCAGAAAAAGATGATGAGAAACCTAAAATGTTTTTTGAATAATAATACTTAGAAAATTTACACCTAAACTAGTTTTGAAATCTTAGAATTAAAGAAAAATGCATTTTTTATAGTTCTAATCAATTTGCAATTAATCTAAGAAAATGTTATTCGAAGTGGTTTGAGAATAGCGAATATTTGCAAAATAACTGCTTTTTGGTTATATGACTTTTTCACTAAGATATTTAATTTATTAATCCTTAATTTATATTTAGTGGTAAAGTTCGTTTCCGTCTTGTATTCAATTATACTTTACAGATGATATTACTTGGTCCAGATGCTTGTTTTCGTATTTTAAGCATTGAGGTTTTCTTCCTTTTTTTGGACGCCAAAGCAATGAGTCAAAATCTTACGACAACTCTTTTATTTAAATGGAGTGTTGAAGAAAATTAAATGAATTATGTTATGTGGTTATTTACAAAATAGGCTCCGCTCATTTTGCCCTCAAATCTTCACATTTCTAAGGAAATAAGAAAGTGACCGATAACATGTTTAGATAAATCGTTGGTAGTTTACTTATTTTGTAATGACTCAATTATCTAACTATTATTTGTTAAACCGTTTCGCTTTCTGCTTTTCAGGGGAATTTTTTCAACTTAATGAATTTTTAGTTTTTAATATAAATAAATTACGTACGCATAAGTTAAATACATTTCCGTTACCCTTGTTTGTATTGAGTCCTAGTTTTCGTGGTTATTGTTGAAAAAACACTCTGAAGTATTTCACTATAATGTCTTTTGAGTTTTGATTGAATGGATTGTGAAAATAAATGAAACTTAAGCGTTCAAATCATAGGGAAAGACTAAAGTAGAGGCTTAGTAACCGTATTCGCAGGGTCCAAAAATAAACACGTTCTATTCTTCACGTGATTTTAAAGTCCATTTGGCGATTGAATGTTTCCAAAATATCTTAAACTATGATATCTTTCATTTCTATAATAAGACTTTTATTTCAAACATTACCATGAATCATGGTAATTTATTTTTGCGAAATAATAAAAATTACTCTTAATAAGAAAACTTACTTTTTGTTAAACTTTTTCCACGAGTTTTGAATTGTTATTTCTTTTCTACGTACCCTTATCTCAATTCTATGGTTCAGATATCATCAGCTGAGTGAAATATTTCTCTAAGCCACCAGATTTATTTTCATATGAAAATATATAAGTTACGTCGATTTCTATAGTATAATTATTTCTGAATATTTGAAAAGCCTTATTTTAAAAAGGCAGGGTCGCCTACCCCTTTCACCTTATCTGGAAATATAATCAGATCGGAATATTTGTGGCGGACTCTTTCGGATCTTATACCAGGATATAATTAGACGGATACGTTTTTAGGTAGAAATTGCGAGGTATTGTTAATCGTTTCCGCAATCTTAGGAATTACATAAGAAACTTTATATTCTATAAATTTAACAATAGTAGAATTTTCTTTTGGAACCTTCCCCATGGCTGGTATTTTAACGAAAAACCTTACCCTAAACCGAACCCTTTTACCTTCGCCCATGGCTGACATTCTTCAAATATTTATTTTTCATTACTCAAACCACATAAAAATAAACTAAACTAAGTAGATTTCGAAATTTCATTTTTCTTGCCTTTCATTGCTTTTTTTGAACGACTAATTTAAAAAAATTGCTTTACTCTTGGTTATGAAAAATAACTCTGCTCTAAGTATTGCAATATAGTTAGACTCTTCATATTTCCACTTCCAAATAATAATCTTGCAATCTAAGTCTGAGTAAAATTTAAGTACTTATTTTCTAAAATGGCTTTGTTGGATAAATATTCTTTTCGTTCTACCACATTGAATTTTTTTGTTGATTTACTTTATATATGTTTTTATAAATATGTAGTTTTTTTTTGCGAAGGGAAAAGTTGAGTATTAACAAAGGAGTTAAACCTCCATGGCACCTAGACTTAACCGAGTAAATATACAGTGTATTTCTTTTTTATTTATTTATTTATTTATTTAGTCTGTAAATACAAATTTTAAATAGCCCTTGTCTAAATCTCGCTCTCTCTTAAAGTTCCATTCTTATTAATATTCATTTGGGTCACAACACACCTTTTTTTTACAGGGAAACAATGGCGTTGTGTAAATGCATATAACATGCTCTACACTCTTAAAACAAACACTCCTAATTTAACTCAGTCTGAGTGGATTTCACTCCTTCAGACTGGAAAATGCACTTCTCCTTTTGGAGTGGATCCTTTGTGTGTTAAACCTCCGACAGGATCACTCCAAACGAGTGATTTTAACTCAGTCTGAGTAAATATGCATGCCTTTACGGTGTCGAAAATGCACTTCTCCAACTGGAGTGGATTTCACTCTTTTGTTTTAAGAGTGTAAACGATCAAGATATACTTTGTTAATTCTTCTGCTGTGTGTTTGTCCACTAAGTTAAAAGCTGTGTGCTTTATACTGCGATTATATATTGCTACAATGATGTATAATACTGTATTTAGTTTTTGGTTTGGTTTGAATTATCGTCGCACTAGTGCTACATGAGAGCTATTGGAGACGGGCGTCGTATTTTAGAATCACAGTCAAGTGACGAGCCGTCACCTGAATAGGCACCCAACGCAACCGTTATTATATATATTTTTTGCTTTTGAGTTTGTCTGAATATTTTGAGGTAAGCGAATTACTTAATTTTTTTCGCAGTTAGCGGGACATTTTTTTTACAATATTAATATGCTTAAAATAAATTCGCGATAAGACGAGGCGCCATGCTACGGAGGTAAGCGTTGCAGGTTCCGTCCTCGCCCTCCAGTAATCCTTCAAATCTAAATGAATCGTGCATAGGGTGACCAGACTTACTGCAAGTCGCAGTACAATTTATCTGGTTATTTATCTATCTAATATAAAAATTGTGCAAATAATGTCCGTTTAATTTACTATTTATAGTTTTTTCAAATAAACAACGTAACTAAAATATAATTTAGGGAAATTTAATGATAATTTCACAATCGAAAAGTAAAAGACGTTGAATTCGTCATGGTCCAAATTACTGACATCTCGTACAATGCCGCTTTCAGATTTCTCTCGAGTATCAGTAGTCCATATTGACGAAGTCCAAAATTTCGAGGCCGGTCCCCTATAGTGTTTGTGTAGCTCTTGTAGCACTGAGTTCATATCAAATTTTACTAAGAAGCTAACCGCTTTCCAACTACAATTTAAAATTTATTTACGTAAATTTAAAATAATTACAACTAGCAAAATTTGTTTTTAAAATTATTTAAAAAGGGCTTTAAGTTAAACTACTTTGAAATTCATATTCAAATTTCTAAATGAAAACCCTTATAAAAATAAAAATTCTATTTATTGAATAAGCCAGTCTCAAATTAAGAATTTGAGTAAATTTGTTCAACTTAAATGAAAACCTAATTCTTCTGCCTTTTTTTTATTAAAATTTCATGAAAATTAAGAAGTCACTTTACACTTCTTGTTAAGGGGTTTTGCATTTTTTTTTTTTTGTTTTAAGATAAAAATCGTGTTACAAAGCTGAAATTTTGTATGCACTATACCCTTAAAACAAGAGTGAAATCCACTCCAGTAGGATTCTCCCATGTATTTTTTAAAAAGTATTTCAAATTAAATATTTCATCTGCCTGTCGCTTACAGATACTATCATTGTTCAGCAAATATCACAACAATTGATTTCCTCTTTTCAACGTTTATTTTTGGCTAAATGTCAGGTATGGCGAAACGCTATTTTGTTCTCGCACAAATTTCTTGTACCAATAACATGCATTCGGCCCATTTTTTGACAATATAACTTGAAAACTGTGTTTCATTTTTTTTTTTTTTTTTTTTTTTTTTTTTTTTTTAGAAATTGTCATGTTTTTCTCCGAATTGTTATTTTTTGGTAAACTGTCACACATCTTCATGAGATATGAAAATTTTATTCATTTCCTAAACGTACTGTAGTTAAGTAACTTTTTTTTTCAATTTGGGTGAACAAATCAAAATAATATTTTTGCTCAAGTTTATCTAAAGAAGTCAAACATAAGACAGGAAGACCATAGTACTGAACAACTCTATTAAGAAAATTAAGTTACTCGAAAAACGAATTATTAAAACTTTAAACGTTTTTATTCGGTAAAATAAATGTGTTAATAGTCGTAAATCTGTTAAAAACTAAATACTTAGTATCTATGAAATTCACCCTTTTAATATTTTCGACATAGCAAGATATATTTTATAAATTAACAATATTTTCCTTTACTTTTATTAATATCTTATTCACATTTAAAATAAATTTATGTCATCAGAAGAATAATGTATCTCTATTTAAATGTTAAAGGAACAAATATACAACGTATTTATTTTAATTGAGGAGAAAAGAAGTTCTCTGAACCTTATTGGGCAAATTACTGATATTGAATGTTATAACAATGTTAAAATTGAGAGCAAAAGTGGTATAACTTTATGGTAACATAGCACGGGAAGAGTTACTTTGCTGTCGGGTACTAATTAGATATCGTCCATTTTATTTGCAAACCTAATTGTTTGGTTTGGTTTAAATTATCGTCGCACTAGAGCACACGAGGGCTATTGCAAACCTAATTGTACAAACCTAATTTTCATTAAAAACTTTTTATGATATCTACATCTGGTTTTAGGTTAACTTGTTTTTTTTTTCCTTTTCCCTCATGTTTATAAATAAATATGCTATTTTATTTTATGTTTCTTTTATTTAAACTAATATTTCATTTTTTTAGAGATTTCTGATTAATGATGCAAATTATAACACTTAAAAATTATTAATATTATTATAAAGATATTGAGAAATATTTTATTTAATTATGCTGCATAAATTTGAAAGGCTTTTTTCAATATATATATCTTAGAATATATTTTTCACAGACTCAAAAATTACCAGAAAAGTCCAAAGTTGAGTAAAAAGGTCAAACTTAATGCCACCATCATTTCCCTGGCATTTCACCGTTTAGATTGCCAATCAATAATTTGAATAAATATCACGCACTTAAAACAAGTATTGTTATGTTTAAATTTAAATGCAGTCTTAATATAGAACGAACAAACAAAACGCGCCCTATCTCTATATGAAAGAATAATAAACAAACGACTATGAAAACCAGATCCAAGCTTTCCTAGTCAGCTGTTTACCTGCCAGCTACGCGCATGCGCTAGAAAAGCAGCAAGGGCTTTTACAGCAGCAATGCAATACTGATTGTGAGCGTTGGAGCTTAGCAGCTTGTCTTTGTGCTAACTCGACTCACGATTACTAAAAGGTCTGTTTCGTTAGATAGCCATTAAAAGCCATTATTCACGCTACTAATTTAGGTAAGTACTCGCACTTATATAGTTCTATGTCTTGTTTATTTTTGAAGAACTAATTTGTAATTTAGATGTCTTGGGGAGTATTGTTAGGGTTATACTTCTACCTTGTTTTATTGTATACAATCTTATTCCACTTGAAAACAATGATTTCGATATATCCAGCTTGCGAAATGAAATCTTAAAGCGATTAATATGCCTTGTGTTTGTAATTTCAGTCGCGATTTCGATGTGTTAAGTTTTTCGTGAAACTTCGATCGCATATCGCATTTTGTTTGTGTTTTTTTTTTTTTTTTTTTGTTCACTTGTGTAGATACGAAGTCTGGTATCTTGAGCAATAACTTAGAATGTATGTTTTACCTACATTTATGTAAGTTTAACCATCGAATTTGATAGTCACAAATCGCTTTTAATAAAACTTTTATTTTCTCAATTATTTAAATGTCAGATCGAGAAAAAAAATTGGGTTTGCGCATTATCAGCATAAAGCTAATACCAGGTATTTTTATAACATAGTTCGAAATAATTGTTATATCAATAAATTTAAGTCATCGATAAATATAAATTATTAATAATTAGTTGTTTTTTTAATTAGTAACTAAAATTATAATACATTTTATATAACTAAAATTAATCGCATCCGTGAAAATGCATTACCTATGTTGTTCATAAAAATCTGACAAATTCTAGAAAAAAAAAATACATGGTATTAAAAACATAAGATGGTGAAATCATTTTTGTTTTACAATAAATTTTATCTCGTGAAATTTTCTTTTTGTTGAATGTCAAACAATGCATTAGTTCCTTTGTCTAATTAGCTAGTCTTCTGAAATGTCACTGCTATATTTTTTGTTCTGAATTTCTAAGTTATTATATTTATAATTTATTTATATTAAAATTATGTGCTTAAGATCCGATCTAATTTCAATTACAAAAAAAAAATCTTTATACTACAGTATAGCGAGGCCCAGTGGCGTGGTGTTGCTTTGCATTGTCATGCCATAGGTCCGAGGATCAAATCCCGGATTGGCCTAGATTCAATCAACCCTTCATCACTTAAGTGGATTGATAAAATAAGGACCAAGTATGGTTGGGAACTAAACACTGTTCTGCGTGAGGTTGACCACCTAACCAGGTCATATGCTTAGCACCTCAGAGCGCTAGGTCCCTGAAGCTGAAATGGGCACGCTAGGCCTTGGCCTACTAACCGGCTCTTGCGCCAAGGAGTTGAGTTTTTTTTATTACACTGAAGTGGTCAAATAGGCTAATTTTTTTCCTTTGTTACAACATTAATTACAATTTCTCTTTTTCAATTAAGTTGCAGATGTTGGTTTCATTGAATTGTAAATTGTTATTTACCTAAATAAATGCCTAGTTTTAATGTAAAGAGAAGGTAACAAAATTAAAAATGGGTATCAGTTATCTTTGATTAATTTGTGATGAAAACTTGTATATGTCAAGTGACTTTTGACAGTGATACAGGGTAATTCACATGCATTTTATATAACCTTATGACAGTTTTTATTAGTTCCTATCTAATCAGTAGATACAATATGTTGTTAATGGTTGAAAAGTCTACTGATACAACAATTTCAAGTCTTTGAAGTTTTGAGTGGCAACATAAACGTGGAATGACATTCTTTTCAAGTCAGAGATTCAATCTAGACGCTGATTGCGAAAGAATAACAATAAAAGTTGAAATGACGTATGTCGCTTGTATCAAGCCAATTTCGTCTCTATAATCTTTACTAAGCAATGATTATTGAATTTGTGAAAACAAATTTGTTAGCCCCCAAACCGATGAGGCCATCTAATTTGGTCACTCTATAATTGAGTAGTGCTGTAAACATCTAGACTAATAATAGGTTTTTAAATTCATTTTCCATGCAATTTGCTTTGTTCTATATAAATATTTCATGACTCTGGTCTTCATTTGTCTTATATTATGCTTACTTAAATAAAACTTAAGCAGAAAGCTCATTTTTATGCATTTTTTTTCAATTGTCATCAGAACAATCTGTTTTAAAAAGATTTTTGCTTTTAATCAATAAATTTGTTGACAATGTCCCTTCTCTTTGATAAACTTGGGAAAAGTTAGTAAAATAATAGGCATTATATTTTTAAGAAAATTAAAAAATCCAAAATCTAATTTGTTTGTGATATAAGGTCTTGCTGATCCTCTTTCAATCAGACTAACTCTATGTGCAAAAGACGAAGTTATCAACAGCATTTCAGTCAAAATTATCTGCATCTCCATCTAGCAGTTCGCTTAGATTTGTATCCTCTTGTTCAACAGTTTTAAGGTTGTCGTGGCATATTTAGATTTGTTGTATCTCAATAATTCTTCTAACTTTAATGGCATTTGGGTATATTATGAATACTTGATACTTGTTTATTTTAGGGTACCTTATTATAAAATTTTAAAAGCGGGAACCATGATAGAAACTATGGAATAATAGAAAAGACAATTTTATTAAGTTTGCTATTGTACAATAATTTAGCTATTTTACTTCCTCATGAAAAATATTACAAAATCTTGATTGGAAATGGTTAGGTAAAAACTACAGAGTTAATGATAAAACTGACAATTATAGGTTAAAAAAAATTAACGAAAGAAAATTATCTATAGGTTCTAGGTTGTTTTAAAGTATCATGAATGCTTATCAATGTGCCCCAAACCAATAAGTTTAAATAATTTTTAATAAATAATCAAAATTTAAGTACAATTTAGTGATAGAAAGCAGTTGTACTCAGGCTAGTTTGTTTTTGCTGTTGATGAATAAGAACGATTGTATAATTTAACTGCAATTGTGTAACTAAAATTTACTTTTGCACTTTAAAATACTTAATTAAAATCACGCTAAGTGATAATAATTCATTTATTACTTATCAAATCAAAGAAGCAAAGTAATCTATTTTATTAATTGTCATTCTTTTTTTGTAAAATATGAGCGGACAGTTTTTACCCAAAAATCATTTCCATAAATTACTGTATCAAGCGAAGAATGTTTGTAGCTTGGTAAAACTTCTCACACTTTGGTCATTAAAGCTATTTTGGTATATTAAAGCTAAGCTTCAAAATCTACAAGCTTCCAGTAATAACTTAGCTTGGTGTATTAAGGTGCCCCCTACAGACTCTTGCTTCATAATTTAATTTATAAAAACGTTAACCATCAATGGATACAACATTTAGTAAGAAAATTTGATGTAAATTATTATAGATCTATTTCAAATTGCCTTAGGTCAATGGTTTTGAGAAATAAATGTTCAGAGTTAATTCGATTTTGTAAAGAGAGAGATAAAGCATAATTAATCCTTTCAATTAGTTGTGGGAGCAACTTGGGTAATTAAAAAAAATATATATATATATAATAAAGTAAGCAGTTTGGCATTTCAAATATAGTTGGGTTCTCCAAAATGTCTCAACTCAACTCAGCCATAGTAAAAAGAAATCTTATAACTGATAAATCCTTGTTTTGCTTTGTGCTTCATGATGTGATTTAAAGATAAAGGAGTGTTGTGTATTTAGGAAAGGTTGTTGCTAATTTTTCACAAATTAGTTTTGGATTTGATATGTCTACAGCTATATCTGTGCAGATAATTGCTTGTGGGAGATTCCTTATAATGATTTCCTTTGTGAACTTTTAAAATTATTAATCCATATAAAATAAACTAAAAGTACTTTAGACCAAAAACTTACTAAACTGTGCTATCAATTTAATATTTACAGGAAATAAACTTTTTTCCTTGACAAAACTTATTAAGTTTTATATGACACCACCCACCTTTTTTTTAAATTTTTTTTTTTAGTTTTAGCCGTGTATATACCGTCGATAAAATGACAAGACCACGAATATGAAAAACCACAGAGAGGGAAAACTAGATATTGATAAGCCCACTGTTTTCAGAAACCGCTAATTCCTAGAATTTGCACATTCATGGTCTTGTCATTTCAACGTAATCACCATGATAGTTAGTTTCTTAATGATATTTTATTAATGGAATTACTACTTTAAAGTGAATGAGTTTGCGCACTTTAAATTTATTCTGATTAGGACATTTTGCAACTAAAATATTGGTGGGACAATGACAAAGGACTATTAATTACTGGAGTTCACATGGATGGGTGAAATGCGAGAGTTCGTGGCGCCATCTCTCTTTTGAAAAGTCAACGATGGTTTAATTTGTCTTTCTGCGGAAAAAATTGCTCGTTTAATGCTCGAAATTTTGTGTTGCTTCGATATGATTTGACGAATTTTTATTTTAAATAAATAAATTGCAAGTTGTGATAGTTGAAACAATAAGGATTTAAAATAATAAAAAATAGCATTTTAACGTTATTTTAATGAAAAACTATGAGTGAGTTATGTATAAAAATCATATTTATTGGTATTGAGTTCATTTTGCCTCAGTAAAATGCAATTGAATCTAAATGGTTTTTGGAAAATTCTGATCTTACCTCCGTTACCGTGCTCATTAAAAAAAATAGTGTCTTTTTATTATTTTTACTTTGTAATAATACGAAGGAAGTAGTAACATTTACATTATGCAAAAGTCTCATTCAAATCAATTAAAATGCTTGCAAGTTATATATAATTATTATATATAATTATATAAAAGATTCTTACGCCTCCATTACCCACCCACTCTATTCACAGGGGTGATACCAAATTTAGTAGTGTCCAAATAGATTTCTAATGTATCACTATAATTGTTGCCTGCTGATTTTATTTATCTTTTGCTTTGTTATTAATAATAAATCGCTTGAATTTGATACAAATTTTTATTTATTTTGAATGTTTTTTTTTTTTTTTTTTAGAAATGTTACTACTACATTATGCAATAAATAATAAGAAACTATTATCTCTTTGATCCATGAGCCTTAAAAAGTTTGCAAACCCCTGTTATTTTATTTTCAATTTTTGTACATACTTAAACAAATGTCCTCTATCAATTTAAATATTTGTAGTTATCACTTTCGCTTCGCAAGATTTTTGTTTCGCATAATATGTAATAAGAATATCATTATTGAATCCTTAGTTGCAGGCCCGCATGAGCCATTTTAGAAGTGAAAGTGTTAAGTTAGTTTTAATAAAATATGAATGTTTATTGTAGGTTTCAATTTGTTTCGTCTCCAATCTTTACCAGTGAATTAATTTTTTTTAATAGAAACGGAATTGAACAGGCATATTTACTAATATTCTTTAATTGTCTATACATTCTATCAAGGAAAATTGAATCATTTTTTAATTGAAAAAAATAAGTGATCAATCCAGAGATTTCTTGGTATTTACCAACCCCAGTAAATACCATCATAGTACAAACCGTTGTTTACCATCCTGCCAAAAAAAAAATCCCATGTGGGAAAATCTAAGATAAATGAAAACAACCACTAATTTGTTATTTAATAGGATTAATTAAAATTGAAAATCTTCCTTAATTATTTTACATCTATGGTAATGTAATAATTATGTATCTTTATTTTATTATTTTAGGGTGCAAATCTGCATAAACATACATAATTATTAAAATATTGTCTGTGAAATTCATTTAAATATTAAATATTAAAATTGAGTTATGACTACTAAATCAAGAAATAAAATCAAACGAGCCCTGAAACCATGAAAAAACCCCGGGAAAGGGGGGATTGTGAAATATGTAACTACAAAATGTATATTGGGGAATTTTCTCTTGGTATTTACCCTATAAATTCCAAGTATTTTACACCACTAGACTTGCCACTGACTCATCTTGCTTATGTGTATGATATTCTTCTTAGTTAATAGTTTTGTTTGTTTCAGATCACTTGAATGTGTGGCATGAATTATACAGAGAAAAGGGTCTATGGCCGCTCAATCTGACAGTCACAAAGGGGGGTATAAAAGAAGATTGACCACATCTGTTAAGGAGGCTCGTTCGCCGTCAGAACTCGGTAATTTGAATTTTTATACACTGATAATAATTATTATTAACATTTATATTATTATTAGCATTTTTTATAAAATTTATGATCACACCAATGGTTTGACAAATTTAGGATAACGGGAGATTTGTGATTTCAAGATCTCTCAAACTAGACAGAGTTGTAAATTTAACATCACCATAGTTTCATTAAAGATTCAGACCATTTCATGTCCCCCACCTACACAAACATTTTCTTAAATGATTTTTATATTTAGTACCCTATATATTCCTCCACTAATTTTAAACAATAACAGTTAATGTGAAAAGACTAATAAAAATAAAAATTTTAGAATGCATTTTTAATTTTTTGAAAAATTGTGTCTGCTTTTAAATAGTGTGATCTCTGAATGTGTGCAATGCCACGTCTATCAACAATGACATTTACTGTAATATTTTTGTAGGTCTAGAAGTCGAATTCTTGCCGTGCAGGAATTCCATGCGGTTCCTCTTTCTTTTACTGCCCCAACTGCTCTTGAATATTCATTGAAAAGGAAGCATCAATTGGAACCAATATCCCATTCAAAGAAGTCTAAGACAAAAGGAAAACAGAGTAAGTTGCAACACATGTAGTAAATATAACATTTGAGTTTTTATGTAAAAGAAAAAATGTGGTGATTGTCATTTAAATAAATTTTTTTATGTTGAATGCAAAAGGTTTTATTGCAATTGTTACAGAATTTTGATTACTTTCCTAAACCTGCTTTGAATGTTTTATTTAGTTTGTTTGTTTTGTTTCCCAGTTATATTTTATTTCTGTGGTCAAGCTTTTCCACTAAATGAGTGGTACTGTATTTTCTAAATTTTAACTATTTCGAAAGCTTCTTTTTTGTGTTTAATTTTATTGTACCCTTGCGTCAGAGTATTTCAACATATTTTATAATTCAATTATTTTAAAATTTTAATAAATCAGAATTTAGAATCATTGCTTCTACAACACAAACCTTGCCATAAAATTTCTTTGCTAATCTGTAAAAGATGGTATCTTGAGACATGAGATTGCAGGATTTCTATGGAAATTGTGGAAGGCGAATTTTTTGGATTGATTTTTAATATAGCTGGTTTATTTTTATTTAAAAATAATCTTTTAAATAAGGAATATACAAAAAAATTTCTTTATTTTTGAAAACAATATTGTAGGAAAGAAACAGTGTGCACAGAAGAAAAAAATCACTAGGACTGGATTATCAAACATGAGCAGTGAGTTTATACTTATTATTTTGTTACACAAGTTTTCAAATAAATTTTAATAACACAAAACAACTAGTATAGAATTTGAGCCTACAAAGAATGTGCATTCTTTATTTGCCTTTTGTTTGCCTTGCCAGAGCATCAGATTAATTTTATGAATAAGATTTTATTATTTTAAAATGCTTTTTTGTTGCAATTATTTAATTTTTTAATGTTTTTGTCCTTTGGACCTTGGAATACTTATATTTTTTCTTATAACTGGTAGGTATTTATTATAGTTATAAAAAAATGAAAATGTCATGTGTGATAATTTGAATACCATTCATAAACTTATGTTTCATTTACATTAAACCTCTTTTCTTTTCCATTTTATTTATTTCCTAATGATTTTGTTATAAGTAATCAGAGTGCTGCAACAATTATTATGGTATTATTAAATTTACATTTCTTCATGATTTGCAGATTACAGCTCCTTATATTAATTTTTAAATTTTATTTGTATTGTTACAACTTTTTTTCAAGTCATGTGATCAGTAACAATACAATATTTCCTTTACTTCAATCCTTCTGTTTAGTAGTTCACAAGACTGAGGTCATACTTTTCTTTATCTTCCATCTGAAAGTCAAGGAAGCAGCATGAGCACATTCCCTCTATTTTTTTTATCCACCCCATTTGTTTGTACCCTCTCGACTTATGCCCAAGTGGTGTGGAGGAAAATAAGAACAAACATGCTTCAATGTTTTCTTGACTTCCACTGGAGAAGGAAGGAAAAAAGTGTCCTTCATGTTTTGGATTTAAACAGAGGGAAAATATGTGTATTAATAAGCTCAATGATCAATTAAAATAAATTATGATGTATCGGGGTCTGTGTAAATATTTGCATTATCTATCATTTTTGCTATTTTTTTTAATTGTATGAAAAATTCCTGATTTTGCTGAGTTTACAAAATCTTTATCTTTATAATTTTTTGCAAACAAATATCTTAATTAAAAAAAATAGCCTACTTGCAAAATTGTGTAAATGTTCTTGAATGACTGCACTTTTAAATAAAATGCTGCATGGTAGTACTTGAGGATATGGTTTTATTGATATGTCGTTTTAATATTTTTTTGTTTACACTTCTTAAACTCGTGGCTATCCTCTTTGCACCTTGTACGTTATTCTTGATATTTGAAAAAATGAGTTGAAAAGTTATAGGTTTTGGCAGGTATAAATTTTAAAGAAAGCATAGTGACAAAGAAAGTAACAGTAAACTCAGATTATCCGCGGGCCATGATCCCCCCCCCCCCTTTTCTCCCCTGCAAAAATAATCATTTGACAAAACGCAGAGTAATGAAATTTATCGTTCAAAACTTGTAAGAATGCATTCCAAGAGCAACGAATTCCTTTCAAGAATGACGAATACATTTAAAGAACTAAGAATACATTTTAAAAACAATGAATGCACTTAAATAAGAATGACTAGGAAACCTGGTGTATGCCAAAATGTTTTCGTCCAGGTGCACATCAAGGGCTATTTGTCATAAATCACTTGTAAACACACAAAAAATCACTTGTAAAATAACCTGTCCGTGGATTTTAATTGAACTGCTTTGCTTGATTGGTGTGGATTCTAGGATCTTTCTTTCTTGCTCCGGACAGATATCAGTCAAACAAACCTCATGATATATTTCAAAGTTTGAAAAAGGATTACTTGTCCCCAATGCTAACACTTCATGGCCTGCTACCTACATATTACGAACTCCCAAGACACTAAATAAATGTACACAAAAATAAAAATAATAATTAATAGGAGGCAGTCCCTTGCAATTGATGTGTTTCTCCTATGAAACAACTGAACTTTGTGTTTGACTTTTCCCAGTGTCTAATGAAAAGAAAAAGTAATCGGACAGTTGGACTTTCTAATTTTTGAACAATTGGTAAACAATCTGTATTGGCCTAAAATTACCATTAGTTGAGCCCTAAAGCAGAGTTTAACTCGCCTTTAAAAACGCTAAAAATGTCTGTCCAGTAAAACCATGTTCCACTTTAACATAAGTTTTGTGGTTTCGCGAACCATGTTCCACTTTAACATAAGTTTTGTGGTTTCGCGAGTCGAAATGTTTCTTAAAATTCCGTGTTTTCAATCTCTGGTTGCCCTGAACAGTTTAAATAACACTGAATATTGGGTTCAGTTTTTATGAAAAAAAATTTCAATGAAAGTTTTTATCCCTCAGTCAATTGATAACTCTATGAATATTCTATTTGAGATGGGGTGTATTCGAGTTAAAAGGACACATTTTTTAATTAAAGACACTTTGCTTGTCAAAGTACACTACTGAGCAATTTTAAGATATTTGAAAGACTGCATCTTTTGACAAAGAAATGTGTTAATAATTTTCTCGAAATACATGAATTTATGACAACCTCAAGGTGGTGGTGGATTAGGTGGTAGCTGTTAGTCATTTATTACTCATTGTGTTTAGATTGTATTGTTTAGTTTTCTTATGCTATTTGTGTATGACCTAGAAATGAAAATATTAAATTTCTCATTTTTTAAAAAAAAAAATTCTGTGATTAGTAATGTTAATATTTTTACACCTTATATTATCATCTTTATTGTTTTATTAAGCACCTTATACTAACTGTTCTCATTCTATAAAAGAATTCATATTAGTCCAAGTTTTGCATCAGATAATTTTCTTTTAATATTTTAGTTAAATATTAATGCAAAACCATTAAAGTGAAATAATTTAAAAAATGAAATAATTTTCTATGAAGCCAGTTACAATAGTGTTTGCTTCGTTGTTTTAAACTTCTGAATCTTAAGTCAATTTTCACTTGTATTTCCCTTTAGTAAATGCTATATATTTAATCCTTCTGCATAGAACATTTAAATTTTTGGAATTTTGGTTTGATGTAAACAAATTGATGTAACACAAAGAAATTTTATTTTTATCAATCTGCTTATAATGATTTATTTTTTTATTTGTATGTTCTAGGTTGAAATTTCAAATCCTATTTTAATTTTATTAAAATGCCTGACTTCTTGTAGAATTAAATGAGTTTCATTTTTTACCACATATATTTTTAAGTCTTATAAATGTTTAATAATTTTATTCACAATTTATGACATCCCAAAATGGATGGCAGTGCTAATCAGTTGAAACAAAACTGATTTATTTTAAAATGAAAAAAACTAGAATGAATGCTTTTAAAAAGGGAATGTTCTTAAAATTTTCACAGCTTAAGATTTAAGTAACCCACGTATTGATCTTAAATACTTTTAAATGAAACTGCACTATAGTGAAC